>JAPMOR010036035.1:53189-65935 GCA_026543865.1 Argiope aurantia
CGTTCCCCTGTTTCACTAAAGAATAAAACATTATTATACAAACAAGTTTTAAGACCAATCCTCACTTATGCTGCACAAAACTCGCTGCTAAAACCAACCGAAGCAAGTTTTACAAATTAAAATACCTCGTATCATTACCAATGCTCTCTGGTTTATCTGGAATGATATTTTACACATACATCTTAAAACTCCAGAGCTTGATGATTTCACCAAAGAACTTTGAAGAAATTTTTTTAACCAACTCAAAACTCATGAAAATCTCACAATCAAGGAACATATTAACTATGCCCAATGCAATAGAAAATAAACCTTTCCTTAATCCACCACTAAATGGATCTTGCCATTTAAACCACTTTAAGCTTCTTCTGAATTTTAAATTGCATCTAAAGAACAGCTTCAATTTTCACCTTAAGCGCTTTCAAGCAATCCTTCCTCTACTCAACTGACGAATGGTACATTACTTCTGCTTGTCCCTCTGCTACTGACTACCTGAAACTGAGTAGAAGTGCCTAGGATCTAAGGCTCTTCAAATATCTATTTCAAATATATCAATATCAATATATATCATGAAATATACTATGCTTCTCATTATTCAAAATTATTTGCTTCGAAAAAATTTGTCAGTGTTTTAAAAATAGTGTGTTGATTGATTCAGATTTAATGGGGTAAGAGCCAAATTTAGCCAAGCAATTTCATCTGAAGACAATGATTTTGAATATTCATTCATTGTCTTTCATCTGAATTTATTTCTTTTCCGTAAGTCATAAAAATACTAGTTAATTGAGAAATAGTTCTTACGCATTACATCGTTACCCATTTTAAGGCAAATGACTGCGTTGAAAAATCATTTTTTTCTCCAAAAATACGAAAATTTTTATTTAATACCCTTAGTGTTTGAATAGCTCTCTTTACAAACCTGTACGAATTTTGTTTCTAATTCTAGTTTTTAGGAATTTACGCTGGTTTTTATATTTATGTACGTTTTGATGCTATTTTCTCAAATTCATTTATTTGAGAAAATAGCAAATTCAAATAAAGTTTTCTTACAAAAATATCATAAATTAAAATATAATAGATAGAATTTTTATAATATTTTCCCGATATGTTATGCAGTTTATATATGAACAAAATAATGAGTAATCAATTTCTTTAGATATATTCTATAATTTCACAATGTACAAAAAATTGAAAATTTCGTGTTTTTTATCTGTTTAACCTCAATATTTACAGAATGGAAAGGAATAATATTTTAGTTCAAGATTTAAGTAATATATTTCTTAAGCTATCTGCCAAATTTTAAGCAAATCATTCGATAAACTTCTGAATAAACAAATTCCTCTTTGAAATTCCCTTTCCAAATTTTATCATTTAACTGGTGTATTTTGGTTTCAAATCTATTTTTTCAATCTTTTTTTAAGTGGGAATTCAAAAATATTAGAGCGGTTTTCAGGAAATGCAGCCCGAAAGTACTCACATACCTTAATGATGTTTCAAAAACAAACACATAACGCAAGCGCAACATTTATTTCTAATAGAAAATAGATGGAAAAATTTATTCTAAGCAAATATTTAACTGGAAACAAATTTAAATTAAAAAAAATAAAAGTTGCATAACTACATAAAAATTTATATTTAAAATATATAAGATTGTATCAACAATAGAAAAGAAAAATACTATAGTCTGAGGGAATTTTTGAAAAGTCTTTTTGTATCCTTTTCGACCAATTGAAGAAGAAAATCGAATCTAATGATTCTCTTAAAAAGAATAAAACTGTAAGACTGCCGGGAGAAAGATTACCAAGCTTAATTATATACGATCTGCCCAATGACACTACAAATAAAGATGTCCAAACGGCGTTGAAAGCTTACACTGATATGCAGGAGGATCTGCGACTCCTATTCAAAATGAAAGGGCGCAGAGAAAGAACAAGCCATTGGGTTCTGGAAACTCTCAGTGAGGTTTTCCATACACTTAAACAACTTAAAAAAGATTCCTATAAACTGGTCCATGTACCAGATGAAGGTATTTTTTCATATCAAGATATGCTCGACATGCCAAGCCTATGGTCACACAGCCTTTTTAAAAGAATGCAAGTTCACTACGTCTTTTTGTGGTTGTTGTGGTTATAGACGCAACAGCGGAAGCTGGAGAAGTGAGGATTCCAACTGCATTAACTACTCCGAAAGCAACAGATTGAGAGGTAAACTTCGACGTGCGGCACAGAGACATCGACAATCAATGCCCCTGATACCAAAAAGAGGTAACAGTTTATAAAAAAAATTAAGGGACTATTATTAGTAAGACTGGAATAATTTAGAAAATTCTTCCTTTCCCTTTAACATCGCGGCAGTCTCTACTCGACAGTCTAGACCCATTAAAAATACTTCAAATAAATTTAGCTAGAGCTAAAGCATCCACCAACCAGCTTCATTTGACAGCAAACACGATTAAACCGGATATCATCCTAGTCCAAGTACAATACCACTATAACCACGAAATCCCCGGAATTCCAAAATCATGGAAAACGTTTAGTTCCACTTACCAGAAAGCTGCAATTCTCATTCCGTCAGCCCAAATAAAACCCGCTCTATTGGCAACAAAAGTCAACGTAGTAGCTTTAAAAATTCAAACATCTTCGTATCCCATCACAATAATTTCTGCCTACTCCTCATCAGCACAATATGTCAGCACAACTCACCAAAAAATCCAAGAGATCATTAACAGTCTGCCAGAGGAAAAGATCATCATTGACACTGATCGCAATGGACACAACACCCTTTGGAGGTGCATGTCCAATGACAACAGAAGCAATGAAGTCTTGGATTTTATCTTAGTAAATAATTTATATATCTTAAATAATTCAGATGCCCCACCAACTTTCCAAAGAAATAACAGAATTGGCTCGCCAGATATGACCTTATGTTCCCAATCAGTTATAGACTCTTCCATTAACTGGGAGGTTCTGGATGATCATTCCTTAAGTGACCATATATATAAACAAACAACAATAGCATCCACTATAGCTAACCAGTTCTACAAAAGATTCAAGACACGCCATGATGGGAATCATCCTATATTTCTCAATATACTTGGTAAAGATATTTATTATCTAGAAAATAAAATAGCAACAGCAAGAAATTCCAGAGAGCTAAATAACGCTACAATAGTTCTTTAAAACTCTATTATTAATGCTTGCAACAAAATCTTCAAGATTAAAAAACAGCTTTTGTTAACGAAACCAAACTGGTGGACAGAGAAATTAGAAATACATAAAAAGTAAAGTTAGAGCACTAAGAAAGAGAGCACAGAGGGCACCAGAAATTGAAAAGCAGTGGAGATACCAAATCTTCAAGAAAGAGAACAATGGGTGCAAAAAACACATTAAACAAGAAGAAATAAGGGCTGGAGAAATTTCTGCAGTTCAGCCTCCAACACATATGCAAAGCATTACAAAGCCGCTTTACAGAAATCAGTTTTCCCATCACAAATCCCATACCGGATAAACAGTGACCCAAAAAGAAGTTTGAAAGAAGTAGCGCAAGTCATCTTGGACCAGATTTTCCCATCTCCTGCTATTTCAACTAATTATAATTTAAACACTCCAACGCAGCCATTTGACCCTTCGGTTTCCCTTCAAGAAATTTCAATGACAGTAAATAACCTTACGTCAGGTAAGCTCCCGGTATTGATGGAATTGACAACCTCCTTCTTAAATTATCCACAAACGCTTTCATAATATCTTTCCAACTCTTTTTAATACGTGCCTAGAATTAAGTTACTTTCCATATTCCTTGAAAAGAGGAAATATTATTCTATTCCAGAAACAAGACCAGAGACTGGCATCTTCATATCGACCCATTTCTCTCCTGCCAACAATCGGGAAAATGTTAGAGAAATTGATGACTCAAAGATTAACTTACCATCTTGATACCACTAATAGCCTCAGCGAGCGACGACATGGGTTTAAGGAAGGTAAATCAATAGATACAGCCATCCATGAGCTGATTTGCAAAATTCAAGCTGCAAGAAGAGAGGGCAAGCATGTCTTAGTGCTCTCTATTGATATAAAAGGAGCCTTTTAGAACATGCAAAAAAAAAAAGAAATTCTCAAGAGTCTGGATGAAAGTCCTTGTCTTTTAAACATCAATCGTCTCTTTCACAGCCTCCTCCAAAACAGGAAAGTGACTCTAATGACTCCAGAAGGTAGGGCCATGAAAGATCAGAAACAAAGCTGCTCTTAAGGATCATGCAGTGGTCCCGCTCTGTGGAATCTTGTAACCAATGAAATTCTCAAGAAGATCTGGCCAGAAAATGTACATATCCAAGCTTTTGCAGATGATTTTGTACTGGTTATCAAAGCGGACACAAAAAATAGCCTGGAAAGAGAAGCTCAACTTACAATAGCCAAATTTAACTCCTGGTGCTCAAATAATGAACTTTCCATCTCCATGGAAAAAATAACCCATATTTTATTCAGCAAAATGGCAAGAGGCCCTAGAATCACATGGAATGGAGACATCATTAAGAGAAACAAATCTATTAAATATCTAGGAGTCCACGATGATGACCAATTAAACTGGCTGGTACACATAGAAAAACAAGGAGAAAAGACCATTAAAATGCATCAAAATCTCAAATGAATCGCTGGCAGCACATGGGGAATCTCTCAGAAACAGAGAAGAGTTCTTTACAAGACAGTATTTGAGTGAATGGTTCGCCCATGGTTCATCAGTGTGGTGTCTAAACCCAACATACAGAATGGAGAGGAAACTCTCCAACATTCATTTTTCATTCTATATATTTATTCATTTTATACTTCAGGTGCTTACCGCACAACTCCAACAGCAGCGCTACAAACCATTCTCAGCATTTCACTCCTGCACATGCAATTACAGTTTGAAGCCAGACTAACGACAATATATCGCCTAAGAATCCCTCTTCCGCATAATATAACAGATATACATCCAGAAGAGCTTGAGAAGAAAGCAACTGGTTGGTCAACTCACCCTTCACAGCATCTCAATTCCATCCAAATCTCATTGGAAGATGAAGGAATACACATCTCAAATAAACTGTATCAATATCTTCACAAATGGCTCAAAAACAGAACATGAAGTTGGAGCTGCATTTTGTGTCCTTTTCAATGATTCTTGGTCCTACCACTTTTCTGCCAAATCGAATGACAACAATACCGTTTTCCAGGCTGAACTCACGGCACTTCATGAAGCAATAAAATATGCATCTCAGTTTTCAAACAACAGTATTTTCAAAATAGTCGACAATAGTGCTTGTATCATGACATCTTCTAATCGAAAGAGCACAAACCAAACAGCAAGATAAATTTTTGGTGTCCTGCTTTCAAAACCAACAATAAAGGTTAAAGCACTTGCGGGCAATATAGGCAATGAAAAAGCAGACCAACTGGTGATGGACGCAACGCGAAATGGATAATTTTATATGCAAACAAAGCTTCCTAAACCACATATAAAAGTCCTCCTATGGAAAGACATGCTTGAGGAATGGCAAGGATATTGGAGCAGTGGTGTCACAGGCAGAAAAGTCTTTAATATCCCACTTCAATCAACCTTAATCCCACTTCTCAGAACACGGCCCTTTTCCTGCCTACCTCAAAAGGTTCAATCTGTCTGAGAGTGACCAGTGTAGTTGTGGTGGGATTGGCACTGTACTTCATTATGCTACGAAATGCATCCTCACAATCTTTTGGCATGTGAAAAAAACCATCACCAAGCCATAAACTGGAATGGCTGAAAAGAGTCGCCAGCAACCTCCTTTCCAGGCAAAAAATCCATAGTATAATCAAATTTATACGTGAAAATAGAGACCTATTCTTACCTCCATAGTTCTCAACATCAAGTCTCATTCAAAAAAAAATGACTAAGGCAAAAAACAAGCACCGTAGTCTCCTGTCATACATTTCAATCAAACAGAGATTCTCTTCAATCCCATTTTTTAAATTATTTTCCATCTGATTTTTTTAACTGCATTCTGATCTACTGTATCATAACAAATAAGTAAGCCCAGAATAAATGTATATTTTTACACATTTTATATCTCAACATTATATTTCTAAGTTTATTATTATATTTTTAAGTTGAAAAATTTTGTAAATGGTTTCATCCTAATATAATTTCTTGTATGCTTGTAAATTCTGTAAGCAGTTATTTTTGTTTCGTTTTTCTACTGTAAATATTTTGTTACTTAATTAAAATTCCCGTAACATACCCACCAAACCTTGTAGTGACCAGAATGGTCACGGATACGGGGGTATGAGACGGCGTTCTGTTCTGTATTGTTTTCGGTCTTTTTAATCGGACTATATGTTCAATCAAATGCATTTTAGATTAGCAAGCAAATGCATTTAGAGTAGTAGTTCAATCAAATGCATTTTAGAGTAGTAGTAGAGTATGGATTGTTTTAAAACAAATGAGATATATTTTATTTTTTTAAAACATAGCCTAATTGCATTGTTCATATTAGTTTACTGATGTTTTTCTGCCTAAATTCAATTTCTCAACCGTAAACGGCATTCTATAATTATATTTTTTCGAACAGATCGAACAGATTAAAACTTTTTGTATTGTAATCGATTAATCTAGTTATATTAATGATCCATTTGAAATTACGAAATGGACCTCATAGTTTTGAATCATGGCCAATTGATGATACGAACACGACCAGGACGGCACGTTCCCTCTTCAGACTTCCGCCCCACACAATGATATATGGCCCCGATGAATTTAATGACGCCCTCCCCCCCCCACACTTTACGGTATTTTGGTCAAATCTGATTTTGAATCTTGCATGCTCCATTCAGAAGCTAATGTCAATAGAATAAAATTTTGTTAGATTCATAATATAAATCAACCTACATAACATAATTAAAGAAAGAATACAAAAAAATAAGGAGAAAATGATATGAAAAATATAGGGAGAAATATGATATTTAAGAATATCGAAAAATCAATAAAAAGTATAGTATCTTGGAATTTTAGAGATATTTTTCCATTTTTTTGAAAGATAAAGGAATAATTAGTCAAAAACATTAACAAAAATTTTCTAAATTTAAAGTAACAATCTGGTATATTTTCTGATAGTGAAAGTTATGATTTTAAAATAATTCTGTCATCTGAATATGACCTTCTTTAACGATCTGTCATGTCAGTTATTCTATCTCATACTGAAACTTCGCGGGAAATAATAAGTTAGATCTTGAATGCGTTTTCCTGTGGTTATTAGTTCTAATAGTTTAAAGGAAATTACTATCCGAGTAAAATCAATGAGAATAAAATCTTACAATAAAGATTGGAAGCATATAGATCTGAGAAATAGATGTTCATGTATTCTTTCGCTGTAGCAAAGCGATTCTAATCCTTTAAATTCCTGAGAGAAAGCCCTAAGCTTTCTGTCGCATAATTAACATATTCTGGTAAGGAAGCTTTTTTGCTTAGGTTTGGCAGTGAAGGAAATATTATACAGTGCTTGAAACTGTAATTGCTTTTCAAAACTGATTTTTTAACCCCATTAACTGTTTTAGTTCCTTTACTGTCTAATAAGATGACATCTTCTGCTTTAAGAATATTTTCTTATTTTTATTCAAATGGAAATCCATTGAATACTTGACTTATCTGTGCATTCGAAGTAATTTTAATATTGAATTATAATCGTTATGAACGGTTTAAGAATTTTTTGCTTACAATTATTGAAATTCGATAAATCGGTGCTCGTATGGCACTCGGGCAAAACAGTTAAGCGGTTAATAAATATTTTGGGTTTATGCAACTCGACATAATTTAGAAGAATATGTAAAGCAATATTTTGCAATCTAGTTGGAAAGAATAACAGAAAAATCCTTCTGATTTAATATGTTCTTTTGTAACAGGAAATTATCACAAACGGTTGTGTTGTGTGCATTAAAAGAGAAAGAGTCGACTTTCGATGCCGCGATTGCCTCACACGTCATCATAATGACAAATGTTTAAGAAACAAACTCATAATAATGTGATCTTAAGTTGGTATTTTGATTTTTCTCTGAAATTCTGATGCATTATTAGAAATGTTTTGAAAACATTTTTTCTGATATTTATCTGTTGGTGAGCAGGCAGGTAATTAAATGAATCTATTACTGGTAATAAAGATTAAAAATATTAAAATCTCTCTTATGTTAGGAAACGTGGGATGAATTGTTTCCAACATTTTTTCTTTACAAAAATGAATTAAGTCCAGTTAAAAACTATTCTAGATGATTTCACATGATACGGATGGTTATCGTGTTTAGAAACCTAACTTTTAAACCTTAAGACAAATTCTCTCTGAAAAATGTTAAGCTTATTGAGAAATAAATGAAGCACGACTTATAAAACTATTAAAACACTGATTTAACTGTTTTTAATGCATTGAATGCAATTTTCACATCAGTTTCTAGCACTGGAAGCACGACTATAAAACCATCAAACTGGTGTGGTGTGGTGTGGAGATTACAACATTATTAATAAGTTATGCCAAAAGATAACTTTTTCGTTTGCATAAATTCATGTTGAATGATCGCGTTTCTGAATAAAAGTAAAATGCTATAAATCATTAAAGCATTTTTTTTCTCTGACCGCATAGGATTAAGAACAAAATTGTCATTCTCAGACAATGCAAAAGCCGCATAAAAGCTTCAAAACTATTTTAACTTGAACCTTGGAATATTTTTAAAAATAACTTTTCAAATTAGATGTCATTTCACAGTTTTAACGAGAGTAATGAAAGCTAAGAATTTCCGTAAATAACGAAAGAATGCGAATGCGCCTTATTTCTGCCATTAGCTGGGGAAGAAATTGTCTTAATTTTCGGAAAAAGAGACATCATATATTGCAGACGCGAGTGACGGACGTTTTAAACAGCAATGGATTTGACAAAGAAGGTAAATTGGCCATTTAGGAAGTTTTTGGCAGGACTTTTAAAGCTCATGGAGTGACACGTCCTAATAGGCTGTCATTCTGCGCATCGCATTTTATTATTCGACTGAAACATTTAGCGTGGGGGGAATAAACATACTCAAATATGCATTGCGCACATTTGCTAGATTAAAGGATTTATTTAGCTTTCTCTGCGAAATGCAATATTGCAGTTTAGTCTGCATTTCATCAAAATGAATGAAAATGTCTTTGAAAGACTTAATAACATAAAAGTCAAAAATGCAGTTTTGTTGAATAATCATCATTTTTGACTCGCTTAAAACTCTTATGGGTTTCATCAAAGTTTTATTTTGAGGTGATAACGTTGAGGAATATTTTGACGCATAAAATTTGTAATATTAAAATATTTGTAAAAATTACTATACCAGTATGAAATTTGATTTTTATTTCAATCACTTTAAAAATAAAGGTGAATTGATAATAACTTTTATCAGAGAGTATTTTAATGGAACTTAAATCTATCTCTGTAAAGTAAAAAATAAATTTCATTTTTTTTACAATTATTGAAAACATCAATAATGATGTGAATTATTTATATTTATGAAAACTTCTTCGCGGATCGGCGGTATCTAAACAAATGTATCGCAATTACTATATCCGTGCAATTTGACACAAAGCTACTCGTAACGGTTTCTCGAATTTTAAAATGGAATGCAAAGTATTTATTATTTGATAATTCATGTTGCTTTGAATACATTTATTCATATATTTGTCCAAATTATAATTTCTTATGATTTGATTCAAAATATGTACAACATCGAAAAAACCCAGCAATTGTTCTTCTACAGGAATTTGCTCTTGAAGTCGAACAGTAACGAATACATTTTTTAAAAAAATGCTGAAAATTCAAATGCTTTTTCCGAAGGAATTTAAGAATTGAATCTAAATTTCCTGCATTTGTAATAGCAATTTTCTGTTATTTATTTTACTTTTTTTACGTAGATTATTCCAGCATTTCTCTAAATTAAATCAGGAACCATCAAAATATTTTTATTGATTGATTTATAGTTAATGGTTCTCCAGATGACTGAACGTTACCAATTCGTGTAGGATCCGAGGGTGAAAGCTTAATTTCTTTGCTTATATTGCAAGTAACCAATATAATTCTTAATTCAATATAATTAATAATTCTTAATTCGATTTCCAACATATAAAAGAAACAATGTTTCCATGACAGAGTAAATTTCCTACAGGAATAAGAAGAATAAAAAATTAGAAATGCGAAGAATGAATTAACGTCTCAACTATGTGGACTTTTAAAACTTGAAAACTCTAAATATATGATGTCAGGTCAAAACATTCATTATACATAGAATTGTGAAACTTGAGTATGATATGTAGAACTAAAATTTATTTATCTTTCTCTTATCTTGAATTTTATTTATTTTATTTAATTCGAAAGATCCAATAATTATATATTCTAATGACATATAAAAAGAGAAAAATAACTTTCTTTGACAAAATTCCCATTTTAAAACAATGCTGTGAGATTTGATATCCTTAAGCAAAAACTGAACATTAAAATACACACTTTGCAATTGATGGGAATGTTTTGGTTTAGCTAATGGTTATCGATATGTTTAGTGAATATGGCCAATTTGTCCGGCTCGTAGGATCTCCTGTGACGTTTCTATTATATATTTTTAAAAAAGTCTCCATTCATTCTCAAAATTATCTCTTCAAATTTAATGTCATTTTGATTGAATAAGACCCCACGGTTTCAGATGGTTCTGCAATTAAGAGAGCATCAGGTAAGAGATTCTTCAGAGCCATCAGCTCCCCTCGCCAAAGACAGCGACTTCATTTTAATGGCCATTCGCCTGTCTAGAGCTCCAAAAGGGCCGGAAGATTATTTCGATAAATGTGGGGATATGAGGGAAATTTTCACATGCTATTATCTGGAGGATTTAACCAGAAAGTGAGTTACACGGAGTCCTTAAGGGAAAGTCCTATCTTGTAATTGCAATGCTTTTCGGAGAAGGAGCCACCGAGTTTATCTTAATGCTAAATAATCGTTTCTAATTAGCAGAATGGCAAACTAAAAGCCTTTAAACTCCTTGATAGGAGATGTAAAGGATGGAAGAATAAAGTGGACTTTTTCTGTTCATCCATTCACTTAGATGAAAAGAATTTTTATAAATGCATTTTCTCTTCGATGCTCGTCATCCATTTACTAAGCCTTAGAAGAAAATTTAACTTGAACGTTTCTATAACATTTATACGCCTGTTACATTTTTAAGAGGAATTCAGGAAAGACCGACCTTCATTTTATATATTTAAAGACATATTTCGTTTTAACGTTACATGGATAAGAAAAATATCTTGGACCAACATTTTTTATTATGCGTAAGAAAAGCGTTTCAGTTGCCTCTGAAACGTTTCCGATGCTTCTTGAATAGCAATGAAACAATATTTGTAAATGTAATCGAGAGAGAAAATGCAAATATTTTTGACTGATGGTAAAATATATGCACAGAAAAAATACTCTAATGTCGCATAAATATAGTAAACAAAACAATTTTTACATAAGAATAAATTTTTAAATTCAGAACTTAACAGTTTGGAAAACGAAAATTATTTTTAATTCACAAATGTTTGAATAAAATTTTCTTTTAGTCGCATTTCGACTTTTAAAATGAAGAATGGACCGCTTTGGTTTGTGTTATCTTAGAATTTCAAAGAGTTTGGATACTATGCTATAACACTGAAATTACTCTGCCATCATTTTGTCACCAATTAAGGAGAGAAGTAACGTTTCAATTTTTTTTTTCATGCTTAGAATTCTAAAGCAATGCATCTCTATGAGTAGAAGATTTAGTCAATAAATGTAATCAAAATAAAAACACACTTTTCACAATATTCTTATTTGGGAACAACATAGAAATACCGTTGTCTTTATAAAAAGCCTAATTTTGAAATGTCAACATTTTTCCAAACATATATCAAAAGAAATTTATTCTATAATGATTATAAGAATTCAAACCTCTTCAAGAACCTTTTAACTCAGAAAAAATTGATAATCCAATAAATCTAGAAAATTATGAATGATTCAAATAAGCATAAAAAATTACGGCGATTTAAATTTTTAAATATCCTTCTGGCGCCAAGTTGTTAATAATTTGTACATAAATGAAGATTCTACAATAAGAGTTCTCAGTCGGAAAAGTATGTAGATTAAATATCTAAAACGGAATACACACACATATATATAATTTTTTAGCAGAATCTTGGCCGAAGACAGGGAAGACACTATGAATTTTTTAACTTCATTTTATTCCATCCCCGGAGGCATGATTTATGTACAAGCAGAAGCGACGAACACATCAACACAGAATGGCACAAGAGCGAAATGAAGAAAAGCTTAAAAAAGGAGAGGACTTTTTTTTTCACAGTGTTTAAATGCTATGAGATTCTAATAAATTTCTTTACACGTGCCGATTTGTCAGGGGAATCTAGGTATCTTTTATAAGAATTTGTTTAGATTAGTAATTTTTTATCCCTTCACTCGGAGCGTGAGAGCATTCACTCGGAGCGTGACTTAAGCATTTTTACGGAGCTTCTGTTACTTTAATTAAATAGAAAAGTGGAATGGAATCAGGAAATGAGAGATTATTTTAGAATAAAGTTAATATATGCTAAATCAAGATAAAAATTTAAGAAATTCATTAGGATTAAAATAGATTTTAAAATATTATTATACATACACATGCATATATATATATATATATATATATATATATATATATATATATATATATATATAT
>JAPMOR010036035.1:65945-88030 GCA_026543865.1 Argiope aurantia
TATATATATATATATATATATATATATATATATATATATATATATATTATGGAAACCACAACAAAGGAATCCACATTGTGCAAATAAATACTTTATGCTTTTATAAACATAGTTAGAACATTTAAAACATATCCGTTTTTAATTTGAATAATTCAAAATTGCAAAGGCAATCTGTATATGAAACTGAGCAAAGTCTTTCAGCTACTAAAAATGACTTTCTGCTAGAGCATTCTGTTTATCAGCATTTTTTTTTTTTTTTTGAAATCGTGGTTTCTTAAGAGGGGTAATCATTATATGAAAATCTTAAACTTATTTCATCATGAATTTATCAAAATTCTTGTTTATTTTAAGTATAGCTAAATATAAGAGCAGCATAGATTTCGATTTTCGCCATCTGCTGAATGTTTGTGCAAAATGTACAATATACGATGTATGTTGAATCAAACAAGAATTCATAATTTACCATCTATTGCTGAAGATAAAGTAATAAATTTAAGGATAAAAGGATAAAAATTCTAAAAAAATTGTTAATACTAATAAATTTTTCATCAATTATATACAATTATACATCAATTATACACAATTACATGTTTGGATTTGAGAAAAAATTAAAGTATCAGAAACAATACATTTTGTTTATGGTAAATTCTAATATATTTTTCACAACATTGAAAAATCAGGAAAAGAAAACTTTTTGCTAAAAATGTTTTAAAACTAAATTTGCTGACAAATAATTCAAAATAATTACTAAACGCTGATTCATAGTTATATTTTTTATAATACTTAATTATCAATACATAAATTTAAGCAATAGAAAATTAACAACAAGATAAAAACTTAAGTAGCGATAAAATGTTTCTTCAAACATTCTTTAAGGCTTAATGACGCAGAAAAAAAAAAGCTGTAAAATGCATCCGCGAAAAGAGCAAAAGCGAGAGATCGTTTTGCGGTTTAAACTCAACTTATATTTATATGAACTTAACAGCAAGAAAAGTTGGCGAGAAAGGAAAAAAAGCGATAAGCCATTTATAACTGCTTTTTCGCCATCTCGCAATCTTTTCGGTTATTTTCTAATCCTTTTAAAGTCGCCAGAACTTTCGTCTTAAGCCTTTTACGTTCCGAAAACGTACTTTTGCTGCGAGTTCGTAATTATATCAGAGCTTTTAGAAAGCGAAGTGCAAAGAGAGGTATATTTTAGAATTTTACAAATTGGCTAGCTTTTCTAGAATCGATACCGAGAATGCGGCTCCAATTTTTTCAAAGCAAAATGAAATACAGCGCTCTTTGTAACGAAGCTCACTTTTTAGGAACCTTTAATACTTTTTCGGTATTTTGCATGCAGAGATATTAGATTTTATGGTCTCAATAGGATTTAAATGGGGCGGGAATTTTCTCACTTTTTTTCTCTTTCTTAAGCTGTGGTTTAGATGCCCAAATCATGGTAAGAATATTTCTAAGGGTTTGGATGTTTATTTTAAAAATCTGAAGTTTTTATAATTAATAAAATAACTTCTGTACGATAAAATAATTTAAACGATATCCTTTCATTAAACAACAACAAAAAAAAACATTAAATTTATTTTAAAAATATGAATTTTCATGCATTGACTTGAATGAAATTTTTAATACTAATTTAGATTATGTGAATAAACAATAATTTTTATTAAACAGAGTGTGTTTCATTTATTGTGGAAATTTCGAATCATCGTCGTTCTTTGTAATCGGGTATAATCATAATCGGTATAATTTTTAGAGAAATTTTGGGATCAATTATGTGTTTCGAATTAAAATTTATGTTAACATATATACAAGAGAAAAATGTTGCACTCGAATTGCAATTTATAGAAAGAGGTCATATGAAATCACGTGATTCACATCCTACGCTCGTCTGACATCAATTACTAGATGCTCAGCGAATCATGCGGAGTCGGATCTCAAAGTCAAGATTTTTAACCAGATTTATTATTAATCTGAAAAGCAGCTCATTATTATTGTATTCTTTCTCATTCTTCCTCTTGAAGTAACTTATTGCTATTAACTTCCTTTACAAATCGGTGATTTCTATTTTACTTATTGTCTTCTTATAGTTCTGCTTAGTTCAATATTTGATCCCGCTACAAATAATTTAGACAAAAATATATTACATGAGATTTCAGTTCTAATTCATTAAGATTATTTTAATCTCTCTCGTCTATTTATCGACGTTATTTGAATTATATAATTATATAAAATTTTATATAAAATGTATATATCATATTTTATTTATATAAAATTATATAAAATTTTTATTTTATCTATTTATTTTTTCGTTAGTTTTTCCATTCATTTTATTTCTTTTTTTTCTTTGTTATTTCCAGTCACTGCGATGATATGAAGCTATTATATAAACATTAGGTGAAGCTATAAAATTGCAGTTTTTCCTATTTCTGGTTACATTTTATTGGTAACAGTTCTTTCAAGATTCTTTCAAAAAGCAACACACAATTTTCAGATGCCTTCTTTTAGTTAAGACTAAACCACATTGGTTACAGCTTGAGAAATTTACTTTACACAAGTTTCAGTGATTCAGAAAGAAATAAAAGCCCCCCCCCCCCCCCAAAATCACAATATCTTGCATCGCTTGTACTTTTCCCTACAAGGCATTATTTTTATTCTTCATGTATTTTCCTTCTTTGAAAATAAATATCTATATTAAGTTTAAACTCCAGAAATCAGGCTTGAAACTCCAATGTTAAATATGGTAACATGAAAATGTTGAAGGATTGATTCTTTTGTATTTGTAATTAGTTTTTTTTTTTCAATTTATTCTCATATATAGTAACAATAATGCAGACAAACATAACGTGCGTGTATACTATAAATGCAGTAATTCGAAAATAAAACATATTGCTCTATAATATTTCAAATATGATAATTAAAGAAAAAAAATTGCTGGAAAATGAATCGGTATCACTGAAAAGCTCAAGACGCATAATGGGTTTCCTAGAGGTCCATTTCGCGACAAGTGTCGCTAAATTTCGTTACCAAAGAAGCGAAATGAACAGAGTCCTGTCGTAGTAGGTCAGAAACATCGTTTCATGAACAGAATCCCTTTACATCTCCATTTCAGCCATTCGGACTTGATCTTAACATGAATAATTCTTTAACATTTACATTTGTTTTAACGACTAATTATGTTTATAATTGAAAGAACTCGACTTAAACTCAACTTTATCCAACTCCAAGAAAATAGTGTTATGTGAGGTTTTCCGCCGATTCAATCATGAAAAACATCGGGGCGGGTGAGCTGTTGCAAAATGACAAGGAATAAATTTGGTTTGATTTTGGGCCCACATAAACATTATATACATGCACTGAAGAGTTATTGAAAAATTTAATGGAATAATTAATCATTAAGATTTAAGTAAAAAATATTTGAAATCCTTTTTTTTACAAAAGCTATATTTTTATGAATATTCAGCATAATATTTTTATCTGATATAAGATTTTGTTTAAAAATTATTCTTGTAAACAAGAATATATATATATATATATATATATATATATATCTGTGTGTGTGTGTGTTCAAAATATTTTTCTTGTATTCTTCATGAAAAATTCTAGAAACAATCGAAATTATGCCTATTTTCTTTAAGAGAAGCAATATAGAATGAGAAATATCACTCTGAAATCACTGTATGAATAAAACTGAATCAACATTTTCCTTATGAACGGATACATATTACGGCAACCATGTTAGCTGGCCAGAATTAGGCTGCAGCACTAAACTTTAAAAAAAAGTTGAGGTTACTGATTTGTTTCAGTTCTAAGCGTCCTGAAGAAAGTTTTATATTTCTGTTCTGTTGTGTAATATTTGGTTAATTATGTGGGGAAATAAAAATGCGCAGATTCTCGAGGAATCACAGAACTAACTCTGAAGAGAGATGCAGCTATATCTATATGTGGATAAAAACCTAAGTTTAAAATTTTATTTTGGAAACTAGCCGTTATATGTAATTTAAATATATATAGAACGTAAATGGTTCCCAAGCTCATTAAGTCAGAATAATTTTTATATAATTATAATTTTTTAATAATTTTTTTTCACTTCGGTATTAGTTAACATAGTCTAGAATAGTATGCTGTAACTAAAACAGTTTAAGTTGGGGTGTCAAAAACGAATATTTATCAGCATGTACCAAAACATTCTGAACAATTCTTACTGAAGGAAAACGTCTTTTTAATTTCCAACTTTCTCGTTCAATAATCTTCCATCATAGTTCTTAAATTACAAATAAAAAAATTAAAAAAAAATAAACCTAAGCATATAGAGAAAATTCTCGCCTTTATGATTTGATTTACTTCCATAAATTTGCTGCTTAAATTGGAAATACTTACATTTTTTTTTTTTTTTTTTTGCTCTTTTCCATATTTATCTCTGGTATACGATTCTTTTTCAATTGAGATTTGAATTGTGGTTTTGCTTGTATATAAAGTAGCCTGATCGCCTGAAAATTTGATCTTTTAGTTTAATTATATTAACGTTCTGTTTTGAAGCAACAACAGTGTTATTTTGGAACGGACTTGGTAATCTTGAACTATAGTCAAATGACGAAGACGACACCTGAGCTGACAACTCTGACTCCAAATTTCCATATCAGCGGGAGGAAATTTGGTCCCAATGGATTTAAAGTGCACTAGATCCGCCTATACGAAAGTTCTCCGGTTGAATTGGGCCTCGAACCTAAAACCCTCCAATTTCGAAGCCGACATCTTACCACCAGGTCACCCGGATGGTGGAAATTGATGAATTTTGAAGTTTTAGATCTTCTTTATTATGGATGTTCCAATTCTCTGCATATTTTGAGGGGGGGGGGATAATAAACTGGAACGTCGAGCTGGAGAAGTTTATATGTTATTTACTTCGAAATAGTAGACCTATAAAAACCAAATGTCGGCACAATTCAGCTTTTTGTGAAATGAATTGGATCAAAGTCCATTTTTTTTTCATCTTCATTTTATGGTTGCTTCTTAAATGATTGCAGGCAGAATCTTTTGAATAAAATGAAGTTAACAAATATTTTTTATATGGATGAGGTTCAAAAACAGTTCTTTCAGCGTTTCTGGAGAAATTTAAAAATTTGGTGTGGTTGGGGGATGTACATCTGAAAGCCTTCAGATATGTTTTATCACATAGTATATCTTCAAAGTCGTATGAAATTATTAAAAAAAATATACGATAATATAGAAAATACCCTTTTATTAACAAGCATGTTAATTTGCTAATAATTATGAACAACATCAAAATAATGAATCTAAATTGTTACTGAGTAGAAAAGAAATCATATTGGAGTTTTTAGATTCTTTTTTCTGATTGCAATTGAAAACGCTTGCTTACATTAAGATTGCGTAATTTTAAGAGTTAGCGAATATATGCTGTACAGCAGAGCTTCATATAAACTGTGCAGGTATTTTCCCTTTTTTCCTTTTTCAGCCTTTTCTTGAATTTACTTTCACTTTTTAACTGGTTATGATAATAAAAAAAGAGTTCGAAAACAGAAATTGTTTCAATTAACGGTTCGTGTAAAAAATTTTAAACCACTTCAATTACAAAAAAAAAAAAAATCCTTTCAGATATCTCTCCATTTTTAAATTTGAATTCAATTTCGGTTCTTCATTTAACGCATGAAAGGAAATATTTGATAAGGGCCTAAGGGATAAAAAATAATCTGGGTGCTGAAACTCTGTCTCTTTTTAAAGTCTTTCTTGAACTATTTAAAAAAAAACCTTCCATAAATGACAGATATTGGAATCCGCCATTCGTTTTAGTTCTCCCTTCATATCGAGTGGCGTTGATAACACTTGAGAAACTTACTTTCCAAAAGTGATGCTTTTACTCTTATATTTTTAATAACTTTATGCATTGATTGGATCTCCAAAATTTTCAAAATGGAAATCAGTGACGCCTCTGAGTTTGACCAAATCAACGAAGTTTAGTTACGAATTATTCATGAATATGATTCCAAGGTATCTTGAAGTTATTAATTTTAGTAGACATTTCTTTAAAACAGTACTAATTATCAATTGTACAATCGGTAATTTGTATTCTGAAATGATATAATTAAAAGAAAATTAATTTAATTTTTTTGATTGTATTTTGTAGCCCTACGACAACTGGAAATCTTTGCTGCAATACTGTCATATCACTAACCACCACGGAACGGTTCCGGCCGTCCTCAAAAGGATGTGAAGTGAAAAGTGGAAGAACAGTTGCGCGGGAGTGGAAGCCATGAGTAATGTTAGGGATTCTCGACGCAGAGAGTGTGTGCGTGTTCAGTAGGAACTCTGAGAAGAAAACTGAGTCCTTGTTAATTATTAATAACCTGAAAGGTAATCCACAATTGTAAATAATATATTTGCTATTCAAGCATATGTGCATATCATCAATAATAAACTCTAGAAGGAATATGTGGAAGTATTCCTGTCTGGTGTGCACAGTTATTACAACTATCATCAATACTATCTTTATCCAACGGTATATTTTATAGTATTTTGGTGACAATGAAGTCAGATAATAATCAGGTCATTTTAAATCTGAACATACAAATAATAATAAAAAAAACATAACTGCGTGGATTTTGATTTACCTCTAAATTAACCCAGTCAATGGTAATTTCAGAAATACTTGAAGTTGATACCAAAAAATGACTGTATTGCTTAACAAGTAGCAAAAAACATGCATCGATTCCGTTGCTTATGCTTTTTATTTGAAAAAATGGGTTGGAACTTAGAAAACCCTTCTCGAGAAAATAAAAATGAAAGATCAAACAACTTACCTTTTCTTTCTTAACATGTGATTATTTTTTAATGAATATGAATTAATTATAAATACTAAGAATATCAAAAATATATTAATGATATCTTAAATTATGTAAATCTTAGCATACATTAATGGCCAAAAAATAGATAAATAAAAGAAGCAAGTATTGATTGCATTCCAGATTATTACCATTCTATAAGAAGGTTTCTGTTTTTTGCTAATCAAAAAGAAAGAATTTCGTTAAATATTTCTTCATCGAAGAAAAAAAAATGTAAATAAAAAAAAAACCAGGTATAAAATATAAAATAAAATACAAACAAGAAGTCGTGGGCGTTTCTTAACCAGAGACATATTTTTCATCATCGTTTATTCAGAAGATCTCCCGAAATTAAATTGTTGAGTTGTTATAAAAGAAAAATTCTTCATAAAAAAAAAAGTTGTCTTTTTTTTTTTTTTTTAAAGTAAGGCACCATAATTAAATGTTTTTTATAGCATCGCTTCCTTCCGGCATAAGCAATGACGCAGCAAATGCTTAATGCGGATTAAACCGACGGCGAATATAACCCACAGTGTTGACGGGGAGTTTTCGGTTTAGGGCGAATGAACATATCTACGAGGCGATTAATATAAGTAAAAGTAACCCGGGAAAGGATATAAATTTAATTTTTTTTATAAAAAAGTTAACGGTTCGAAGAACATATAAATTATAAATTGTTTTTAAATACCTCCGTTGTTTCAGAAATATCAGTTTCGAGTATATTAAATGAATTTCTATTCTTGGAATTTATTTTCCTATTTTCATGAGAATAAAACCTTTGCATTAGAAGAGCAGATGCGAATAAAGTATTTGAATGGATTTTTTTGAACGCAAAGGAGTGCATGCAAATAACGATTTTACTTCTGCAATCGAAACTTCGCCGTTTTCAAAGCGAAAAAGGAACATTAATTTTTTACTCTAAACACATGGGTGTAATTTTAAGTGACGTCGCTGAAAATCAAATTATTGATCATATTAAATTTTGCGATTAAAACAGAATTGGAAAATAAATTAGAAAATGAAGATTAATTATTAGTTTAGAATCATGAGTTCTATTTTAAAAAAATAAAATGGTGGGATAATGTTGATGATATAGTTGAAGTCAAGATATAAGGAATATACTCACAAATATCAAAAAAATATGTACAGAAAAAAGAATGAAAATTGGAAAATGTTTACCACCATGATTTTAAAGACCTTATGTAAAAGTTATTATACTGATATATACAACTTCATGTTTACAGTTCAATTACTATTGTAACGCCATTGAAGTACCATCTTCAGGGTGACATTTTTCTTTTCATCTTTGCCATGATGATCCTACCCACCCGAAGGTACACGGAAAGAACTGAATGACCGGACCTCCGCGACAGCAACACTGACTGGAGCTGTGGTTGAATCTTAAGGGCCATCCCTGGCCATTATACAACTCATCTCTAAAGAAGTACATTCCATCATCGATGTTAGCCAGATCCCCATCTATTCGTGTACCCAAAGGTGTGGAGGGAACCAACCTCTATGTCGGAAACTTCTCATCCTTACTTAAAAAGTGCCCCCCCCCTCGCAGGAAATTGGCCTGTTGAGTAGGGCAGAACAAAAAAAAAAAAAAAAAAAAAAAAAAAAAAAAAAAAACCAGGAATATACATTGCAAGTATAAGTACGCCAACTCTTTTACTTTGCAATTTTCTAGTTTTCTTCCCTCAAATTAAATCGTTTTTTGCGTCGGGCATCGCTAAGTGGATTCGACGTTTAGTGGCTGTTGACGCTCTAAAACCTTTCGTTGGGAAATTCGTCATGGATCTGGAAATCTGGTCATATAAATCGAACTTTGGCTTGTCATGGTCAAACGTAACCAGAGGCTTGTGAGAGTTTGTCTTTAGGCTTGAGTCCATATCTCACCAATACAGAGAAAAATGCACGCACAATATATAGCCTCTGCCATCCTAAGAGCAGCACACCTTCCTGCGGTCTGGTTAGTAAGGGAGGGAGACTCCGCCAATATTCGTGCGATTAGCCTAGCAGAACACCTGTATTAAATGTAGCAGAACACCTGGATTAAATTCGGCTGGTCTTTTTCAGCTGATTCTGCTGGACCCGTTAGGTGGGTATGACTTCGTGGGCCAATTTTAGTACGGTTGGTCTACGGGCCCTATACAGTGCAAGACCTTAGTTGTTGGCCGGTCGAGGGTGTTCCCGTTCCTTCTGTCATGGCCAAACATCCTCTATCTGCAGTGGTCTGAATGATTCTAGAATACAGGAATATCTCATTACTGTACTTATTGCTTGAACCTGCAACAAACTATCGATGCTTCAAGACAATTTTAGCACAGTCTTATAAGGTAATTAATCTTACTGCTTTTAGAATGTAAAAACGGTTTCCTGTTTTCTCCGTCATTGTACTTGTTAGAGGGAAATTATTCAGCTGCTCTATTGAGAAAGTATTCCAGGAACTTAAATTTATCAAAATCATCATAATAAGTTCTTTTATGAAGCTATAAAAAGCAGAAAAGTCTTCCGTATAATATACAGTGAGCCACAAAATTGAGTATACACCTCTAAAACGTTTAGACTTCTTCCAATTACAAATTAAATATTGATTTAAAATAGATAAATTTTTTTATCCTAGATACTTTAACCTCTGCTTTACCATCCTATAATAACACAATTCTATAGTTAACTTTTTTATTACGAAAAAAGTTAATCAATTCGAAGAAAAGATAGAAAACCATGCCACAAAATTGAGTATACACTTCTTATATTTGTAAATTTTGCCACCACTTTTTTTAGTTTCAAATTTTCTTTAAAGAGTTTGAGGAGTAGCTGCTGCTTATAACACGTACTATTGCATTTAAACGCTTTTAAATAGTATTTTTTCTCATTAAAAATCGTAAAATGAGCTGTCGTAGAGAAACTACTGAATCTGAACGTTTATTGGTCGTAAAATCGTCGAAAGAGGGCAAATCTCTTCGAGAAATCGCTTCGTTGATTGGTGTAACTCATGGTTGTGTCCAAAAAATACTACAGAAGTATAAAAAAAACTAGATCTGTGGCCAATATTCCTGGAAGAGGACGTAAAGAAATACTGAGTACTACAGCGAAGAGGAAGATCATTCACTCAGCAAAGAAAGATCCGAGGGTGAGTGCCTCTAAACTAGCTTTATCGATGTCCTCTGCAATTGGGAAAAAGATCTCAGATGAAACAATTCGACGTACCCTTCACCACTATGGGTTTCATGGCCGTACACCAATACGAAAGCCACTCATCAAGCATGTGAATAGACAAAAGAGAGTGATTTTCGCCAAAGTACATCGTTTAAAGCCTATTTCTTTCTGGAACACTGTAATATTTTCTGATGAAAGTAAGTTTAATCTTTACGGAAGCGATGGACGATTTAAAGTATGGAGGGAAGTTGGGAAAGCACTGGCACCTAAAAACACCATTAAGACAGTCAAGTTCGGAGGTGGATCTGTCCTAGTTTGGGGTTGTATGTCGGCTGGAGGAGTTGGAGAGCTTGCTTTTATTGATGGTATTATGGACAAACATGTATATTTGGAGATTTTAAATGATAACTTGAAAAAAAGTGCCAGTAAGTTGGGGCTTGGGTCAAGCTTCATATTCCAGCAGGACAACGACCCCAAGCATACAGCAAAGATTGTGCAGTTATACTTGCTGTACCATTGCAGGAAGCAATTACACACTCCAGCCCAGTCTCCAGACCTAAACGTCATCGAAAATTTGTGGTCGCAATTAGGGAAAGCTGTACATGAGCACGAAATCACAAGCAAGGAAGTTCTCAAGAAGGTTCTGAGAGAAGAATGGGTTAAAATTTCTGTTGAAACCACTAAAACACTAGTAGAATCTATGCCCAGAAGATTACAAGCTGTAATTCAAGCAAAAGGTTATGCAACAAAATATTAATTTGCGAGTTAAAAGGAAATTAATAAAGGTGTATTCTTATTTTTGTGGTGTTGTTTTTCCTCTCGTCTCAAATCTTTTATTTTTTTTCGTAAAAAATAAATAAACGCAACAATTTTATTAGTATAGTACGGTAAAGCATAGACTAAAGTATATAAGGTAAAAATTTCAATCATCTTAAAGCAATATTTAATTTGTAATTGCAAAAAGTCTCTAAGTTTCTAAGGTGTATACTCAATTTTGTGGCCCACTGTATATTTTTTTGTAATTTGACATTTATTTTTCTGAAATTGTTTATTTATCTCCATGCTAACAACGAAATTTACTTTTAACGTATTTGCTTTTATATTTGAAAGAGATATTTCTATCATAATATCTAAAATATATTCCTGCTATATATGAACTCGGGTAAAATGTTCATTTTTCCTGTATAGTTTAGACAAGCATCAAGTATAAAACAACTGCCGTCAGCGAAATAACTTTTTCAAGATGAACTTCGCAACGCTAGAAGCTCATGGTTGAGAGGCAATGACCGCTACCAGACAAGCAGAATAATACAAGAAAATATTCTTCTATTTAGAAGCATGTGGAAGGGAGTACAGAAGCATGGAAGAAGTCTGATTAGTTAAGAGAAAAACATTTTGCCATTCATCAATCTCCAGTTGAGAGGAAAAACGTTCCATCATTTTTCTGTTAGAAAATTCTTTAATAATTACAACCGAAAGCAAAATGTGTATTTCACAAATTAGTCAATTACGACAATCCATAAAAGAAATATATGACTCTGTGAACTTTATTGTAAAAAAAAAATGTATAGAGAACCCGTCCACACCGAAGCATTGAGTTCCTTCAGCCTCCGCATTACCAGATCACTAGCAGCTTGGAAATTGCACAACTTTCCTCTATCCACTTCAAATACGCGATGGGGTTCTAAGATTCCCCGATGACAAAATATAATATAATTTTATATATAAAATATAAAATATAATATAACAATCCCCATCTAGCGGCAGATCGAGCAGTCGATAAGTAAGCTTACTGTTTGAAGTGAGCCTTTAAATTAGACGTTATAGAAACCGAGAATAGTATGTTGCGGGCATAGTTATTCTGATACATATAGTTATTCAGCTGTGGAACACTATGTATATCTTCTCCAATAAAATCTTTTACTTTCAGCTAATTGGCTTTCAGAAGGAACAAACCGAAATGTCTCGTTGAAAATTTCGATAATTCCTGGAAGAATGTTTTACGTGTGAAATCTTCTGAAAATGCCCATATACATGTGAATCATTTGCTATTGAAATGGACATGAATAGAGGAAAAATGAGAATTGACGACTGCGAATACTGGGATTACTCCTGACGGCAATGACATTTCAAGATGTATCTGTAATACTTCACGAGATTTTCGATTTCCTGCTGTCAAAATAATTGGAAAACTGAAATTTAGTATTAAACTTAGATAAAACACGGATAAAATCTTCTCTTAGATAAAACACGGAAGTTTATGGATCATTGGACTAAGTTTTAATCAACAAATTTAATAAAGCATTTTCATAGACACATTTCCACCAACGTATTAAAATATAATATATTGAAATTTCCACTCATGTATATATAATATGTTTTAATTTTAAATATATTTTATTTTTCAATAATTAAAAGTTCATTCGAAAAGGAGGAGCAAATTTAAAAAATATATTTTTAATGAACGATAATTGATATTTATGCATCACTGAACAGAGGAAAGTAGGAAGTTTTGTTGAATGTGTTTAATATGAATTGTTAATAAACTTGTTGACGTCTTAAAATAGTTCACCTCTTGTTATGTAACAAATGCCAAATCGGAAATTAATTTTTCGTCATTACATGAAATAATTTATCTCTGGTTATTTAACTCACTTCAGTAACAATTAGACCTTGCAGAATTTGAAAAAAAGCAAGCATGAGTTTCATGCACAGGCTATACGATCCGTCAATAAATTCCAAATTCTCTGATCTTTTGTTTAAGTATTTCCTGTTATTTTGTTCAAAAGCAAATTGAATTGCTTTAAACTTTTATCTGATGTGCGATAACTGCTTTTCTGCATGTTCAAAAATCTTCTACAAATTTATGTATCATATATAAATTAGTTCATAGCGAAGCAGTGTCTCTTGAACTCAAAATGCAATGACTGCTGCAATGAAAAGATGAACCCTCTTTTTTCTTCCTGCAGCAGAAAAATGATTTCAAACAAATAATAGCTCTGCTTTATCAGAATCATTTGAAGGAAAAATAATAAATTTATTTTGAACCTACTCCTTCATGCATATCATTAGACAAAGGCACAAAATAATAAGTATTTTGGAACAGTGAAAACAATTATTTTCTCAAATTCACTAATAAACGGTGCTGCTTGCTTTGAGTCAAAATTTGCATAACTTAATAGAACAAATTATTATTAAACTATCGAAAAAATGCTGAATTACGTTACTGAGAGGATTCTAATCGAGAATATGCAAGTGTACAACAATTCAAGTTCTTAATCAATCAGGAAATGAGTGAGAATCTGCTACCGAAATTATTTACTTACAAGCATGAAACAATTCAAGTCAAATAATAATTTGAAAGCAATTAAACACCATAGAAAAATGAAATAATTGTTCAATTATTACAAATGTATAAATAAATATAAAATGCAGATTATTTTTGAATTTTCATGCAATAATTAAACATTTGCAAGCATACGAAACACATCAACAAGATATTAAATTCGACCGGAAACCGGAATAAATAAATCTTGAAGTATAAATAAGGAATTCGAACACGAGTACATTGAAATATCGACCAGAATCGGGAAGGCTTTTATTTCTATCTTAAAATAAAATGTTTGCTCTCTTCTTTTTATTGTGATCCAGATTCTTTTTATTTCCGATTGATATTTCCAGTCTGATTATCTTTTTCAGGATTCTTTTTCTTTCTTCTCAGTTTTATTATTTTATATTTCTTGTTCGAATGTTAGATTGATAAACTAAACTTCTCTGACTCGAATACTGCATCTGGCAATTGCTGAAAACTTACTTGGTATTTTTATTGACAGATGTATTTAATTAAATACAAGGATATCGATAATAATGGAATGAAATAGAATAGGACTATTCAAAGCGTAAGAAAAAGGTTTTGTATACATTTATAATGAAGATAATTTTTTCTGATTGTTGAAAGAAAGCGCATTCCATCATTTTTCATGCATGAGTTTTTTTCATATGATTATAGAAAATACCTTTCATCTAACCAAATTTCATTGAGCAAAATTTTAAAAAAATGTCCGAGATTTCTATTATCAGAACAATATCATATAAATATTTTCCAAAAGTTCGCTTGCATGCACCTTAGCTCATAGTGAAGAAATTTTTTTTTTTTGGGAAACTGTGATCAAAAAGTAATCATAGGTATTCCAATAACATGTTAGGAATGCCAAAAAGCAGTAGCCCTAGATTATACAGTATTGACAAGCAAGATTAAATTACAAAATGCAGTGATGCACACTATTTATGTTTATATTATGGCACTGGTAATATTTATACATATATTATGGAATTATCATTTATGTTTATAATATGGTAAACATCAAATCTGTTACTCTAAAATGAGTAACAAATATCAAAATCTGAACTATCCTGAAGATGCGTTTGAAGTCAAATGCTGGAATACCTCTTATGATAAGTGATTCATATAGTCCCACTTGAAGAAACTCAAGAGTAGAGGAAAACTGTATATTTGATAATCGCTCTTCTATTCACATGATGCGGCCATCCACTCCCAGTGACGCAACAAGGAGCATCTTAGAAAGATCATCATTGGCTTAGAAAGCATAAAGAGTGTCTGTGACATATAAAGAGCATACACCCTTTCATCACGTTTCACTCAAAAATGGTAATATGCTTAATGAAAATATTTAGGCTCGATTTTATAAAATTTAATTATTTTAAGAAAACAAGAAACGAAGCGAAATAATAAAGGAAGCGTGGAGGAAATACCTCCAAAATATTTTACAAGAACATGAACAAGGTTGCAGTGGCTTTGAATTTTTATCTCAGCTTTGGGTCCGGAGGGCTCTTAGTTCGAAATCTGATCAAATGCCCTCCCATTAATATGGTACGGGAAGCTTGGAAAGGCAATCCTAGTTCTGGTGTCATCATCTGAGTTCATTTCAAAGTCAGCATCATTAAACGACAACTCCTTCTGCTTTCATTTCTCCATCATCACTTTGGACTCTTCTACGGTTTGAACGGTTCAAATTTTGGACCTAACATTGAATGGAAACGGGTCATTAGGGCTATGTTGCTTTCGAGGTAGACAATATAAACCCCACCCCCACCCCTGTTATTTCCTTCTCTTCGTTCTCACCACCTCTATCGGACTCGGAAGCAGCTTGAGATTTGGAGAAGGAGAAGGATGAAACGGATCATTAGGGAATTCATTTTTGTCGAAAGGCTACGGATGCCACTTTTACTTCCATTCCCCTGCTTTTCTTATGTAACTTTACTCAATTCACTAACACACCATTTTTTACTGAGAAGTGACTCTATTTCCTAGAGTTAGTATGGAATGAAGAAGATCTATCAAGATTGCGCTCCCTATGAGCAATGATTACAGACATTCCATCCCCGCATCTTAAAATTATGCATTATTCAAAAAATGACTGTGAGTAATCAATTACTGAGGAACAAACCGATGGTTTAGCAATAATGAATGATATTTCAGTAACCAATAAATCTGACAAATGCCATTTTAAAGGAAACTTTTTGAAAAAAAATGTAATATCTCTTCTTTTATCGAATTTGAGTATTTTCAATTATAATTTTAAAAAAAACGCACACAATAATGGTGATAATTGTATCTTGGTGCTCAAGAAATAATTAATATGATTTTCCTATTGTTGAAACTAACCAAATCACGTTTTAAAAGCTATCTTTCGTAATTAAAGTAAGCCTTTCTCTAGTTTCTTGTTTTAACAGCATTTCAAGGAAAACAGAGAACACCTTTTATTCAAGCACAATATTACAATAATATTTCTGCTTTACCACGATGGAAAAATAACGAATTTAATAAAAGGATATCATAATAATAAAAAGAAGTTAATTTAATTTCTCGTATTTTAATTTGGGTAAATATAAACGAATTTAAGCATTACTTCAAATAATCATGAGATTTATACCGACTTTTCTGCTTTTTTCTGCAATAAATAATTTTAAGAATTCTTTTTGTTTGCTATAATATTTTCTAGCTATATTTTCATAAACTGTTTCCACTTTCTTACTTAGGGCTGGTGGCGTATATACTAAATAGATGTAGATGCAGGTTCAAAGATGCCTCGTATGCGTGCAGGAGCTGTGGATATTCGAGCAATGAGAGCCTTATCTGAGTGAGATAAAGCAGAATATGCAAGTCTTTCAGATTTGTCCATGTAAAGAAATAGAGGCTAGGTAAGCCGTGAGGACATGGTAGCCAAGGGACGTTCACCAAGCTTAATTCATGACACTCCTAAACTCGCCATTCTCTTTTCTTTCGCTTCATTTCTTATTTTCCGTGTTTGAGCTTCACCGCATCACTTTCACCTATATGCATTCTTAAACAACAAATTATTGTTACGATGACTTGTACCAACTCTTTAAGCTTGCGTCATGAATTCTGCCTCAACCCGAGTATATGTTGAAGATATCAACTATAATGCTTATGGATAGTTAAGAAATAACACCTTCTTTAGATATTAATATGAGTTTCAAAAACCAGCAAACATTAAGACCTCAAAGAATTAGAAGAATAAAACAGTTTTCTTACTAAAACGAAGGCCACCTTATACATTGCGATGAAATGAATATTAAATTAAAAAGAACTTTTTTTTGAATGTTAGATGCTGAAATATCAGCTTTAAGTGAAAGATTTCATCTAATATCTTCTCATTCAGAAGTTTTCCAGTTTTTGTGGAATATATTTAACTCCTTAACACTCTTAACAGATTTAACACTTAACATAATTTTGGCATAATTTATGTCAAAAACTGGTAGAGGCATTAACTGGTAAAAATCGAAGCGATGTAAATAGTATAGAGTTCATGAATGAATTGCAGTTTCTGAAAATTTTGGAGAAAATATATCATTGCCTATTGAAATGTTAAGCTATGTCATTGCCAAGAATTTAATTCATTTTTTTCTAAAAGTTTATAATATTTTATGCATTTTATTAAAATTGCAATCGCAATAACTACTAATATGCAATTCCCATAATAACTACAATTCCAATCTAATAGAGAGAATATTTTCAAAACCAAATATAATTTTAAGTAAACTGAAATCTACTGATAGATCTTAAGTGATAGATCATAGGTAATAGATATTTCTATTGAATCTTGCAATTGTTTCCAATAAAAGTGATTTTTTACAAAAATTAGATGCAAAATTGCTTATAAATCAATTTGCTGAAAAATAATCCGAAAAGTTCAGTTCGTACAGTTTTTTCACCAAATGTTGAAATTATTTTGTTTAAAATTGTTTCCATTTATTTATTTATTTTATGTATTTTTTATTAATGTATTGTTTGTGGAAGTAAATAATGCATTAATGTAATTTAATTTTATTAAATAATTATATTATTTGCTTATCAACATTTCTGCATCTCTTTTCTAATAAATGTTTTACAAATTGAACATATTACATATGTAATTGAGTTGGTTTCTAATTGTAAGATGAAACAGTTAAGCAAGTGTATTTAGTACCGGATATGTTTAGTATAGTATTTCACTTCACTTGCAATATTTTTATAATATAAAATTCTTTAATAAATGTGTTTGAATAGAGCTTTTAACAAAGCATAAAATGCATATATATATATTTTAAAAATATGTAATTTATATATCATATATAAACATTGTTCTGTATAATGTTATATATAATGTTTGAGATTCCATAACTGACTGGACCAGTGAAAATTCCAGCTTGCGATGCAAAGCTCAGTGATACTAGCGACCGTATCACTGAGAATGGCTTTGAAGCGCTTTTTATGCTGCTTGATATTATTATCTTTTCAGCTAGATATTAATAACTACTGAATTTCATTTTGAAAAAATGAAAATGCTTGAATCAAATTTTCACCAAAATATAACTAGAAATATATTAGGACTGCAATCAGAATTATACATCTTAACATAATGACGGAATCTTCTATGCTTTGTCGATTTGAATTGTCAATCCAATCATTTATAAACCTAAGACTTTATATGCTTACTAGCTAAAAAACTAATGCATTATGATAATAAAACATGATTGAAAGAATTAAAATATCGATTTTTATGATGGTAAAATAGACTATCTAAAAAGAAGAATTTCATTTAAGGATGCTTAACCCATAAAAGATAAAAATAGAAAAATACTCCTCATAAGTCCACTTCATTAATGAAGGAACATTTATATCCTCTGTAAGAGTTACTGTTTGTTCTATGGATTACAACAGCAGGAAATCGGCAAAACATAAGGGGGAAAAAAACAGCTTTTAAATCAATAGCAGTGAAGAATTTTTATAAGTTCGGTAAATATAGCCTTGAGATGTGCTTTCCTGCTAGCAAAGGTAATCGAAATTCCATCAGTAGCTAATATAATAACCTCACAGAAATTCCTCGCAAAAACGTGGAACCGTTTTTTCCGACTACGTTTTCCCACAGTGAATGAAAGAATTCCCCGGATGCATTTGTTGAAGAGTTGATAAAGTAATAAATAAAAATAGTTGTACACAATTGAATCAAGGCAATGCCCGCTTCCGGTAAAGAATGGTACAAATATGTTGCTAAAAATGGAAAGGGTAATCAAAAGTAGAATAAAAAACAAGTCAACAAAACTATTATCGATTTAAGAGGAATGAATTTAGATAAACAGTTATTTTGAGACTTTCAATGATTATATTAATTAATTATCTAATAAGGAAACAATAAAACAGTAAAGGAAAAAGTATTTCCCTTGATTTGACAAATATTGCGATTATCTCCTTTCTCGTATATTTATATAAAATCCCTTTGGATCTTTATGTTTAGATTCTCCGTACAATAAAGAAAATTGAATCTGTATTTGGAATATATTCCTCCTAAGAGCCAAAAACCAAAACTTAGTAAAGATCTAGAAATCTCAATTCATATTGTTGAAAATCATATTGCAAATGCCATTAAGTTAGCTTGTTGTGCTTACGGATTGGTAGACAGCCATTTATCTTGAATTCAAAATTGATTGTTTTGACAATCTCATGGCTCAGTGGTAGAATACAACGAACTGAAAGCGATAATTTGCAAGTTCTTATCCGACTGCAGACAAATTGCCTAAAAATGGTTGCGTTTTTGATTTACTTTCTGTTATTTCACGTTTGTTCTTATAATTTCTATATCTTTCTAAATTTGGAAGATTCGATTAATTTCGTCTAATAGATAAAAACGTATGTAGGGTTTAGTTCCTGGAATAAACTATCGAGTTGAGATTGGCAGCTTTTTCTTTGACACAATCTATCTTATCTATCAATCTATTTTTTTATCTTATTTAACACACGGTTTATGTGCGCTAACTTCATCTACGTGACAATATGTATGATTTAGTGTGCAGGAAGTAGAAGAAAGAAATGATCTTGTGTAAAATTCAAAATTTTGCCATTCACAATAGTAACGATGAAGTTTCCCAAGAAATCAAATGCATGAATTCCTCTTTTAATATTTTGATCTCGCATTTTATGCATTAATTTGACAATTTTCTATTTTGATTGTAAAAGAAATACATATCTCTGACAAAGTCCATTTCGCTGTGCCATTCGTAATACCGTATCGTGAGAATAAACCCGAATCTAAATCATAAATTCCTCTTAACACAAAGAAAAATAAAAAGTGAAAACAATTGATAATACTTTAAAAAATTCGTTATATCCCTGATTTGCCATAAGCAGTTAAGATTTCCCTATTCGTAAGAAATTAACCGAATTGATATGCTTTGGCACATCAAGGATATGCGCATTTTTATGGGTATTCAGTAGAATTAATGAAAACAATGCTTTATTCAGCAATAATGTCTTCCACAAATTAAAATAGAAAGTACCTGAATTTCCATGGATTGAGAGACAGGGCATAAAATATCATATCTTTATAGGAAAATGCAATTAGATATTCGGACACTGTTTATGATTTTTCAGAAAATTCCTTTCATTGATCTTATTTCGAATTGATTAAATTATGTATAAGAATTTTATGAGTGCTTGCTAATTAAAGAATGAAGTTAATACATGAGTTTCGAAGTCATTATTGATGCTGCATCAGAACTTATGATAATAAAACATGACGTCTCTTATTAATTTCAGAGAATAACAAACACGACAAAAGTACTTGACGATTCTACTGTGAATTTCTATTCATCATATTGCATATGGAGGGAAAAGATAAAGAAGCCATTCAAATGTCGGAGCTTTCATGAAATCATGTGAGAACCAGCGTTTACACGTCCCTGCAGTCTGTCGCTAGACACCATAACCCTAATATTGAGGAGGTTGAAACTTTTTAATTATTGAGTGAATGAATAAGAGTTCACTCATTTTTAATAGGTGACATTAATACTTCTGCCTGAAAAAAAATCGGAAATTATTTTAAAAGGCTTAGCAATAACCTTCAAAAATTAATGAGTAGATAATGTTTAAAACATATTTTTTTAATCAGAAAATATGTCAGTTTTGAGATAAACAAACACCATGGGAAGTATTGTTACATTTCTTCATTGCGATGGAAATGCGAAGCTGCTAGTGGAAATTTATGGTGAACATACCCACCGACAACCTATAAAGAGTGATTTCGGCGATTTAAAAATGATAATTTATAATATACATGACAAAGAGTATAGTAAACCACTCAAAAAATTAAAAGATGCATATTTCGAAGCATTACTTGATAAAACCATCAATGGTGGACACTACAAGCAACAACTCATCAATTTGAATGAAACATTGAAGGAAAAACGTCAAAGAATATGGCGGAAAATATTGTTTACCATCGAGGCAATGCTCGACGGTATGATGCCAATCCAGTGAATGAAGCTTTAAGATCACTTCATTGAGATGTATTGCCACTCTCACTGTATTCACCGGATATTGCTCCTTCATAATGCTATTTGCTTCACCCCTTGAAGAATGTTCTTTCTCTGAAACGGCTAAATTTCCACTTAGAGTAAAGAACATTGCCTTGATAACTTGACTGTATATATACAAGCAGTTTTTTTTTCTTTGGGGAATGCATTTGTTGCCCGAAACATTAACAAATCTTATAATTTCTGAAGGGAAATATTTTAAATAAATCTATATTTGAATTCTATAATAATGTTTCTTCATTTAACTTGACAAAGGACAGAGACAAATGCATTATGCCAATATTTTGTGTGATTATCTTGATTAATATAATCTACAAATATTTTATAAAAAATTAATAAACGTATGTAAGATTCATATACCTGTAGATAATATTAATTATCTAATCTTTGGAAGTCATACCAGTTTAAGAAAAGAGGTAAAGATTAGTAAATGTTAAAAGGCAACAAAGCAAGAAGCTAGGGATGCAAAAATGTTGTTTCTTGGGGAAAACACTAAGATATGCAGTACTAATATCAACTGAAATTTCTAAATAACGCACATTATAATTCCTGCATATTGTGAGATCTATTTCATCCACTATCAAGCATCAAGCCTAAAAATCTCTTGTCACCATGTGGCAAATGCTTTATACGGCAGGTTGATTGAACTTAGAAAGACGTATACTTTTCATTAATTACTAATATTGGAATATTTATTTTGAATTATATTAATTTACTGTGGATTAGAGATTTAAACATAACAACATTTTAATAGCCTACTATTCTAAAAGAAGAATTAAATACCATTTAAATAATTAGTGTACTATTTTATATCTTCTAAGAATATAAAGGTATTCAGCTTTCACAAGGATAGTCATATATATATATGACTATCTCTCTATATATATGACTATCTATATGTGTGAGTGTGTAAAATTTCTAGAGGATAAATATATTTTTCAGGGATAAGTTTATAAAATATATCAAAATGAAGGAATGAGAGATTTTTTTCAATAAAATTGTAAGTATTGATTTGAATAATGTGTTTTAAAGGATAATGTATAGATACAAGATAAAAAGAACACACACACACACACACACACACACACACACACACACACACACACACACACACACACACACACACACACACACACACACACACACACACACACACACACACACACACACACACACACACACACACACACACAC
>JAPMOR010036035.1:88130-108838 GCA_026543865.1 Argiope aurantia
ACACACACACACACACACACACAAACACACACACACACACATATATATATATATATATTTGCATTAAGCATTTGCAATAAATTGAATGTTCGAGGAGGGACATCAAAATATTTTTGTCTATAACCCTATTCGTTTTAAAAACCTTTAATTTTCGCATACCATCTCATCAGAGAATTAGAAACGTGCGCTAAATGCTTCTACGCGCTGTTAAGTAATTTATTTTACACAATCCATTGAGACTAGCCTTTCTAGCATTTTAGAATTAACTGAATAATATAATGATTCCATATTATTCATTTCCTTTATAGAAATTCTAATTTCTTTCAAGTTTTAGTATTTAAATTTTTTTGTTCTCCTAAGTTCCTCACTAAAAATGGTATTTTGTCTTGAAATAATATTTGTATAAAAGTATTTACATTTAAAGCAAGACCCAAAGACATTTTTTGTCTGTCAAAAATGATGAGCGGAAAATAGCCGAAAGGAAAGAATTATCTCCCATTTTATCGTTTCTATATCACCAAAATGTTAAAAAAGAAAACCTTAATTTTCAGTCCAATGCAACTAAACTCTTTATCGTACAGGCGGCAGTTTTCCCAAAGTACAAGAGCTGCATCAGGGGCTGAATGTTTTACGACCAAAATTTAAAATGACGACAAATAAAAGAAAACGTGAAAAAAGAACGATGCAGTTTTGCAACTAAAAAGTAATATAATCTTTAGTACTCGACAAACAGCCTTGTTTCGAGTTTTTAATGGCGAATCGGGGGAGCTTTCGAAAGAAATTTCAAAAGTCGTAAATTCGGTTCCTCACACACTCAGTGCACAAATATGCAGTTTTGAATGACATCTCCTAGCTGTGACATTTATGATTTGCCAGGGTGGAAAAAGCCGAGGAACTGCTGCAGAAAAGAGTTCAGTGCTTTTAATGACCTCTTTCCATGCTGCATTCCTAATGGTTTTGTTGTTCTGAATATATATTTGGAACTGAAAGTTATGTCACAATCTTTCTGGTAATACAGTTTGGAAAATGTGGGGATTTTCAAAAAATAGATTTCTCTTTTCATATACCGGTTACCCGGCGTAAGTACTCAGTGAAGTGTTTATAAGGTAAATTAATAATCACATTTAATGATAAAACTGTTTCGGTATTTTTTAATATTAAATTTGAGTAACTCAACTGACTCTCTCCAGAAACTTCAGCTACAGTTTAACATCCTCACGCTTATGATAACAACAATATCTCAGCCAATTTAATTAGGTGAAGGGCGTGTTCATAATCTACTTTTCATTAATGTGCAAATTTCAGTTTATTTATTTTCAGAGAGATCTTAAATCTAGTTTAACCTCAATCTTGAATTTTTTATAGTAAGTTTAGCTAAATTTAAAATAAAAGGGGAGAACTTATTTTACCTGATACCATGACTGTTAGAAAATCATTCCAGAAAAAATGGCACTAAAAATTTATCTCTTCAGAACATAATAGGAATTTTTAAATAAAATTTTAAACTGTAACACAGATTGTTTTCATGCAGAATATAGGTAATTAGTAAATGTAGCACTTATATAAATTACTTTAAAATAATTAAATTTTGCGTAAAATATTTTTAATCGCTTAAAATTCATTATTTACGTTCAAAGATTTGAACTAAGAGAAATGGATGAAAGAAACTTCTAGAAACGCGAATTCTATTGAACAGAAAACATCTTATTTTAAAACTTTCTATGGCATTAAATTCAATTATTGCTTGCTCCTATCAAAGGTATTTCTGTCTATTGCAGATTATGAAAAGATGATAATAATTAATTTTTTACAAATAAAAAAACCAATCATAATTGTCTTGATACTTTCTTAAACGAAATCTTATTGTCATGCGTTACTTATGACTGGATTAATAAAAGTTGCCATGAACTGTACATCCAACATAATAACATATAATTCCTCTATATCAAACACTCATATAAGTAAAATTGTAAAGGTATTTAGAAATCGTAGTTTAAATGTCAATATAACTCGTAAGTGACCTGGAAAACAAATATTTTGATCCAGTATCATCAATCAAGTATTTTTTCGTTCTATTTTCATAATAATTTTGAGCAATTCTGAAAATAAATTTTTCAGGATTTTTAACTTTTAAGTTAGAATTGAGATAACGATACTAAAATGTTCTTTGTTTAAGTATTCTTTTAGACTTGAAGAGCCGAACATTTTACCTTTCTTGATAGAAATTGAACGCATCCAGTCCAGCTGCAAAATTTGTAAACAAAAGTTATGAAAAAATACGAATTGGAAAGAAGCATTTTTAAAATGAATTAGAAAAATGTTGATTTTGTGACATTTTTGACTCGAACAAAAGTTTAACATGTTTGGAAAGAATGGAAATTAAATAAGGACTGTATATTCTTATGTCATAGTAGTTATAAAAATATCTTTCTAAAATGAATTAAACTGCTTATCTTATTATTTTATAATAATTTTACAGGAGAAATAAAGCAAAATTGACTTAAAATTAATCACTTCTTCATGAAGCAGTGCCAGAATCGAGTTAATTTCTATCAAATTATTATGCAGTTTAACAGGACACTTCAAATAATTCTTTTCATTGCTTTATTTATAAACATCATTAAAAATACAGCATACGCGATAATGACTGGTTTTAAGTTATTGAAAGCACTGTCGCATAAAATATTGTTTGAAATTTTTATTATAATGCAAAAATAATTATGTTAACCCTGAAAAAGAAATACATTTTTCTAAATCAGATTATAATTTGCTTTGAGCAAGTTAAAACTAAATTATAAGCCTCTTTGAAGTATAATATTTCATCTCAATCTAAAGTAAACAGATTAAAGCAGAAAAACATTTCTCATATTGGAAAATGCATAAACATAAGTTCATTATTCCAACGCTTCAATTACGTAATGAGAATCCTTTTGAAAACAATCTTTTGGTAATGAAAGAAATATTTTCCTTCGAAACCAGCGCAAATTAACAGTTGCGCTTGGTGCGGCGTTTTTTTAAAATTATGTTTTCAGCTTCGATTAATTAGTGAAACATCTGTAAGGAGATGAAAAATTATCCCCTGTTAATGCTATGCTACGGATGCAAATATTTTGTTGCTTGTAATTTGATAATCAAATCATTTTTGTGAAAGGAATGAAGAATTATAAATATATATTTTATTTTAATGGCTGTGAATTTTCATCTTCATGAAAGAAGGTCTCCAGCCTTCTCATTTTCGTTTAAATGATTTAAAATTAGGGATTTAAATTTCCTATTAAACACACCAAATAAATTTTATAGTGAAATAACAACTGGAATTAAGATTTTTGATAATAATAAACTGAATAAGAATTTTTATTAATTATAATATGATTAAATTTTTGAATTAAAACAAGCGTTTACAATTCTGTTTTTGTTTTTAAAATTAAATGCTAGTACGGGATTTCTTGGTCAAAAAATTTATCTTTTTAATCTATTTGTAACGTCTTCTTGCGATTTTAAAACATAATTTTTAGAGGGTTCTCTGATTAATTTTTGATTACTTCTGTTCCATTCGTTTTTTAATATGAAAATCTATGACAATGAAATACTTTCATGATGCTTTCATTATTACAAATTGTGAATATATTAAACTAGATTTCTTATTTAATATTAATAATAAAAATTTTCAGTAGTTAATTTGGAAAAACTCTTCAAAGAACTATATTAAAAATTTTGCTGAATGCTGCACTGTAATATGAGTTTTCATGTATAGCATATGTTACATAGCTTACGCAATTTAGGTTTTTAATTCTTATTATTTTATTAACAGAAAATTATAATATAAATGCATTCTACTCTTGTGTACCGATTAAAAACTTTTAGATTATAATCGAGAATATAATAAAATTGTATTATTTGTATTGAAGATTAACCGCTTATCTGTTTTGCCCCAGTGCCATACGTGCATCAATTTATCGAATTTCGATAGTTGGAAGCAAAAATAAACCATTCATAACGATTATTATTTAATATTAAAATTTCTTCGATGGATTCCATTTGGATCAAAATAAGAAAATATTCCCAAACTAGAATGTGTCATCTTATTAGATAGTAAAAAAAAAAAAAAAAAAAAAAAAAAAAGAAACAGTTTAGTGATTAAAAGCTGTAAATGGTGTACTTAAAAAAATGAATATTTTCAGATTAAGTTAGCATTATTTAGTAATTCAATAAACTTGAAATGCTAGTGAGGCATTCTTGAGGTTTCTCCAATATCTCTACAAATTTCAGTTTGGTCCTTATTTTACCTTTTTCAGCCCTTAATTCATCGAAATGTAAAAAGAATGACAACTGAATCCTGGAAATGAAGAGATCAGATATTCTCTATTAATACGCGAATATTTTAATATAGGTTTTGATTATATTCGTTAAATAAGCAAGTAAACATCTTTTGGGCTTTCAGAATGGAAAAGCTATTTTCACGCATACTAAAAAAATGTTTACCTCTTATAAAATATGATATTTTAGAATCTTATTATATTAAAACGAAAGAAGGAGAGTATTTTATATATCTTATGTCTTTTTTAAATCGTGCAATATCTCTTTTAAAAGCCAAATTATGAAAATTAACTTAATATATAGTTTTAAATATTTATTTCTGATTTTTATGGAAAACTTATGCTTTTAATGCACGACATTTTATCTTTTAGAAACATTCTATATTCAAAAATCAAAATTTTTTTACCTGTGGAATTATTTTATAAAATTAATAAATTAATTTTTAACTAGCATTATTATTTTTTTTACTAGCATTATTATTATTTTTTTCATTTACATCGAGCTTTTCAAAGATTTTATGAACACACAATTAGTTTCTATTACAAAAATGTCTAAAGCTCTACTTGAAAAAAAAAAAAAAACCTAATATTTTTTGCTAAAATTAAAAACAAATGAAAATAATTTCCATTTTATTAAAAAAAGACTCTTACCGTTTTTTATATATTTTACATGTTTTGGACACAATTGATTACAAAAAATCTTTGTAACATAACAACCTTATAAAATCACACTTGAAGGAATGAATGTTTGTCGACAAGTATTGCATTTGTAGTAGAAATAGTTCTTATTAATATAAATTTAAAAAAAAATTCGAAATACGTAAAAAAAAATTATAAATATGGAATATATTCAAACATTTCCTCAGCCAAGCAATGAAAAATACTTGAAATATATCCTATTCCCTTTAGGTGAAGCCACAAAAAAGAATTTTGACACATCGAAACAGCATTTTTCAAATAATTTTTGATTTCATACCCTCCAAATCCCCTTTGGAGGAATTATTCTTTTCTTTTCCCTGCAAAAATATGCTTCAAGTAAGTCCTATCAGAAAATAGGATTCATTCTGACAGAACCCACCATGCCTTATCTACCGGCTTGGGAAACATATTCAAAGGTTCCCTAACAATAAATGCGACGTTGTCTGAAATACGGTAGACTGCCACCTTCTGAACAACTGCGGCAAAATATCACTGTACGCGTGTGTGTGGGGGGGGGGGAGAGTCTGGAAAATGACTTGGGGGGGGATTCAGAATTTTTTACCTCCTATTCATCTTCTACGGATGGATTCTTCGGGTCACATCCATTTGACCTCACCGCTCTGTCGCTCAAGCATCTGTCGGCATCGCTATGGTTACGAATCGGGAAACAAGCTAAAATTGGAATTCCAACCAATATGTATTCTTCAGTCGCGTGTTCCTATCTCTCGGGCGCTGAAAAATTTAGTACTTTTTGCTCGTCTTTTTTTTTTTTTTTTTTTTTTTTTCTCCCTAGGATGGTTCTCTCACAAATGAGAAAATGAAATCAGTGGTAGAAATTGTTTTCTGGGGGAAGGTCTGTCATTGATGAAGCGGTCTTGCTTGGTGGAGAGGTTTCCTTTTTCCTGAGCCGCTGTTCGTTATGTCGGCTGTGAATATCTACCCTTACTGTTCTAGTGGTCTAAGTATTTAATATGAAAGTGAATGGAATTCTTTCATTCGTTATGCAAGATTAATAAAGGGGAGATATTACAACTAATGAGTGGGTAATAAATATTTTCATTGCAATATGGATATTCCAGTCACACCAATTCATTGTATATTAAACCCATAAATATGACAGCGACATATAATACTATTGTTTTCATCATAAATATGACAACGAATTATGGTATTACAGTTTTTGTGATAAATATGACAATAGATGGTAATGCTGTTTTCATTGCAAATATGACAACGACATGACTATTTTAATCAAAAATATTGCAATAACAGATGGTATTACTATTTTCACCATAAATATGACAATGACAGAGAGTATTATTATTTTCATTGCAAATATGACAGCGACATAAGACATTACTATTTTCATCAAAAATATGGCAATGACTTGTTGTAATGTTATTTTTATCATAAACATAAAAAAAACCGCATATGTTGCTACTATTTCCATCATAAATATGACAACGAATTATGGTATTACTATTTTTATCATAAATATGCCAATGGCATATGGTATTGTTATTTTTATCATACAAATAAAAGGTGTGTATGATATTATTATTTTCATCATACAAATAAAAGGTGTGTATGATATTATTATTTTCATCATAAATATGACAACACAGATGGTATTATTATTTTCATCATGCGTATAATAACGGCAGATGGTATTATTATTTTTATTGTAAACATGACAACGATATAAAGTGTTATTATTTTCAACAGAAATATGGCAGTGGGGTATGGTATGTTATTTTTATCATACAAATAAAAAGTTTGTATGATATTACTATTTTCATCATACATATGACAGCGACAAATGGTATAATTATTTTTATTATAAATAATAACTAATTATAAGATATTGAAAAAATTTCTTTCGTTGGATCATTAATAAAGATTGGTTTCTTTTAAATGTATTTTTATCATCCATCAATCCTTTCTTAGAGTTGTTTTAAATTATATACATTGTAATTTTGTTTTTAAAAAATAGATATATTAAATTGCTTCTTTTCAACTCAGAGATCACAGTAGATTTCGTTATATGATGATAAGTAAAATGGAGGAATTTTTTTCTTATATTCTGTTTTTCTTTCAACATAAGCTTTTTTTTTAAAAAAAATCTTGGATGTATAGTCCAACTCTTTCAGATAATTTTTCATTTTTTAAAAATATTTCTCTGTTTTCATTTGGGCTATTTTCTCCAAGTATTACGTCTGAGTATCAAACGAACCTGACTTTTATTTTATTGTTCTAGAGTTTTATTTCACTTTTAAAACATCTTATTTCAAAGAAGAACTGCCAAAATTCTCATTCGTCAACATATTCCGGTAAGACTAAAAATCTCCTACTAAATTCTAAAAATAAAAACAAAAATAAAAGCATTAATATGCATTGGACTATATTATTTTCTTATTATATACATAATTCAACACTAATATGCTATTTCATATATTATAACATGATTTTTCATATTATATAGTTATTTCACCGATAATATGCTATTCTAATCAGGTAAAGTAAGAATTTGCTGGTGCTCATAGTCAAGTTATAGTCAAACAGAATTAATTTGTGAACTAATTCGTAAATGAATACAATTAGAAAGGCAGTGAAACTAAGAAATTTTTGAAAAAAAAAAGTAGTTTGTTTGTGTTCTTTATTAATTCTTGAAATAGCAAAACCTTTCTGCCCTGTTAATGCGAGAAGAAATATGCTACACCATTAAAGCAATTGTTTCAATTAATTTTTTTTAACAGCTCTCAAAAATCGTAATTCATATTTGTGCTTACATAATTTTAAATTCCGAAGGCAAAATATCTCCTTGATTCTCATGGAAAAAAAATCAATTTTGCTTATTCTATTCTAAATCAATATGTACTCAGATTTGAAATATTTTCCCTACAATATGATGTCAAAAATTCTTAAAAAGAAAGTTTATTTAAAGATTATCTGTTTAGAAACGACACAAGATTTTTTAAAAATTTTTAAATTTGTACACATAAGATGCATACATTTATTGCAATTTGTAAATTCTGTGGAATAAAGGCGTCTTTTTATGTTGGAAAGATTTGATATGGAAGTTTGTGACATGTACACGACATTGAATCATCTACCATCATGATAACGCGTGTTTTGTATCCGAGTGTTAATGATTAAATGCAACATCTATATAGCAACTCTCTTTAAGCAGATGAGAAAAAAGAATTCATAATTTAAAAGAGAGAAAAAGGATTATTTCATTGAGATTATTAAATATTTTATGTTTCAAAATTCAAGAATTATCAAAGTTTTTAAATTGCACTTTTTTTTTCTCCCAATGAATCTTTAATTTCAGCTGTTTTATAAAAAAAACTCATTTGGCTACATTGAATATTTATACATTGATAGAATATAATACCAAAGAATGCACTGTCTCCGGATTTTGTAATTCTATGTTCGCTAAAGTGAAGTTTGGTGATTAAAAGACTCTTGAATTCTCGCGCATAATATCACTTATTCATTCTGACCATTCCATACAGTCTTCTTGATTACTTTGCAGTCCCATAAAGCAAAATACACTATCTGATATTTCGCAAAAGGCGGGCGCTCATAAAACATCGCTTTTAAATATCCGTAATGAGGTAAATATTGGAAAACATTAACGATTTCCCGTTTCTGCAGCAATTAGCCCGAGCAGCGCCTCATTCCGAATCCGCATTTAAACAACTAATGATAACGGTTATTAGAAAGTTCCAAGGAGTTATTTTTACTATTGGATACTGAGATGACATGTGATGCGCATTAGCGTCTATTTATAGGCATAATCCATTGATTTTCGAAAAGAGAGAGATTTCTGAGAGAAATCCTGGCAAAAAAAGAATACTTCTCTAATGAAGCCTATTGTGATTGGGCATCCGAATATTAAGAATGTATCTTTTTGATGTTTGTCTGATTTGAACCATTGCGAATTCAACTGCTTCTTCTAAACACTTAAAGGTTAGTTATACAATTAGACAGACTGTTAGTTCGACAGAAAAAAGCACACCAAACATCGATCATTTGTTGCGGACATCAAAAGAAAGAAGGAATCGGAATTGAAAGATTTAAAGAATTATTTTACGCAGAAACCAATAATTTTTTTCGGGTTTTAAAGGAAAACGAAGGATTTGGTTGATGTATTCAAGCTTAATCTGAAAAAGTTGGTTTATTGATTTAAAAGATCGAATCCTTCAGTTAAAAATTCATAAATTCAGTTAATCAGCCTATGGAATTATACTTTTCTCAAAGCTTTCAGAAACTAATTATATTCATTTTAACATAAATTGTTTGTGTCGGAAAAAATTCAATGCTCAGTGATGAACCCAGGGTATAAAAATATAATTTATTGTATAAATCTAAATTTCACTGATAACATGCGTTTCCTATAAAAACTTGCACAAATTAAAAATAAGCATTTAGATTCATAAAAATGATGTATAGAAAGAATTAGAATGAGAGCCTTTGAAATAATGTCTGGTAAAAGCAAAACAAGCAACCGCTAATGAATGATTCCTAGTCCATAAATGATTTCTGTACAGAAAGTAAGAATTGATCTCTAAGCATATATGATCAGAACGCAATCTAATATATGACTCTGATCAAACTATTATGGTGACAAAGCAGATTTAATAATGTGAAATTTATTAGTTAGGCCCTTCTTTATTCAACAGAGAGGATTCCAAGAGCTTGTAACAGATCGAAATACTGCATTATCTAATTTTGTTGAAATATTTTATTTCAATGCCAGTGCCTGAAGGAAATTAACTACTATGAAAAACTGAATAGCTGATCTGTACACATACAAAAACATAGTTAAAAAGGACGTGTTTGAACCTCCAACTTTCCTGTTAAAAACACTTGCGCTCATTTTCTGTGACGCTCAAAACAAGAATCCACAAAAGATATACAATACACAAGTAAGATTTTTGCCTATTCTTGCATAAAAAGCTGTAAATTTTTCTCTTTTAAACATAACTATACAAAAGATAGGAAACAATATTATCTATGATGCCATTAGAAACCCATCTTATTAATGCTAAGAGGGAAATAAAGCGCGAATAGTTTAGATTTATAAGGTATAAACCGAACAGAGTGCAGAAAAAAAATCTAGTTCTATCCAATGGACCTTCACAGCTTGAAATATAATAGCTTGAATATAATTGATAGCGGAAATGAAATTCGCATCCAGTTTAGAAAATAATAGATATTACATTTGATTTTGTATATTATATGGGTGTTCTTCCTTAAATTCATAGCAAATATTTTCTACTTTAATTATTATTCGCAATGCCAATCTTTTGTTTTTTAACTGGGAAATAACATTTGGGTCTTGCATGTAACCCTCATTGTGATAAAGAGAGTTAGAATTTCTAAGCAGAAATTATGTTTCAATAATTTAATCAAACATCTTCATCACGTACAATGAAATTAGATTTTTTTCCAAATAAATTTTAATTGAATCCCATAACAATTTTTACCGATAAAGTTAGTGAACGACATAAGACATGTTTTTAGTATATGTGTGTCTGGCAGTTCTCAAGACACAAGTGGCATGTGGGCTAATTAGAATGTGTTCGAAGTGTGCCTTCTTCTGTCAAACATTTCGTAATAAAAGGAGATTAAAAAAATCCTAAAACTGCAATAACGGATAAATGATTATTTTTTTAATTTCAAAGAGGTGTAAAAAGACTTTTTGTACAAAAACAAGCTCTGAAATTACAAAGTAGAAACGTAAGTATTCCTTTTATTATTTTATAAAAATGATTAAAAGTTTTAAAAAAACTCTTTTTTTTAATGCGTTGCGACTATTTAATAGCATGCCGATGTTTTAATTTTCGCTGAACATTTTATCTTGTAAGGCCTTTCGAACACCTTTACTGACATGCATATCACATGAGGCAATTCATAGATAGTGTGCCAGTCGATGAATCTTAAAATGAAATTTAATAATAAAAAAATATTTAATATCATCGCAACGGTGTGTCTCACAGCAAAAAAAAAGTTAAAACAATTGTTGCAAATTGTGCTTAAAATCTTATTTATAAACTTGATTAATATTAATGATAAAATTGCTCAAAAATGAAATGGATGTCCCAAAAATCCTGTTTTGGGGCATCAATTGACTGAAAATGTGTGTTGTGAAATAATTTATTCTGATGTTGCTGAGAAAAAGCTTCTTATTTAAAATTCAATTGTAAAATGCATCTTTAGGAAGCATCTGAGAAATATCTGTCATTCAAATTTGGTAGCTCCAATTCTAATGTCAGGCACGATACGTCACGCAATTTACAGATTGTATGCCAACCTTGCCATTCGTTGTAACGAATATAGTTCCCAGCATAGGCATTATATTCAATTCTAAGTTATAATATTTGCCAAATGAAGTAATAATAATTCACAAAAAATAGTTTCAAGTATCTAAATTTTGTAAATGTTTTCGAAATTGAACTTGTTCGCACTAATGGAAATTGTTGGCTTTAGAATTTTTTTTTTTTGGGGGGGGGGGGTTTCTGGCTCAAGATCCATGGTTTTGTCTATGCTACGCCAGACAAGGGTTAAAATCATATCCATGTACAATACTCAAAAACTTAGAGTGTTCAAGAGTACTTAACAAGCGTTTAAGTGAGTGCATAACATCTGATAGACTTTAAATATGCAAAGATTTCTGCATGTGGTGTCTTATCAAGTAAGAAAGGTAAAGGAATGTTCAAGTTTTGAAAAAAAAATAGCAAACGTTGAGCTTTGAAATTTGGACATTCTGACATTATATGTTGGACAAACATTTGACAGTCACATTGATGATTGCTCGTCTAGCAACAAGTGAAAATGGGGGAATCTAGTTTGCCCAATGCTTAAACGGGTTAACACTGTGTCTACTTTTCGATTCGGTAATGAGGACCACAGTTGCGCATAGGTTTAATGATATGTAGATTGTAAGTTTCAAGGTTCCACTGAGTTTATCATTTGGAATAAAGTAATAATATTTGTTTGAAATTTAATGTATGAGCTACTTATTGTAAAACTTTAAATTTGAAAAAACATTATACTACTTCGAAACCATTGACATAAAAATAAGAAGAAATTTAGCAGAAAAAAAGGTGATTATGCTGATTCAGTTAATGTGCAGTATAATAATTTTAGCTGCAAAATAATGTTCATATTATGTAGGGTCAATACTATTACCTTGAACAAACATTTCCCAGTTACCTTCATTTCCAAAGCAGCACGCAAGCCAAAATTAAACTTCATTTGCAGCTCAGCTTTTAATACGCTTTCTTTTCGGAATATAAGATGTATCGGAAGGCGTTGTAGTTTATTTAAAATTCAGCGAATTAATTAAAGCTAAATTTGACACTTTGACTTAAAACCAGGAGAGCAGAAGAAGTAACGAAGTTGTTTCGATCGAAAAATAACGCCTTATCTCTCGAACTTGAAAACACTTCCAGTGCTTCTGAGAGTTTTTGTTTTTCTTTCAAAATAAAGTTTGTTTATTTCCTTTCTTGAAGCGAGCTTTCTAATCTCAGAAAATCGTTTGATTTATTGACTTCACTTCCTTTTGAAACAGTGCCGAAAACAAATTAAATCGGTATTACTGTGATGGAATTGTTTGGAGATTTAGGAAATTCGGATCGCGCTGATATCGTCTGCTGTTCCAGAGATTTGTTAATCAAATTTATTTTATTTTTATTTATTTATTGTGTTTGCTGTTTTGGTGACGAATGGAAAGCAACACAGGAAATTAGAGTTCTAGAATATTCGACGCAAAATATATTTTGTTGGTGATACGTCTAAAAAAATTCTGTACTTTCTGTCTGAAGAGAATTAAAAATATACTTAATTTGCATTCTATATATTGTAAAGTTAATTTATTTTCGCTGTCTTTGTTTCTTAAACTCTAATGTTATTTTAATGTAAATAACAATTAACAATTTTGATAATTGCAATCCTAAATCAAAACTTTTCTTAAGCTTCAGTTCTTGTGATACGAAATTTAAAGTACTAAAAATATACACTGCGTAAAAAAAGTAGAAGGACACTTGATTTTGTAACAATAACCGAAAAATATTTTATTTTTACTAAATTTTTTATTAGAAACATTTAACAAATATTTCAAAAATACAATTTTAACATCAGAATTATGATGTTCAAACATAAAATATTAATGGCAACAAAAATAGTTTCTCTTTTTTGAAACTTTGTAAAAAAAAAAAGAAGGACAGCATTATAATGGATGAAAAAATATTGACTTTAATAAGGAATGGTCTTCCCATTGCCCTTTATAACTTCAAATATTCTGTTTGGAAGTGAATTGTATAGAGCTTGAATTTCAGTTTGACAAAAATTGTCCCACGAGTCATTCAATGCTTCTCGAAGCTGAGTTTGCGAATCAAATTGCCTTCCATCAGCATAAACTCGACGAACTAGCATTGCCCACATGTTTTCCACTATATTAAGGCCAGGACATTTGGCTGGCCATGGTAAAACATCCACTTTATTTGTTAGAAACCAATTTTTGACTCCAGTCGCGGTGTGAATGGAAGCTCCGTCTTGCTGAAACTTCCACTCTTCACCCCTATGTCAGAGGCATAAGGAAGAAGCTCGGAATTCAGCACTTGAATGTAGTCTGTATGTTTTTGCCTACCATTTAAGAAAACCAGACTTGTCCTTCCTCCGTATCCAACAGCCAACCAAACCATTAAACTCCCTCCTCCCATTTGTAGTGTTGAATAGTATTCACCTTCAGTCCCCAGACAATGCCAGTAGTTCTGATATCCGTCTGGACCGTTTAAGTTAAATTTCTTTTCATCGGAAAATATCACAGAAGTCCATTCTGTAGTCCAGGACATGTGCTCCTTAGACCACGCTAAACGGTTATCAATGTGAGCTTGTTTCCACTTAGGATGATGTTTCCCTTTTTTGAAAATGAATTTTTTAGATCTTTTAATATAGTTGTAAACTGTTTGTTTCATCACATGATTAAGTCCTGGTTGATTTCTTGCCTTTGAAACACTTCCTTTGTTCTTCTTCAGCACAAGAGCAAGTTTTCTTTCATCACTTGGTGTTAACTTCTTCGGTCTACCAGTCTTCTTTTTATTTCCATTTTTATAAGAATTTCTGATAAAGTTTGAAACTGTATTGGGGATCACCTACAACAATCGAGCAATCTCTCTGACACCTTTACCATCATTTTTATATGCGGAAAGTTGCCCTTTTTGCAAATCATTCAAAGGTATTTCCTTTAAGCATTTCTGAGAACGGAGAAACAACGTAACCTTTAAACAAATTAGATTTTTTTGACAGAAAAAGATACACGAAGTACAAAATCACTATTTAAATAAAGAACTCACTAAATTAATTGTATTAGCAAGTGTCCTTCTACATTTTTTACGCATCGGAAATTATATATACTTATTTTCTTAACAATATTAGTGGTAGATGTTTAATTTTTGCCTAAAATGAAAACAAGGGTCAATAAACTAAATCTGCATAAATATCTGGTAGTTAGGAGAAAATAAGAGATATTAATTGGCAAAAAGACACTGTCCTTCTACTTTTTTTATGCAGTGTAGAAATATTTATAGCAAAAGGAAATTAAGCACATGACGAATGAGTTGCTATAAGCAATTTGATGTAAATATTTTATGTGAGAAAGTAAAAAAATAATAATAGCATTCGCCGGAATTCTATTCAAAATCTTTCTATTGTCTCCATTTTATTTTTGTTTAAAACGAAAAAAATTAAAAATCTCGTATAGGCTCTCAAAAAATGAGGTGCTATTTCAAATAATACCTGAAAGCCACAGGACGTTAACATTTTTCATAAATTACTAATCCTGAAAAACGATGCAAAATTTAAATAAACAATATGAGTGGCAATATAAACGTAGTTTATAGCAAGGTTCAGACAAGTAGTCATTTGAACAGTATATTTAAACATTGACAAACATTGAAGAGTATTCAAGTTCTGAAGCATTTTGTAAATAATGAGAAATTTAAAGCAATTTTCAAATTAAAGAAAGGTAAATGTAATCTTATTTTCATATCTCTCTTTTCCATGTTTGACTATTTTAATTCGGTATACTAAAGAAGTCTTAAGCGCGGTCAATTTATTTGCAGGTGTAGTGTTGCACACTCACAACTTTCATTTTGTACAAAATAAACTTTAATTAAATATCATGAAACCTTCATTAAAATCTCTCTTACCCTACATAGTATTTGTGAGACAAATTTAAAGGAAGTGTATTCAGTAGTTTGGATTTCTATATTTCTATTTTTAATATAACTTATCTTGCAGAATATTTTTAATCATAAGATTCAAATTAAGTCTCGTATTATGTTAAGAAGACATTTTAATTCATTAACTAACATCAAAAGAATAATGTTTTAAATACATTTTTTGTGACTTGTATTTTTATTAAATAAGAGTAAACATAATCTTTATAATTTTTAAAGAATACAAAAAAAATCAATCTGAAACTTCCAAACATTTTATTAATTTTAATTTAATACTACAGCAATAAACTAGATAATCATCAAAATTTTTATCAACTTTTACTGGATACACATTTCAATAACATAATAATTAATGATCCTATCCACAATCCTCCTAAAACCACTAAAATGTGCTAAAATAATCTTTTTATTCGAAAATATTTTCATGCGAGAAAAATAACTTCTACTCTCCCTACCATCCATTTCAAGGGTTCTGCTTTTCCTGAGACACCTTCCTTTAATTTAAATTTATAAGATTTATGACTGACACATCACCTAGTAACACGTTTCCAAGTCAGTATCCTTCTAAAAGAATATTCAACCTTACGAATGCGGGAAATTATGTGTAATTAATATTTAATTAAATATCATTTTGCAGACGAGATTTCGAAGCGTTTCCGTTACGTGAAAATGACAACTCATCTCGGTTAGTTTTAATAAAGATTAATGACTCCAGAGAATCTGAGAGATTTGAGGACTTTTTTTAATGTTTTCATAGAGGAAAAGAAGGAAATAGCAGAGCATAGTTGGCTCAGAAAAGCGTGCTCAGGTGTGGGCTACTGAACAATTTCAATCAACTGAGATACGATTTATCATCTGTGAGTGGTTATCGATTGGGTTCGTTCCTTTATTTTTAATGATGGAGCCGGGAGATTATTATTTATGGCGCGAATGGACCGTAAAAAGAGGTGGGAGTTTTTAGTGGATCATTATTTAGGTAAGTTCGCAAGAATATACTTGGGATTATATGTTTGCCGAAACTTGTCAGTAATTATTTCGGAAAGATTCAAATATATATATATATATATATATATATGTGCATAAATTCGTGCAAACTTCAAAAAAATCATAATAAAAAAAATAGTGCTCGAAAAAAATTGCGGTTTGCAGGAATATGTTCAGAGAGCATATGGATTTTGTTATTTCCATTAAAAAAAGTGTATTTAGAAAATGACCGATAGATGGAGCTCACACGTCATACCAAGACGGTTTATGCAAATCAGGAAAACAGAGCACAGTAACATTATAGTACATTTTATTTTAAAGCAAAAGATGCTCAACATGACGGCCAACACAAGGTATTAACCAAGTGAGGCTTGTAAAATGTCGGCATCAATGCCACCAACGACCAATTGAGTGACATCTTTCAGTTCCATCAAAGTGGTAGGAAAGCTTCAGTAGACACGAGACTTTAGGTATCTCCACAACCAAAAGTCCACTGGAGCAAGATCTGACGATCGTGAGGGATACTCATTCTTACGTCTTCGGCTTATCACTCTGTCCTCAGTGAATGCGTCTAGGAGGAACGTCTTAACGAAACTAACAACGTGGGGCGGGGCACCATCCTGCATGAAGGTGACGGAAGATAATGCACGTCTTTGCTGCAAAGCAGGCGTAATGTGATCACGCAAAAGCCTAAGATAGATAGCGTTCTGCAGTGACGGAACAAGTTTCCCAACCGGATAGAGGACAACGCTCTTCAAAAAAGAAAGGGCCTTGAATGAAAGTCAAACCGAACGAAACAGACACATGCGGAGAATGTAGAGGTTTTGTCATGTACGCACGAGGGTTTGATGCTGCCCAGATACGATTGTTTTGCGTATTGACGTCACCATGCAATGAAAAGTGGGCTTCATCTGTCCACATGATGTTCAGTAAACACTGTGGGCAACATTCCATTTGTGGGAGCATCCATGTTGCAAAGGTTTGTCTTTTAGCTCAATCTTTTGGCAACAACTGGTGAAATGCATCTATCTTGCACGGATGCAGTTTCAAGATTTCGTGCAGAATGCGCCGGATCGATCTTTCCGGAATCCCTTTTATTTTACCTGCTTCACGTGCACTGGAACTCCCCGTTGAAGTCTCGGCTGTCACATTTCTCATGACACTTTGGACAACAGGAACACGGTCAGCTCTGACGGATGGTCTGCCCGTTTGTGGACGATCCTCTAATCTTCCCGTTTCCTCAAAACGGCAAACAAAATTCAATATCCCATTAAATGAAATTGGGGTTTTCTTTGCCTTAGTTCCTTTCACCCTCCGTAACTGTCGCAATGCTTTAGTTGCGGATTTACCTTTCTTATAGAACAGTTTAATGCTAGATCTGGTAGCGATAGCATTCTACTGGCGTCGAATGACAGATCCATTTCCAGCCTTGTGTTTTATAGCTATACTGATTTGCATAAACAGTCTCGGTATGACGTATGAGCTCCATCTATCGGTCATTTTTAAATACATTATTTTAATGGAAATAACAAAATCCAAAGGCTCTCTGAACATATTCCCGCCAACCGCAATTTTTTCGAGCATTACTTTTTTTATTATGATTTTTTGAAGTTTGCACGAATTTATGTCGCACCCGGTATATAACTGTTTGGAAATGATAAAAAGTAAAGAAAAAATATAAAACACAAAATGAAAACTTCCTCTTCTATTGCTTTATTAGCACAAACATATATGAAAAATAGATTATAAAATAATTTAAATTGGCATTGAGCAAAAATAATTAAGGCAAAACTTTATTTGATATCAATAAAACAATTGTTTGAATAAAACAAAATTCTTAATTTGAATTCAAAATTCCAAGAAAATTTTCACGTAATTAAACCTAAACAAAAATATTCAGACAAAATAATAACAAAAATAATAACATGATTACAGAAAAAATAAAAGAACTTCTCGATTTTAAGAATTTATAAAATTTGAGATGATCAGTAAGAAAATTGTTGCTTCATTTTCAAGTAAATGGATAAAACAAGATATTCGTCAATTTTTGTATGATTTGATTTATAATCGTATTTTATCAATATCGACTTTATATAATCATATATTAGGTAAAAATTATAAATACTCATTTGAATAGAAATGAGCTTTTTTAAGGTTTTTGTCTCGATGTGCCTGTTGCAGCAATATTTCGGATTAAATTGTTTAAAGGAATTGTCATCTATTTTGAGTAAAGAATAGCTTAATAAATATTTATGAATTAAAAAAATTGTGAAATATAGCCACACATCCAATATATCACATTTTTAAAAATTTATTAATGAAATTGCTGATAGACATTTTTCATAAAAGAATATATCGGCTTTAGTATGTTTCACAATTTCAAGATATTAGAAATATGTTTGACCGAGAAAAGAAAATAATGCAGATTTTTGGATTCTTAATATTTAAAAATATACTAATGTAATTGAAAAATACCCAGAATTGTGGAATGAAATAAAAGGTATTAATTTATTGTATTTTCTATCGAAATAATCTTACTCTTACTACATTATACTTTTGCCAACGTTTTTTTTTTCGTCATTAATCAAGATATATTAAAAAAATCGTTTGAGTTCGCGGCTAATATCCGTGTATCTAATTAATTGACTAAAAAGGTGACCAAGAAAAGGCAATTTCAACTATGGAAAAAAGAAAAGTTCACATGGTGCCATATTAGATGGAACTTATGGAGCCATATTTGTTGATTTTCTGATCAGTTAGTAGGTATTCATAATGCACAACACCAAAAAAACCACATTATGTTAAATTTTGATCAAATATGATGCTTTATTTGAGATCTTCATCAAGATTTCGAATATCCGTTGATTTTGAATTATATATTTGAATTACATATTTCTCAAAATATATTTCCAAGTTTCATCACCTACAATCATTTGACTTACAAAGGGCCTTGAGGAAGCATTTCTTAGGCGACTGGAGTACGTTGATGTTTTCGAGGGGAAAAAATACATTTTGAATAAGTACATTGATATTTTAGGGTAAATCGAGAAGCGACGCATTGCAACCCTAAATAATATCTTAAAATTATTTTGATATTTGAAAATGAATGACAGAGCAACTCTTCAATAATGTCTCTTATTGGCATCTCCGAAATCACATTCCCTGACTTTGTTGAACATTAATCGAATTGAATTATCTGCTCTGACATCTTTATCATCTTTAAGCTTTTTATATCAAATATCGTTGTTTTTGCAAAGCACTTATCTCTAAAAGCTTTTTGCAGTACTTCAAATGCTTTTGAGCTGAAATTCGTGGGCGCAATTCAGTGGAGTGTTTTGTTCAATAAAATTCCATATTTCGGAAAATCAACCGAGTGAAAATTCTTATTTCATTAAATTAAAATCAAAAAAGATTTCCAGATGATAAAATGAAACTGCTGCCTTATGTACATAGAAGCCGTCGAAATGTGTGATAAAAATTTTCAGACGATAACTAATATAGAAATATTTTAAATTAAACATTGTTTTTTATTGATCTTGCATTTTGTACCGAAAAGTGTTAATAAGATTGAAATCGTAATTTCAAAACTCAGCTGAATGTAAAACGGTGTATTGGTATTTCTCTAAACCAGGTTCACAAAAAAATGATAAATTTCAATGAAAAAGTTGAATTTTCCAGAAAATACAGTTCTGAAGATGATGTAATGAAATTAATTTTTTAAATAATGAAGAAGAATATATATATTGTTTAATTTCTGAAGCTTGAAAAAAATTAATCAGTTTTTCTATAGTCCTTTGTTCATTTTCTATTTAATTTTAATAATAATTATTAGGGATTGCAACTGGAAAGAAAGACTGATGTATGTTAATTGATTTGATTTTATGCATTTGAAAACCAAGTGTATAATAAGAAACAAAATGGAAAATATTATCTACGAATTAATTTTAAGAAATGGTAATTGTAACATAAAGTTAAATAACTATTGGAATTTGACCCGAAAGAATTATCGATAGGCTTCGTGGTTATTTTAAAGTCATTTTCTGTAATTTCCCTACAAAATTTCATCTAATAAATAATGATAATTTTATTTACCGTATCAGTTGTATCATCTGCATTTATAAAGGTACTATCGCTATTGACATATTCACGGAAATTTATCTCCATTCTTAATTCTACATATTCTTGAACCATCAATCTGAAATGGAGCTGAAATTTTAAAAAGGATTCCTCTGCTTTGTCTTGACTTTAATTAGCATTGCACTGTGGTGTAAAAAGTTTTACATCACTCGAAATACAAAAGTTATATCAGTCTAAAGTCTTGATCGTAGTAAAAAAATCCTGTTTTAAAATAAATTTAAGAATTAATTAGTAATAAACTGATAACAAAGGATCCAAATTTTGGATATTTTAATACATGTAGTATTAAATGTAATTAATGTTAACATGTAGTATTAAATGT
>JAPMOR010036035.1:108848-168349 GCA_026543865.1 Argiope aurantia
ACATGTAGTATTAAATGTAATTAATGTTAACATGTAGTATTAAATGTAAATTATGCTTAATACAGAAGTATAAACAAAAACATTTGTTATAAAATTGTGTTTAAAACTAATTTTAAAAAATGATTTTTGAAATAAGCGAAATATTACTCAAAAGTAAAATTAATATTAATTTTCGAAATAAGAGAAGGATTATTTGAAAGTAAAATTAGTATTAATGAAACTTAATTGTATGTTTAAAATAATTAGTGTAATTAATGTAAAAACAATTGTTTGCGATAGTATGCTTCAAAATGAATTAGGAATGCGTTACAAGATTCGGTTTGCTTTATTTAATTAAAATCTATCTATATAAAACGCTTACGTGGACGCAAATTTAGGCCGAATTTGTTAATCGCCTTTTAGCAACACTTCTACTTCGCCCGGGAATATCAACACGCGCTTTGATAAGGTTTCAAGCGAGCGCTATTCCTGCGTCGGTTTAAAAATTTTCTAAACAAAAAATTAACGGATTAAATTTTTTACTGACGGTTTAAGTCGTGGCGCATCGATTTTAACACGAAATCGGCGGAAAAGAGATCGAATGAAAATGCTGAAGAATCGTTCATAAGAAGGTCCAGTCGAAATGAACGAGATAGGGTTAAACGTTTATGCGTACGGAGCTAAGTTTCCGAACTACAGGAACACATTTGTGGGACTATGTCAGGACTCTGCTCATTTTGCTAGCTAAATTACTGGGAAAAAAGAAATAAATTCAAGTGGCAAATACGCGAAATGTTGTCATGATAAAAAAAAAATTGTTTTGGAACATCTGTTGAATCCGCCGGAAATATTGAAAGACTTGCTAAACAGTGATTCAATCGAAGGAAGAAACTATTGAAAGCATTTTAAATAATAGAATTCTGCTTTAGCTTTTGCTTCCATGGGAGCTCAAATTACACCTCCTCTTGGAACAGGGCCATATTGCTACAGGATTCATGGTGAGATATACCACATCGTTTCTCCTTTATACAGTGGCCATAACAAACAAGGTTATGGTCAGTTATATGTGTTTGATACCAGTGAAGCCACTGAAAAGCGCATTGAGAGAAATGAAGGATGTTTGCTCTCTGTGATGTAAAGATTGGATTCTATGTTGATAGCAATCAATCCGTTCACCGATTTTTACCTGCAGATGCATCGTATAATTGAAGAAAATAATGCTACAAATATCAGGATGGTTTTCATGGAGATTGGAAATTTAGAAAAACGTAGATATAACCAACCTATTACAAAAACAGATATATTTGTTGGAGATAATGGTAAACTACCTGCAAATCGAGACATCTATATTTATCTTGTGGGGGATAATTGCAAAAATATTTCTCCATTAAACCAATGTTGTGATCCCATGGTCTATCCCTTGATGTTTCCAAGAAGAGAATTAGGTTGGAACATTCTGCCGAAGGAAGATCCGAAAAATATACTCGAGTCCCCCATCTACAATTTTATTCTTACTGACTTGCTGTGAGAAGTAATTTTAGCATTCATAGTGGAAAACTATTCCAGCAATACATTGTTGATGCCTATGTACTGCCGAAGGATGATGTCTCAATTATTTGAGTAACAATAAAAAAAATTCTTAGTATTGAGCATTACAAGGGGCTATTAAATGCATTAAATTATCGAGCACTGAATCAGGGTGTATGTGCAGGAAAACTGATTATACTTATCTCTACATTTCAAGGAAGCCCTCGCCATTTACATCAAAATTACCAAGATGCTATGTCAATGGTCAGAAAATTTGATCGGCCTGATTTATTTGTGATATTTGCTATAACCCAACATGGGTGGATATTTTGGGCTACAATGCCCAGAAGATAGACCAGATACAATTGTACGTATTTTTAAAATGAAATTAACTAAGCTTTTATACGGTATTATTAAAAGAAATCGATTTGGTCGCGTGATATCATATATTTATGTTATTGAGTTGCAAAAAAGAGATTTACCTCACCCCCACTTTCTTTTAACATTAGATGCATATTCTAAAATTCGTAATAAAGATTGCATTGACAAATATTGTAGTGCAAAATTACCAGATCCAACAGCAGGACCCACACTTTTTCAAATCATAAGTAGATGTATGATTCACGGTCTATGTGGTGCACCATGTATTAGAGAAGGTGCATACACCAAAAAATATGCAAAAAAAATAAACAAACAGAAGAGAATATTAATGGGTATCCCATGTATCAACGAAAATGTACGGAATCTGTAAGAATAGGTAGGCATGATTTGGATTACTGATGGGCTTTACCTTATAACCTTTGATTTTTTAAAAAAAACCAATGCTCTTATTAATGTGCAAGTATTTGCTTCAATTAAAAGTGTAAAGTATCTGTATAAATATTTGTATAAAGGACATGATGCAGCAACAATAAGATTTGAGAAAGAAAATTCCCTTGATCATGATAAGATTTTATCATTTCTAGATGGAAGATATGTTAGTACTCCAGAAGCTATGTGGCGTTTGAGCGAATTTAGTTAATTTGCTGTTCATTTGCCAGATCAACAGACTGTTGTTTATGAAGATGGGCAAAAAGAACAAGCTGTTGCAAGGGCTGCTACAAAACAAACAACTCTTACTGCATGGTTTGAGTTCAATAAAAATGATCAAGAATCTCACTTTTATTTATATCCAGATTCCACATTATTATACTTTCAATAAAAGTACAATGAAGAGGCAAAAGCGGCAATGAGGAGGTGAACAGGTTGTTGGAAGAATGCCTGTGGTTAAAATTCAAGATTCAGAAAAATATTATTTGTGTTTGTTACTTTTAAGAAAATTAGGAGCTGTAAGTTATGAGGATTTAAAAACTGTTGATGGAATTGTGTGTTGTTTATGAATTATTTATTGTTATTTCAGCAAGCATGCCAAATACAAGGATTACTTGAAGGGGATCAACACTGGTATGACACAATGAATGAAGCCACAAAATCAAGTATCATTTCAGTTACGTTTAATGTTTGGTATGATTTGTGGTTTTAGGGAAGTAAATGATGAACTTTGGTTTCATTATAAAGATAGTCATAGTGAGGATTTTATTCGGCAATATTCTGAAAATAATAGATTTCAATATGCACTAGTAGAAATTGAGTAGCTTCTGAAAAATTATAATTAAAATTTTAAAAAAATTAAAATTACCTACTGTTTATCTGATAGATGCTCTTTCAAATTTGTCATCTTTGATGCATTAGAAGAACAGCAGAATGCTCAAAAACTAAATGAAGAACTAAATTTGGTTTTTGATATCATGTTAAAAGCTAAATATGAGAACAAGGAAGATCATCAAAATTATTAGTTCTGGATGGTCCTGCAGGAAGAGGAAAAAGGTTTCTTTATTATACTTTGTCACACACAATAAGAGGAAAAGGACATCACGTAATTCCAGATGCTTCAACGGATCTAACTGCTACTTTGCTTATTGGTGGAAGGACTGCACATTCATTTTTAAAATACTTATTCTTTAAAATAGCACTTCAACTTGCAATATTAAGCTAAGTATACAAGAATCTAAGTTGATTTATGAAACAAAATTAATAATTTGAGATAAAGCACCCATGACGCATGTTCATGCTTTTATTGCAGTTGACAGATTTCTACAGGATCTTACTAATTGTTCTTTGCCATTTGGTTGTAAAGTTATTTTGTTTGCTGGTGACTTCAGGCAAGTTTTACCAGTTTAAGATATTTAACAATAACCTGTTGTTTGAAAAAAGCCTAATCTGTGGTTTAAATTTATTAAACTAAGTTTAGTTACAAACATGAGAGCCCTAAAAACTGAAAGGAAGTTTTCAAATTGGTTATTGGAAGTCGGTTAAGGAAAGAGTGGATATACTGTCATGCTTCTAGATGTTTGTTATCCTCAAGAACAAAATCCTATAAAACAACTGTATGGTGATTTAAATTTCAGCAAAGCTATGCCCCAAGAACTAAAAGGTAGAGCTATTCTAGCTATTACTAATGATGCTTTTATTGAAATAAACAATCAGGTATTGACATGTTTGTCTGGGGAAACGGTTATTTATGAAGATGTTGATAACTTAGTTAGTGATGATCCTAATGACACAGTAATATTTCCTGTAATATCTACAGGAATGCCATCATATAAACTGTATTTAAAGCCAGAGTACATTATTATGCTATTGCGAAATTTAACTCCAAACAAAGGTTTATTCAATAGAACTCGCATAATTGTATAAAAATTGCAACGCAATACTATAGAGGCAAACTGCATTAGTTATGCAAATGATACTTATTTTATACCATGGATACCTCTTATACCTTTTGACAACAATCTGTCATTTAAATTTAAAGGAGAGGAGTTTCAAATTCATTTGGCTTATAGTATGACAATTAATAAGGAACAAGGGCAAACCTTTGAAAAAATTTGTTTCATGCTAAATAATGTGTTTTTAGTCATGGACAGTTATATGTGGACTTCTCACGTGTTAAATCCTTTGATTCTGTGACTGTTGCAACACCAAATAGGAAAACTGTAAATTGTGTGTACCAAGAAGTTTGAAACAAATAATTTCTGACTAGTGAAAAATGTTTAATTTCTACATTCAATGAACAGCATTTCATTCTAAACAGACTAAATATAATTTTTTTTTTCAAAATGATTTTGAATATTTTGCACAAGGTTATCAATTTTAAAAACTCAGAAATATTTCATGATTCCAGTTTCAATTTCTAATTACCACCATATTTCAGAAAATAATCTCTTCACTAACATGTCTTTTTTGGTTTTCTGCTGCTGATTGTCCACGCTTCAAGCCACTCTTTCCCTAACGTTTTAGTAAATAGTGATTTTTTTTTAAATTCTGTTTCTATGGTAGAATTCTCAAATTTTGAAAATTTATGAGCAAAGCACAATTTTTTTGAATTTGTTCCTTTTTTCGATGTATATAGTTCCTAAATGAGAAGTTAATTGTGTTTACGTAGAACTTTTTTAAAGTTCAATTTTCGAGTGTACTTTTTGCCTTACATTTTTTATTACTTTCATTGTTTTGTCCTATTTTGGAATAAATTGAATCTGAAAATTTCTGTTGTCAGTATGAAGTGATTTAGTGGATGGATCGATCCGAGAGGAACTGCATTAGCGAGCATAAGCAAGCAGGGGGCGGAGCCCCCTGGTTCTCATTATAATTTTCAAATACACTTTCCAGGAGTGCAGTTACTTCCCAAGAGACAACTAGAGCGCACTATTAGCCCCAAGTCTGATAGTAGGGCCTGTAGAAGGCTCCAGACGAATTTTGCAGCATACTTGAAGCATCATTCAATTCACTCAGTGGGAAGTGCAAAATGTCAGCCTCTAAACAATGCCACACTAAAACTGACAGTCTTAAAATATCAAATGTCAGTGGTTTATGTAAAGGTAAGGGAAAAAATGATCTAAATATAATTTTGAACTGAGGTTAATTAAATCGAACAAATGTATAATCTACATTAATTTTCTTTTACAATAACCCTAAAATTTTAATCTGTATAAAATTTTATGTTTCTGTCATGTTGTGTAGAAAAACTTTTGGTTAATTTTTGCTCTTGAAATACGTTGCAACTAGGGAAATTGAAAGCTATATGTTTCTTCATTGTGCTAATTGCAAACAGTGCTTCCATTTTCTTCTTCGTGATAGATATTTATTTTTCTCATTAGGGATATTTTTCTGGATAAAATTCGGATGAGTTTTGTCTCACCTGCGCATTTAAGATCATGTAGAGACGCACAGATGTTACAAATATGAATGGAAATTAAAAATGTAGAAAGAAGTCTTTGTATAAACATAACCTATTCGTCATTGTCGAATACTTGTCTCTTAGTAATTATGGCTGTAAATAATGATTGAGATAAGTACTGGGAATTAATAAGTATTTACTATTGCTACAAAGACACAAATGTCAATTTAATAAATATTATTAGACAAACCATGGTGAAGAGTTTTGAAATTAAAACTGAACGTTTTCGAAAAACATTACTTCTCCTCTCTTTATTCTTTCTTTTTTTAATGTATTCGTTTCCCCATGTCTTGATATGAACGTAAGTTTGGCATTTTTTTTTATTAACCTTCAGTTACTGATATTCACTGCTAATAATATGTGCATTCAATTCTTGCCACTCTTTACATTTGCAATAAAAATATAAACCAATTTTGCATAGTACGCTCATAGAATTTGTAAAATCAGGAAAAAACCTCATTTTTATATAATAAAAGCAATTGTTCTAAAAGAAATTTTGAAAAGCATCTCGAAAGGCTGAAAATTTAATTAAAATTCCAGCCATCAAGTTATAAATTGGGAAGCCCATTTCATCGAAACTGTGATTGGAAAGTAAACTGATATGGAAGTCGGTTTGACATACAGTCGAGTCCTGGAACGCCAAATTAAACTGATAGAAATCGATGCTACCCCATTGCTTTGTCACTAATTTAAAATGGGATCTCATCATTTCCTTGCAGGTGCTATTGACAAGAGGCAGTTGATAAATTTTAGGTGCCCCGGGCTGTTTTGTTGTAAAATCAACCGACCTGCTCAAGTAGATCGATATTTCGATTTATCATGGGTTATATATTGTAGCGCTGATTACCGCAGACAAAAGGCTTGCCCCCTTGAAGGTAAAACTTCACTTGTGTTTTACTTTTAAGTAAATAAAGCATAATTTATTTCTTAAGACATGATACGTATAACCCTTCAGTTAAGGAGAATGAAATTTAAACGTCCTTTAAAGGAAATGATTTTAAAGAAGAAAGCAAGCAAGCGTTCTTCCCTCTCAGTAATTAGGTGGGTTTTCTCTGTCCTTTATTTGTGGAGTCACTCACTGGCAGTTAATCCAGCCATGACAGGTGAGATGGCACAACAAAACAGTACATTAAATGTTTCAGGGGGGTGATTAGAGGTTCTGAGTATTAGCTGTGAGAGTAGAACGAAACTAATTCTTTAGTGATGAGATATTTGTACAAATCTCAGTATATAGAAACAATATATGTTGGCTGCTGTAACTGAGAATGTCCATGTTGAGGGGGGAATGTGATTGGCCCTTGAGAAAATGGTTAGTATATATATATATATATATATATATATATATATACAAAGTAAGGACAAAACGTTTCATAACATTTCAAGAATGACTTTTCGATTCTTCCTTATTGTTTTGACGTTTATGTCAACTGCAATTTTTTCTTTTGTGTTTTTTTGTCTTTGGAGTATATCTTTATTTTGATTTTAAATTTATGCTCAATTTCGAATGACTTTTACTTGATACTGAATTTCAAATTCTTTTAGTTGGACGATTCCTTTAATCAGCATTAGAATTCAAATCAATGAATAAATAGACTTTTACTTCTAACTGAGCAGGCATTTGATTACATTTCAGTAACATGTTGTAATGGCGATTTTAAATATAATCTAAATAAGAGCAAAGATCAGATTTGCTCTCAGTTACTTAGCTTTATGAAATAAGTAGGTCAATAATTATTTAATGATATGATTTTTTATTGGATAGATATATATTACAGCTTTTAAAAATATCTATTAAAAACTTTCTAACTAACAATTTTTTTTTGTTAAATTAAGCAACTTATTCTTTTTACCAATTGAAAACCACACATCATCTTCACAAAGCCAATTAGTTAAACTTACTTCTTAAGCATTAAAATATTCTCATTATCAATGAATATTTCTCAAAACTGTTGTTATGAGTTTGAAATTCAGTTTTCCTTTGGTTAAAATTTTCTAGTTCAACGATAATCAGATAATAAAATATCCCCTATTTAAACATCAGAAGCTTATTTCTTTAATTTAACGTTTGAATGATTTTCCTTAATTCAAGTAAAACAGAAAAATTATTCTCACGACCAGAATTTATGTTCTTAGGTGCCACCCCCCCCCCTAACTCTGAATTCAAGAGCTCCATTTCGAAACAGCTGTTATGAGTTTAATTAAAATACTGAAGAGATTAGTTTTGATTTTGTCAATCTGCTTTAGTACGTTCACTCTTTTTCGGAAATTTCCAGAGAATTGAGTTTTTGTGGGAAATTTTATATTATTTATTTTATTCAATTTACAAAGATTAATTTATTATCACATGCTTTTAAACTGCCTGATCTGCATTAATTTGCATTTATCAAAACATACATTGAAGTGGAAGTTCTATGCTGTTTATTCAAATTTAATAGACTGTTATGAATAATTACTCATTTTATGAAATAATTACATCTTCACAGTGTTGAATTGAATATTTGAATCCTTATACATATTTATTCATATTTAAAACGAAGGATGACTTATTAACGTGATGTAGTTTCTTGAAGATGTAAGAATATATTAGAAATTTAATTTTTATTCAATATATAAATATATTTCTAAGAATTTATAATATTGATCCCTGAATCTCATAGCAATGAAGAAAGATTTACAAATATTTTAATAAATAATTGAATGAATGCGGAGTCTATGAACTGCGACGACAACTTAGTGATCAGTTGACGATTTTTAGCATCATTGGTAATTTTGTCCACAAAAAGGGTTCTGGAAAATACAGACATAATACAGTATCTTTATTAGGAACTTTATTTTGTCTATTCTAGATTTTCCGCTGTTCTATGTAAAACCTAAAAAAAGAGTGACATAAGCGGTACGGATTTAGTGTACGATATTAGCGCTGGTGTGCTGTGCGGTTATTTAATTAGTGATTTCCTGCTTGCATGTGCTTTCTTGATTTACGTCTCTGTGAATGCTTCAAGTGTGTTTTGAGGCATCCATTTCGAATCATCTTGCAAAACAAAGCGTTAGTTATGAGTAATTGAATTTTGTGATATCGTATATTGATCGGACAATCTTTATCTAAGAATATGGGTAAAATATAACTGTAGCTAAAAACAATATTAAATTTTATTTCTTTGTAATATTTGCAATTATAAAGATTTATTCAATGTAGATTGAACATAATTTTGTATGTGGATAGGAATTGAAAAAAAAGGGGAATTTATACGACATTTTTATCTTTGCTGTTTTAAAATATATTGCATATTTTCACTCAAAAATTTGGCAATTCTAAAACACTTCATATCTATTTTGAAATATAACACTTCCAAACACTTCCAACACTAATATAACACTTCCAAAAATAAAATCCCAGCGTTCAAGATTGCCTCAAACTTCCCAAATGAACTCATCGCTATCAAAGAAGCTTTGACCATGTGCCTTGCACAGGCAACGCCGATTCCTTCAGATGGGATCGTGATCTTCTCAGATTGCAAATCTGCTTTAAAGACTATTCAGGGAGGAAAGACAGGGATTTCCTACAATACTAATGTTCTTCTGTTCTCTATCGTGGCAATAAAGAAGTTGTGCACCTTGCAATGGATCCCAGCCCACGTGAGCATTAAGGGAAACGAGCCCTTCTTGGTCGGCACTCTAGCCAAGGAGGTCAGAGCAGTGGTTCCCACCCCTCTGCTCTGGATGCTAATACTGTGTCAAGACAGAGACTCTGTACTAATCGAAAGAAATTCTCCCTGATAAATATGAATTATAAAAGAGACCACAATTGTAAGACTCAGAACAGGGCACCTGAAGGGCATCAGGATCATGCCTGATGGCTCTAGACTCTATGTAGAATGCAAACACGGACCAGACGTGCAGGTGGATCCGGAGAATATTTTTAGCCGCCATTCTATTATTTCAGCCCTCTTAAAAATAGACATTGACTGCACCAGGGATATTCTTTATTCCGATAAAGCTGAAGTAGTGGCCAGGACTGTTCTGCATGCTTTCGGCCCAATCTGATTCACCCCCTCTCTCCCTTTTTTTCTAATTTTTTATTGCAGTTTTCACGCGACAACAACAACAACTAATATAACATTATCTGAATGTTCGATCTCAATTTTTCAAAGTTTAGTTGCATTGTGCCGATATAAAAAAAAATTGAGTTTGATTTTTATTTCTAAAAATATTGATTCTAAGGATTTCAATAATATTTTTTTCTGGAAAATGACAAAAAAATTATTTTATAAAATTACTTCAGGGTTTTCTTCATATCACTAATAAAAAGGCAATTTGAGAAAAATTTATCTCTTTTATTTTCCTTTTCTGTAAAACGTAAATGCATTTAAAGATAGTATTCTAGGACGTTTCAGATCCTAATTAGTATTTAGATTTAAATTTACTGAATCAATATGAAAGTTCCCAAGGAAAATGCTCTGAAAAAATGCAAGTAAAATTTAGAATATTGCTCAATATCAATTAAGAATAAGCCTCGTAATTTTATCTCTATTTCACTTTTCCTGTTCTTAAGATACAATGAAGCTAAACCAGGTGTGTTGAAGCACCTCATTTTTTCATAGTTTGAGGCATGATATTTAAATTTGCTTTAGTTAGGATTTTCTAAATTATGCTTCTGAATCAAAAGTGAATATTCTCTTTCTTTAAATTCATGAAACATCCTTGTGAAACTAATGCATTTAAACTTTAAATATTATCTTCACAGTTGGCATAGACCTGTGTGGTTAAGTCATAGCAGATTTTATAATTTCATTCAATACAGCTTTCAATACTTGTTTGAAATGTAAAATATGCTGTTAATATTTTTTAGAAAATAAAATTTAATACAATTCAAAGTGCTGGATTCCTACTTTACAGGTATTATCTTATATAAAAAAGAATTTTTTACAATAAATATTAACCTGTTTAGTAATTTATAAAAATACTAGTCTTTCATCCATATATTGATTGGAGCGTTTTCATCAAAATAGCATCGTACTTAAATCTAAATCTTTTACCAACTCTACTTACTTTAGAATTCTAGTGAATAAAACATGGCACCGACTCACCGTGAATCACTCCATTCAAATACGAACCATTCTCAAAGACAACTCATCAGAACTATTTGCATTGCATTTAAGACTCTGTGTCAAACATCTGTGGGGGAGGTTATTCAGAGCTCAAGGTAGAGGGTAATATTCCAGCTATTTCTGACATTCCCTTTGATGAGGCTCAAAACGAGTGTCCGTATGGCGAATCGCTTAAAATATTTGTCTGAATTTTCGTGCAAATAAACTAGTCACATATTCTGAACACTATTTTCAAATAATTGGCTTGAAGGGAAATTTTAGATTGATTCAAATTGTGTTCCCAGTCAAAATATAAGAATTTATCATACACTTGGATATTTTAATGAAGAATTTGTTTTTTTGAAGGATAATTTTACAATGAACTGCTGTTCTGCATAGCTTCTTTTGGCCAACATAATCTTATATTACCACAACTAATTCATAAAATAAATTCCTAACGTTTCTCGGACAAAAATATTTCATCCCTTGATAATATAATTAAATACTGCAGCGAAATACAGAATCATTTGCCATTTTATTGATCTTATGTTCACTATTTCTAAAGTTGCCTCGCTATTAAAAAAATATGCAAAAATATGCTATTTACATTTTGTTAATCAATAAGCAAGCTTTAATGTAGTAACTAATTTTGTATTAAATTTAAAATGTAACACTAGAATTGTTTGTGTATTGTTTTCTGTAGCATGAAAGAAATGTGCATTTTGGAGTTATTTACGAAAAAATATCTTTATAAATATTTAATGAACGTTTTCTCTGAATTGATCGTGGCCAAATCACACAATTTTATTTCAAAAAGCAAGAAGCAGACGCAATGTTTGAATAAACTGTTTTTAATAATTTTCCTATCTCTCTCTTGGAAATTAAAAAAAAAATGTAACTAGTACTTTTTGGATGCTTACATTAAAAGATCTTCGTATTTCCAGTAACTATTATTACCAATTTAATAACTGAATATCCTCATTGATTCTTCACAAAATTTAAAAAGTTATTTTTAAGATCTAATTTATAAAGCAAGTGCCTATTTTATTGGGGGAACCAAGATAGCCTTATAAATTAAACTCCTGCATGCCCGGATTCTTTTAAAGCGCCACTGAAGCCACTTTCCATTCTCATTCCTGCATAGCGGGCCCCAATTTACTTTATCTGACACCGCTTCCTGAGTTATGATACTCGCAAATTGGATTCATTTCCTGCTCTTATCTGGCCGAATATTTCCGAGGAATCCCGATCCATTCTACTCGGATAGTTTAATGATCGGCGCTCTCCGGCCGGAAAGAAATCGACTAAATGAATTACGCCTGTGATTTACAGTCTATGGCAAACGAGGGATACATTTTTCGACAGGGGTCGCGAAGACAAGGCATTTTTTTTTCCGTCTTATGTATTGAATGTTACTAAATATTTTCCCGTGCTTTCAGAGATGGAGATAAAATAACTTCGTCTATAAGAAAGAAAATTTTATTTGCAAAACAAACAATGCAAATTTGTACATTTTTTCAAATAATTATGCGATGTGTAGGAACTTTTTCTAAGGCCAGAATATTTACCACGAAATTCATCAGATTGACCTATAGTTGACCTATGTTCTCTTTAAATGTTTCGATGAAACCAAATTCTAGATGATTTATTTTCATATCTCACAACAAAATGAAATTATTTTGTTAATTAGCCAAATCAATAAAAAATCAAAATAATTATATCTAATTAGTGAAACACATTTTTCAAATTAAATCTCAACCTTTAAAATATTTTAATATATGATTGCTAAAAATATGGCTATTTAAAGGGTTATTAAACCACTTGCATGTGAAGAACGTTAATATTGCATCATTATCACAAATTATTTTAGAGATTAAATCACATAAAAAAGAACAACAAGCAACATATAATTATAAGATAAATTAGGTAAAGTCAAGACATTCACCAGGTTAGATTTCGGTAATGTTTATGTTCTGAGGAAAGGTGGATAGATAAAGGTTGACACAGTTTTGTTTTCGAAATGGTAGATTTTTGTGATAATTTATGTTAAACCCATTATTCGGTTGGCTGCATATATATGAATGTATATGAATGCATATAGTATATGAACCATTGCATATATATGAATGCATAAATAAAACTAACGAGTTAAATTAAATTAATAAATTTGTAAAGATATCTCGAAATCACAATAGTAAAACTATATCATACTCACATGGCCGAAAAGAAAAATATACAAATACATGCAAGATTCTCTTGACAATGTTATGAAGTGGAGCACAAAATGTGGCACATTGCTACAGTGTTGAAAAAAATCGAGAAGAGAAGATTAAATTTTCTTCAAATAATATGAAAACAGACTATAATCCTTTTTAGATTATGAATTAGAGAACGTTCTATCTTATTTTAAGACTTGGACTTCAAGGGTAATCCATGAATGCAACTTATCTCTCTCTTTTCATGCCAGTAAAATAAAAAATATGTGATGCATCCAGAACAAACTTATGTTAAACATTACTTTACCATATTACTATTACCTAATTATCTATTCTTATCGCCCACAAATCGCAATATTTTTTTTCAACTATTATATCGTGACATATCACATCGGAGAAGTAAAATCATCTTTAAAGTGATTATAGAAGACTCAACAGAGCAGCTTTTTGAATAAGATTGTTAATTAGTTACTTTAATCTTAAGGTAAATCAACAAACAAAGGTATAAATGTTATTTTATTTACAAAATCTGCCCACGTTTCTCGATGCTGCCCTTCACAATCTTGAATATTGTGAAATTAGAAAAATTTTAAATATATATATATATATATGAACAGAAAAATATTCGATTCTTTAAAAAATATACCTCATTTATTGGGATCAATAAAACTAAAATTCTAAGATAGATCTTATCTTATAAAGATATATTTAGGCTTTTATTAAAAAGGAATTGCTTTACTGATGACTTAGCAGAACGTCTCTTCCCCTTATGTAATTTTAAATTAAGTTCTACGCAAAAGACATAGATTTTTCAGCAAGCTGTTAATTACTGTCTTCGAATCTAATGTGTATTTTAAAATTAATTAATTGATTTGCATCTTTAGACTCCAAAATAAAGTTATTAAAGAAACACTTCAGAAAAGAATATCTAAGAAAACCTAGAATTGAGAAAAGATGCAAGCGTATTTAGATCACACCAGACCGAAGCAGATATCGTCGCAACTGCTTGGCTGGCAAGTAAGTGCAGTTGAGCAAGATAAAATGAGCATTCACTGCAAAAGAATAAGAACATGGAAGCACTACGTCGGGTTATCGTTTTAGTCACAGAATTGAAAATCTGATTTAACTGAAAAACATCTGTGTGTGGAGAACCGATATACAATAAGCCCATCGAAGGAACGGACACAATAATCTTGTTATGGTAAGAAAATTTTCAGAAAGGACGCGTTTTAAATTCTTGACCTCGGCATCATCCAAATTCCACATTGACAAAATAAGAGCAGACAGGCTCTCTTTATATTGTTAATTGGAAAGACGAAACGTTTATCAATCTTAAGAGTACAAGAAAGTAATCCAGAACCATGAAACGGAATGGATTTCTCATCTTCTTTTATATGATTCATTATATGCGAATAATTTTAATTGATTTGCTCATTAAAATGATAAAATGACACAATTTTTACCAGCAGAAATCTTAATTCTTTTTCAGTTTTCTAATCTGCAGATGAATATTTCTCAAATAATTACCAGATGACTCCACTGGTAAGGAAATTTAATTTATTGTAAGCACTGATCATCTGATACTTAGTTAAATAATCTGAAAAGTATGCTCGGAAAATATAAAAAGAAAATACTAGTTCCATAGAAAAATGCAAGTGCCAAAAATTTTATACTTCTAGCGCATAAGATAAATATCGAAAAACTCATAAAGGAATTCCATCTAAATGAACAGAACACTTGTCAAATGAAAGTGCTAAAAATACAAAGACTCGAATTTCTTGTCTTCATGATTGGTGTACTAAGGTGAGTCATCATAAGAAAAGCAATGATAGAAGACCAACGAAAATCAACGCTGCATTTTTAATTAAGAGACTATCAAACTGAAAACTGCCGCAGGATTGCTGAATTTTTTTTTTCTTAAAGGAAAGCCATGAAATAAAAGATATCTTAATTTATCATTCTGAAAACTTGTCAGGGAAGAAATACAAGTAAAGAAAACTCATGAAGTTAACAAAATATATGGTTTTCCGTTTTTCAAACATATTTTCTCTTTTTACTTCTGAGAGAAAATATGTCTTTTAAAATCTTTTTACTTCTAAGAGAAAAATTACGTTCTCTTTTTCTTCTTACTAAAAATTTCTTGTGTATTTTCAAGGGTAAAATTAATGAATCTTTCTATATAGATATATATATATATATTTATATATATATATATATATATATGAAATAATTTTGAAATAATATTAAAAAATCCATTATTAATTTATCTGCCAACTTAATTGGAAATATACTATTATGCGGAACATTATACCGTTATGGTAACTGCTAAAGGAGAATGTCAGTAAGCAGGTTTGCTATCCGTAAATAGTGACTTATATTGTTGAAAAAAAAGTTCAAATATCTCTACAGGTTAGACCGTGAAAACATAACGTCTAACTACATCCCGAATAAAACTCGGTATGTAGTTAGTTGTTAGTAGTAGGTGTTCTCTAAAGAAAGGCATTTTAATATTTTCAAAAAAAGCATCAAAATATTACATTTTTCTCATTAAATTCGAAAAAAAAAATCTTTCTAAAAGCCATTTTCTCGTCATCTTAAAACTGAAAAAGAGAAAAATAGCTTTTCATTGATATAAATACCAAATTCGAACAAACTTTATTCAAGTATTATTAAATTTGTAAAATAGTTTTATGTTTTCAATTTATATCAACACTTTTTATTTTCTTAAGATGTCATTATATAGGCTGCCCTAAAAAATGGAACAGTCATTTATTTTCCAAATTATTACAATTAGACATATAATCACAATTGCAAAGCTTCATAAATAATATATCTAAAAGCATAAAAATGCTTTGACTTCTTTAGAGGATGTTCATTAAAAGTTGCACTTATCTACCACGACACAAGTTTCAAGGTTTGCTGAACTGCAAAGTTTGCTGAAATACTTATCGGCTTGGATTATTTTTCCATGCCGCTTCTTCTTGTGTACAGCCGATCACCTCGCTACCACTGAACGAAGCACTGTCGACAGGATTTGTTGCGGTCGAGTGCTATTTTCAACATATTCCATCCATGTTGCTGAGAAATTATTCAAACTGGCATCCTCTTCAAAGCGGTTGGTCCTAAGCCACAAGTGGTCAATCTCGGACCTTCCTCCTCGTCTTCCCCTAAATTTTTCATCCTGTTTTGCGAGCAGCAGGTAAGAACTTTGAGAAAACCTTCTCAAAATTACTCTGCATTCCTCCGAATGTGCGCCCCACAACAGAAGAAAGGTAAACACTTTTAAACTTTAAATTTTCGGCAAAAAAAACTGTAAATTTTCAATACCGTGTCTTTCAGGATTTTAAGATTTTCTGGCACCATGAGTACTGAGATTAAGTCATTATTTTAAACTTTTAGAGAATCCTTTAGTTCTGAGACTTCTGTACATTCGTTTAAATAATGGTAAACAATGCCGATTTATTTTCCAATATCACTGCCCGGCTTTTGAGCGGGATTTTCTTCGTCATTTTGAGAGATAATATGCTTATCATGAAAGATCGTTAGAAGCCCAGAATCAGAAAATAATAAAGCATTTATTAACTTTCATTATTTTTTTAAATTTATCAAACAATGCATACATTGATGTGCTTCAAACTTTGCTCAAAAGGAAAATCTCCAATACTTATCCAAAGTTCTATTCTTTCGACAATACTGGGTATTATGTGATCCAGTTCTCGTCTTCAAATTCATCGGCAAAGGTAGAGAAAATGTTTGATGCAAAATTCAATTCGTTTTTTAGTATAGATATGGTCAAATGAGTCAGTCAAAACTCACTAAATATGTCGGCCATCATTCAGCATGTTTTAGTTCAAAATGGAGCCAAATAAGGAGTTTTTCAAAATGTCGTGCCAAACGTGCCGTTTGTCGAAAATTTCCGCTGTTGACGAACACCTTCTTGATCGAAGAATGGATTTTTACCTTTTTAAAAGTGAAAGGTGTCGATCGTGCAATTGTCCATTTTAACTTTTGCATCAATACATATATTCCACAAATAGTGCATTGATACTAGTTATTGTACACTAGAATAATTGCAATATGAAAAAAGAAACCAAAATGCCAATTTCAGCAACATGTGTCTAATGCCTCATTTTTCCCATTATTCTCCTGGAAAATTAGGTTCCTGTAGTTTGTAATCACAGAAACAATCTGTAAACACACTTCCCAGACGGATCCCGGAAATTCCGAAATCGGTGCTTGTATTCTTAGATAACTAGGTCGGCATTATAACTAACTTCCAACATAAATCACCAGCATATCTAAGTTTTCTTTATTACCGAAATTTGCCATTCTTTTAGAAAACACACAAGTGCGAGAAAATAGTTTTATTTTCTTGATCTTCATTCCTGTATTTCTCCGAGATGTTTTTAATGTTCAACCTCAAGTTCACTTCCCTTCTCTTCTTCTCAAAATTGCAAATGCTTTTCAATTAAAATGAACAAACTTATGCCTGATTAACAAATTTCTTTCAAATCATAGCGAACTATTAAAGAAATATTTACTTATAAGAATTTTTATGTATAATTTTCATCTAAATTTATTAATAACCCCCCTAAACGAAAAAATAATTATATCTCTGCATAGAGGTTTGTCATATAGCGTTTGGAATCGCCATGGGGGCCTTTAAATAGCAATTATAGGATATAACTATTTAGGAAAAATCGAAGAATTTTATTAGATTCAAAATATTATGTTTCAAAACATGAGAGTATGAATTCTAAAATAATGTATTCAATAATCCGGGAAAAATCACTTATCCTGTTTCGGTGAGATACCACAGTATTCGCATAAGAATGATTTCATAGCATTTGAAAAGGCACATTTATGTATGGTGTACGGAATCTCGGTCTTAAAAAGAAATCTTAGGCTCATGAATTCGAAGGTTAATTTTAGCATAACTATGCAAATGCCATATAATAACTTCATTTAATTCACTTACTTCCTAATGGTTTAACTTTCACACCATTAATAAGAGAGCGTTTCAATTTTATCGAAACTCCTAATTAACCTTAAGCATATTGTTGAAAAATAAAATTCTAATATCAATTTTTTTCTAACTTTTTGAAACTTAGATGCTAACGACCCTTTTTTTTCAGGCGCATGATATCGCTTCACTGTAAAAATTATCTCGACATAATCGGGTGTAAAAACACTTAATTAAAATTTCCTCTTTTGCTGCTAAAACTTTCAGCGATTAAATCTGCCGTCATCTTAATGAACTCTTTTTCGAACAGGTAATTTTCTATGTCCCCGATTACCGTTTCTTTTTAAGTAGATATGAAATACTTGGGACTCCAACAGGTGTTTCCAGATTCATTTATCTCATCGCATATTGCGCTTTATTTAGTTTATTGATTATTTTACAAAGCAAATGCTGCTTGCGATTATAGAGTTTTTCAGAAAACTTAGCGGTTTATTTAAAATCAAAAATTGTGCAATTTTAACCGTATCATAGCAAAGATAAATTATTTTAATTAACTATCACATTTTGTTCTTGTTCTAAATTTGATAAAATCAAATTGAGTAGAATAATTAAAAACTTCTTTGTAAATAAGCTTCAGATTCCTTATCTCTTTAAACAAGATAATTCTCTCATTCAATTTGTCTTTTATTTCGGAGTTAAAAATATCCAATGCAGATTAACTATTGCAGTTTAAATTGATCCTTATCTTTATTTAGTTTTTTTTCTACCTCGAATTAATATACGAATATTAATATACGAATAGACACTCTTATATAGGAATAGATATATTATAATTTCTTAAGACATGAAATCATCTCAAGCCTTTCTTTTTTATAGCTATTATAATATATCTATTCGGAAACGTAATTTTATTGCATACATCTATTAAACTTATCACTTTCAATTCTATTTAAGTGGCCGCTCTAGCCTGGTGGTAAGATCTCGGCTTCGAAACTGTAGGGTTTCAGACTATGGACCCGATTCCACCAAAGAACCGTCGTGTAAGGGGGGATGGTGTACGCCTAATCTATCAGGGCCAAATGCCCTCATTTGGCGTGAAAGCTTGGAGAGAGAGAGAGAGGTGCCAGCTCAGGTGTCCTCGTCATCTAGCATTGGCTCAAAATTACAAGATCCGTCCCAAAATAGCCACAGTGTTGCCTTAAAAACGACACGTTAATCTAGCTGAACTAAACTTTTAATTCTATGTGAAGGATGGAAGCAAGGAAATAAAACTATAATTAAGCTTATAATCAAGTTCAAAACGCATTGAAAACCTGAATATAGTATTGATGCACAACATACTGCATGTGTGCTATTGAGAAGTTTAAAAAGGCTCCTAGAAAACTGAATAATTTAATTTTATGTACAGAAATTCAATGTTGATATAATGCATTACTGTTACTGAATCTAAATTTTATTCCCATAAATTCGATATTATAATATTCATTGTACTCATATTCAAGATTATTTAATTCAACGGAAGTATTTTGATTTCGGGATGTTAATCTCTGTAGTTAGAATGCCCAAATATTTTTTTAAAGCTAAAGTTTCGGATGTGACGCGAAATAATCTTTCGACTAAATGAGAGAAATATCTCTTTTGTCTCTCCATCACCCACAGTGTATCCCAATATTGTTTATTTAACTTTCTTCAATTATCTCGCAATCGCTATCCGTAACCATAAAACAGAGAAATGAAATCATAAGTAATAGGGATTTATTCAGGAGTATCCTCAGTACCTCGTTTAAGAAAAAAGTTTTCTTGGAAGCATAATTGGATAATATCCTTTACTTCCTCAATCCAATGGATGAAATTTTTAATAATTTGATACGACAAAAAGTATGCTTACAAATGATTTTATTGCACTGCAATGTATTTACGAAATGGTAATTTAAAATATTTTAAATTATCTTCTTGACAATATTCTAGCTCTCGATACAGTAAAAGATTTTTATGTTGGGAATGAGTAATTTTAAATTTAATTTCTTAATTTTTATTTTTACAAATGGCTATGACCACTAATCTATGAGGCTTCGGTTGGGTTGTTTATAGATATTTTAAAATATCCGATAGCCTAAAATTTTAACCTTGAAATGCATATACGGACCATATTAAAATTGAAGAAAGAGGCTCCAGATTTTAAAATATATATCCGGCAGGGATTGGGGTGCAGATGCTAAAACTCTTCAAATTACTTACGCCACTCTTATCCGAACTATTCTTGAGTACGGATATCAGATTTATCAATTAGCTGCACCATCTAAGCTAAAAAAAAAAAAAAACTAGAGAGAATACAGATAAGTGCAGCCAGAATCGTCACTCGCCTCAGATACTACTGCACAAATGAAATTGTGTTATACGAAGTCGATCTTCAGCCATTGTCTCTGAGAAGAGAGCCAAATTTCGTAAAGTGCTTGGCCAAGCTTAAAGGTTGTGTGTCTCATTACAGGACCTCAAATTTCTTACTGAAATGCACAGGTTGAAAAAAGTCACTCCTCTTGGTGGAGACAAGGTTTGGCGAATAAGGATGTTGAGTCATGTACTCCTTTTATTATAATGACGCCAATTACTTTGTTTCATAATATCGTTTTTAAAGAAGACTTGGAAATTAATTTTACAAATCGAACATCCAGAGTTGTTGCCCCAGTTGGCCCTCGAGGTCATTGGTGATACCCCTATCAAGCCTTAAAAATCTACACTGATGGAAGCAAAATGGAGTCTGGGAGAATTGGAAGTGACATATTTTTAAAATCAAGTAGAGACATTGTTTTAGAAACCCCGATCATAGCTAAGTTTTTCAATCTAAACTTCTTGTTATTAACAAAGGTTTGAACCTCGCCTTGGAGACTTATAATTCCCAAATTTGGATCCTCACAGACAGTAAGAGCTCAATATAATATTTAAAGGCTTGGTGACACATTATTGACAAATTGGGGCAAGACATTGTCTCCAAATTAACTACATTTGCAAGCACTGGGTGAGTGAGCATAGAGTGGATCCCTTCTCATGCGGGCATCCACGGAAATGAAATTGCCGATGCTCTGGCCAAGGAAGGGAGACTAAATCTCAATCCTCTTCTTCTAGATTGCAGGCCGCAGAGATCCACGCCTTGTTTAAAGTAAGAATTAAAACAAATTGGAGGATTCCCCTAGAGCATGACTGGTATACCGGTAGGTGTCCAGGATTGTCTCTGGCGTGTACCAGTCCAAGGAGTGTTCAAATGCTTTTATCTAGACTAAGGTCTAGCCATATAAAAAGTATTTTCTTCATCAGAGGCCAAACGATGTATATCCCTTGCCACTTCTCGGCCGATGCTTCTCTCCCTCATATCATTGAATGAGGGGGAGAAGCGATTCACAACTGCCTCTGTGAGGCAGCTGTTGAATGAGGTTGAATCAGTTTATAATCTTATCATGCGATTAGATACCTTGGACTTGGTATGAATTGGTGTTCAATCCAAAGGGGATAAGAAACAACAACATTAAATGCAATAGGCCGGATTTCTAGCTTTTGGAAATACACAATAGTTTAGGTTTTACACAAGTTAGGAAATGCACAATAGTTAAAGACTTAGGTATCCCTAAATAACTAAATAACAATCCCTAAATAACTGTAACGAACTTCCAAAAGGAGAAAATAACAAGATATTAATTCCTGGTGCATTCCATTTATGCTTATGTCAATTTCATTTCGTTTCGGCACTCATAATTTGCTATTTTTCTCAGAAATTTTGCAAAATTCGTGCTAAAGCTTATGTTTTAGTTCAAATAATTTAGAAGAATATGAGCTTCAGAGTAACGGAGGAAAAAGCCAAATGTTACAGAGAAATTAATGTTTATCATTCAATTATTGAGCAGTTAAAAAATAAAATGTATAGCAATCGTTATATATAAAAGTGAACGATATTTGAAGCCCAAAAACTTTTAAACGAGCTGGTCAATTTTGATAATTTAATATGTTTCATTATTTTTAATACTGGATAGTTGATGTACATTTATCCTATTTGGTGTAATTCTTATTCGGTGTATCTCATTTGGAAACTTACTGTTTATTTAAAAAAAGGCGAATCTGAACGCACGCAACCCTTGTATTTTAAGATTCAAATATCTGATTTGTTATTGTTGGATTTTAGTATCTACCGGATTTATATAAATATTTATAACCTTAAAACTGTAAAAAATTATAGTCGAAGAATTATGTCCAGAAAATGTTAGAATTCTAGAAAATGTCTAAAACGTTCTAATACCAAATATTTTTTTCATCACTGATCGCGATGAATTTTCATTTAGAAAATGAAATAACATTGTTGTCTTGTCTTAGATTTTTTTAAACAAAGTCTTTGTGCCAACTTTATTGTTTAAAACGAAATACCGAAAACTAATCACCAAAGTGAAAGTCAAGCTTCTTATTGTTTGTTTTCCAGTCCCCAGATCCATTACTCAGAAACTGACGATGCTTTTAAGTCCTCATTAATATAAATTTATTGAATACCGATGAAGGTAGTTATTTATTCATTTTCTTAAGGCAGATGCAATAACTTAGAATTCATTTCCACACGCAGTTCAAAAGCCGAAACATCCATTCTGCTGGCACCGAGAATCACTTTAGATATCAATTTAATTTACATTCTGAAGTCAATTAAGCTGCTTTCGGATCCATCTCCAGGGTATTTAAATGAGTTGCGATATCGTGCAATGCCTTCACTTCCCACTCAACTGATTAGTTGAGCCGCGATACCACACTTTGATCTATTTCGCCTTAACTGTATTCTTTGCGAGTTGATCCATCAGACTTGAATGAAATTGGAACTTAATTGAAAAATCAAGGCTGAATTGAACCTGTTACTTTCTTGAATTCTCAAATAACGTTTAAGGGTAAACATTGTATACCGTTATCCTTCCCTTAACGTTTCTAAATTAAAACAACAATTATAGAAAAAATATGAAAGCCTCTTTGAATGAAACAATGAATAAAGTATTCTTTTTCGTGAAAGAAATTCAAATATAGCTTCCATTGGATAGATGAAACTGTTTTAATTTAATTTTATTTTTGGCAAAGCGATTAGTTTCGAATCAAATGAGCGACATTGTTAGACTGTCTTTCAGTTCTGAAAAAAATAAGATACTTTAAACAAAGTTTCTATGATTATTTCTTTTTCAAATAAATAAAATATTCTAATAAATACGCTTTATCATTTATAAGGATGTTGCGTTTGTAAGTTGTAAAAAATTTAACAAGGATGTAATGAACACATATATATGAAATGTATGACATAATTATGTGGTGAAGTTGCTAAAATCCTCACCTACATTCTTCCTAAATACGTTTCTGAAAATATAAATATTTTGAGTCTATATGACAATTTTAGTACTGTCACCATCCATTTCGTGCTTAAACACAATTCTGAACTGCATCAAATGCCAGATAATTATTTTAAACTCTAATTTCGGCTTGATGTAGCAGAAAATATACACCCCCTCCCCCCCAAATCTTTCCTTTTTGGTGACAATTTCTGCAGTTACAAGACACAATTGTCAGTACATTTAAAACCTATGCAGTCTAGCATTTCTGTAAATTATTCAAAATAATGACTCGTTCCTCATAATATATCCAATGTTATTCATTTTTTTTTCATTGGTCATAAGGACTCACTTCATATGCTGCACGTAAAGGAATATGGATGAAATGAACCACTTAGATTATGATTGCATTAATCGTTGTCATTAGCTATATTTAGCGTCGATTATCTGATTCAAAACAGATTTATTAATATTAGTTTAGTGGCATCTTGATGGAGTTTCGATTAGATCAATGGTCTGCTTTCTGGTCTTATCAAGTTAGCGTTGCGATAACATAGACATCATTTAATAGAATGGCATATAGATGACATGAATAAATCAAAAAGTTCATGGTATTAACAAAGTTTTTTAAAAGTGCAATTGAATTAAAGGACGTAGTTTATATAAAACTACGCTTAGTGTACTACATGAAACTAAAATTAATTATATATATTACAACGCTTTAAATTACAATAATTCGTGTTCAGGAAGGAAATAAAATATTATTATATGCAACTTATTAAGAAATATATTAGCAATTGTAACATTTCTTTCTATTAAAAAAAAAGAAAAATGCAGAAAAAGAAAGAAAGAAATGTTCCACATATGAGGTCTCTAAGGGAAGTGCTACATAGAAATTTTTAGTATAAAGTGGGAAGCAAATTTACATTCTGGGTAATTTCCGTATATGTCATACATTTTCTAAGATAATTCCATTTATATAGGATCTCTAATGTAAAGATAGGAAATATTGCGATTCTTTTCGTTGAAAATTAATTATTTTGACATTTGGAGAGCAAATTTCTGGTTATATTTTTTTATATCAGAATAATCCAAGCGATTTATTACTTAACAGAAGATATATTTTGTATAATTTATCTTTACAAGAATAATTTGAAAAATATTAGATTTTTTTTTGGTTGCTAAGGAACAGTGACATTTTTCTCCATGCTAATGATGGATGTGGCCTATGAAATAAACAACATTTATGAAGAAAGGAAAGATCAAATAAAGGATACAAAACACTGTATGAGAGTAAAAGGCACACGTATCAGATTTAAAATAATGGCCCCTTCAAAAGAACTGATCAACAGTGTAAAAATATTTTTCATAAGTTGATTGCAAGAGATTTTGAAACATTTCTTGAGGTGCCGGCATCTTAATATATAATTTACTGCATAGAAATTTCTGCATTAAAATATTCATCACATTTGCATTCTATATGCTTTTTATAACTAAAATTATTTTTTTAAACTTCAACTGTGTTAATATTGAAAGGCAAAAGCCACAGTATATATTTAAAATCATCCCAAATTAACCGAAATAGCTTCATTCCTCACTAGAATTACTTGTATGTCAATCGTAAGGAAGCGCAAAGATTGGAACTTTTGTGGAAATTACTATTTATAATATTTTCAAATCATAAAGCATTTCACTTTATTCCAAGTATAATTACAGTTTAAGAAATCTTGAAAATCAGGAATGAAGTAAACAATAACCATTTTACTATCGACATATTGTTGAAATACCAAAAATTTGGAGCAATGGGAAATAAAAGTCAGTATTTTAAAAATCAAATGCATTGAATCTTTTTTAAGAAAACATTACCCTTATTTTACTTTCGTAATAATTGAGAATTCTTAGGAAGTTTTCTTGATTCATTTTGTGTCTATGATGCATGCTGGTTCCTTCGATTTTGTATTTGCTGTAAACAGAGAACTTCAATAACTTTGACTGTTTAAAAGTAAACTCCAACTAGAATAGTTAAAGGATTAAGGATTAAACATAATATTTCCTTCTTAAATTCATTTCAGTTATAAATTACAAGCTGTAATGAATGAAAATAAGTCTATAAATTTTGAGATTCTTCATATATAATGATTCTTATTAATTCTTACCAGATTAAAGCAATTTCACCATTGTAATGCAATTTCGATAACCCTTTTAATAAATTAAAATGGAATGTTTATTAATGCAACAATCAACATAAATTTTCATATGAAGAAGTCAACAATATTCCCCTTATATATAAAGATAATCGGCTTCTAACTCGTACAAATTCCAAAATGTACCTTTAAATTTACTCTCAAAGATGTCTCTTAGAAGTCTCAAAAATCATTTTATTAAGTATATAAATTTGTCAATTTTGTATTAAATTACACAAATCTAGATAAAAATGACACATGTTTAAGTGGCTTTGAAAAAAAAAATATTTATTCTTCAATCAGCACAGAATTTATTGAAAATTATGTTGGATATTTTATTAACGTTTGTGAAAAATGTACCACTTAATAAATAAAAGAAGTTTAAAATGTTCCATATTGCTTTCTTTTAAGAAAAGAAATGAAAATGTAGAATCAAATTTCTGTCAAAATTTAAATAATATTTACAATTTATACTTCTCTTAAAAAGAAGTGCGTAGTTTATTTCTTAAAATAATAATCATAAAGGGTTACTGTTTCAATAACTCTGCAATTTATTATGATTTATAGCAAACAGATTTTCATATAAAATTTTGATTGCTTATATATTATTTGCAATTTTTGAATTTTACCACCATAATTCATTTAAAGTAGAAAATATGGCGAGTTTCATGTTATATTTGCTCTCATCGGGTATTCAAATTTCGATTCAGTGCTTCTTGATATTCTTAATGACCTCTGATCCCATTTAAGCAACGGTTTATTAACACTCACCTTGTCCATGCCACTATTGGGGGTCGAGCCATGGCCTCCAGACTGGCGCTGCGTCGGTCCGCTTTCAGGTGCAGGCGGTCAATTAGCGAGTGATTCATTTTGTAATGAATCAAAGGTCACACACACACCGCCGGTCAGGAGAGTCCGATCTTCAATGTTCTTGAGATGGTGGAATTAAAGTACCACTCCTCTGACAAGTGTTTGATTCACGTTAACAAATCGAGGACCATATGTTCCTCTGGATTTGAAAGAAAGAGTATGTAGTTGTATCTTCAACAGAAACAGCAGGTGGTTCTAACTGATAATGCAAGCGATTGGACTTTCGATAATATGATGTATCTCTCTCAAGTTGCTGGGATTGAGAAAGATTGCATTTCTTGTGATAGTTTGAATTTTATGATGTTTCTGATTCAACACCCATCTTTCTAGATATACGCTAAATAGTTCAAGAAGGATAATCTTTTATAGTTCTGACAACTGTCTTCAAAAATTGAGCATATTCTGAGGATATTAAAATTGTTTTATTCAAGGATAAATCTGTTTAAGACGTAGATGTAATCTTTCACTTACCTCCTTGAATACATTTAGGGCAAAGAATTAGAAGCAATGGAAGTATCTTATTCGGAAATATATAACAGTTTTTTGAAGAAAATCTCTGTATTCAGAACGTCTTCTTCCATTTCTCTGAAAATATTTGGCACTGGGCAAATTTTAACACCTTAGAAAGAGAATATGAATCGTGGAATGTTACTTTGAGTCATGCAGTTCCTTGTAGATAGGAAAAGATAACCGAAAATTTATCTAATCAGTTACGTCTACTAATTTCATACAGTCACTTTCTTGCTTTTAAGTTTCACTGTTCTCACTAAAGATAATTTTGTGTCAATTGTAATGTCAGAATCAATCCGGAAAAGTAAAGCATTTTAGTTTTTAACTACAAAGTACATTAGTACTTACGTCTAAAGCAGATTTTATTTATATTTCACAGTTGTTTTTAAGTGCACAGATGCAACGCAAATTAATAATTTGCTTAAATATAAATTATATACTATATATTATTGCAGAAAATATATGTCTCAACAAATCGTATATCTACTTTAACAATGATATATAATCTATCTTATTTATAATATATATATTATTCTATATTCCCTATTGTTTAACTAATAATCTTCATCTAAAAACTATAAATGCAATATCCCTGCTGAGCTAAAAGCAGTTATCTCATATAAGCGCATATCTCCAACTAGCGTGTCCTAAAAAGCTATAACAATGCTGTTTACTTCAGTAAAGGCTTCTTGTATAACTTTCTACCAAAATAAACTTGTTGAGATCACTTTAAAAGCGAAATAACAGATTTAATAAAACTAAAAAATTATATATCATTCTAATATGAAATGTACGATAACAGGCGAAATAATTGTACTTTGATGCACATATCTACATACATAGACACTGAATCCTGTATTACTGTATACAAGTAATTTTTTAAACAGTCAAAGTCTCAAGTGAATTTCTTGAAATGCAACAACACATTTTTTTGCCGGTTTGCCACATGATGAACGTCTCTGCATTAGTTTTATTTTTTCTTTCCTCTTCAACTAATTGTAGCTCTACATAAATCTCAAAATATTTTTATAAGTTTTTGATTCACAACAGGGTAACTTTCAATTAAATGTGTCGTACGTTCGGAGATGTCGCTAACGAATAGCTAAGAAGTGCTTTTCTGTAATACTATTGCAAACGAATTTATCAAAAAGTGACAGTGTTAATCATGGGAAACATGGAAATATGTGCTTTGATGTATTTCAAGGGTATGAATAGAAGGTCAAATTTTAATTTTTAAATTAGTTTTTTTGCAACAGTCAGTGAGTCTTACGCCAGCTATATATTGAGCAATGCACAGTCAAAGTATTACATGCTTTACAGGCTGATACAATACAAAATATCTTCGAAATATTTGCGATTCAAAAACTTTTATTACCCTGTAACATTTTATTAAAGTATTTCATCTTAAAAATACAAAGTAGACATTTTTTTCTCTTTTCAAAATAGTTAGAAAATTGTAAAAAATGAAAAAAAAAATATCACAATTCATAACAAGAGTAGCACTAAAAATTATGTTTTATCAAGAAAAAATTCTAAAGATGTTTATCATTCTTTTATTCGTTTATTTATTTATTTTGATTTATTTGTATTTTGATATCTTTTTTAAATATTCTTTCCATTTTTAGATTCTCAAATCCTCATTTTCTATTTATTTTCAGATTTCACATGCTGTTATTCCATATTATTTGTATAAATGATTTTAAGCTTGTCATTTATTGAATTAATTTAATCTTCTCGAAAAGTTATTTTTCTATACTAAAATAAATTTACCTTATGATTGCATTTAACAACATTCAAAATATGTTTTTAAACGAAAACATACTTATTTTTAAACTATTTAGATTTCATACTGCTTAATAAGAAATTCTTAATCATCAGAAAATTAACGAAGTTATTCTTCTCGCATATTTATCAGTCTCATTAATCTCTGGTTATGGTTCATCATACCTTTGCAAGGGATATTACTACCTGCAGCTCATCATTTCCACAACAACAATTTAAGGAATTTTTACCATCTTCTAAAGCCACAAGCATCCATTCTTCTCCAGCAAAAGTCAGTGGAAATCTCGAACAACAGACATCGCTTGCAAAACAAGCGAAAGAACACTTAGTGGAGTCGCACTCTCCACTGTCAGAGGGTGGCACAAGGTCTGGTATCGCTCGCCCCCAACCTGATAAGTTTTCTTCTCCGACGAGCGGTGAGATTGGCGGGGGAGTTGGCGCTCAGGGCTGGCGCCAAAGACCGATCGATCGAAGGATGCTTCGGGTTTCTTCGTCTACCATCGAAAGTGTCAGGGAAAAGTGAGAGCAGGATTTGTGGGAAAGAGGATATAGATATACAGAGCCGACCGTAAGGAATGTAATTGGTATGATTCTGTAGAGCGGGTATTGTGTTAGGCAGATATTCGCTGAAAAGGAAACACGTTAGATCGAAGCTTACGAAGATTTTGGCCCTGGCCAATTGTTCCAGGCTCTACTCTTAGTTTTTCTTAAACTGCCAGTTGAGATTAAAGGAATTTTTTAAGCACCTGTAACCCAGAGTGAAATGTTATAGAAAACTTATACCTTTTCAAGGAGACTTTCCATTGATTTATTAAAATAATTTCATTCTAGATAAGGGAACTTTAAGTTTATGCATTTAACTGTAGATAAGGATTTTAATTACATCTAAAGATCTGATCCTATTTTTCTGCGTTGAGAGCCAAAGTACTTTTCAATGTTCTGTTCTCGTTATCTTCGCATTTCCTATTCACAAATGGTTATAAAACTATATGCGATAATTACGATATGTGATACAAAATATTGACTCGATATAATATTTATTACCTACAAAGTGATTTAATTTATCTGATAAAACATAATATGATTGAAATTAACGTAAGCTTTATATAAAGTGCGTCTCAAAAGTATATGGACATGCGATTTTTTGAAGTAACCGTTGAAAGAATAAAGCAATGATCACGAAAAAAATAATTAGCATATGGAATACGTATATTATAATACAGAAATATTATACTTGTATCACAGATTGTGTGTAAAAAAAAATTCAAATTATGATTTCCTAAAAATATATGGACAATGAAAAAGAAATCGCTTTTATTTCTTCTGTACCAAAAAATTTGCATATTCTGCGGTCCATACATCTGATGTAACAACTTCGGAGTATAAAATCGCAGCTCGTTCTTCAATTCTCGAGTAGTTGAAAAATGCCTCGCAACGTTCAATTCTCTGTTGCTGATATAGTTAAAATTTGAAGTTTAAAAGCTCAAAATGTTAAAGTTTCTGATACTGCTAAACAAATGAAGCGTAGCAGATCTGGAATTTATGAAATTTTGTCGAAAGATGCAAATTCTATTGTAAAAAAGCATTCAGGAAGACCAAGAAAAACATCCCAGGACAAGACAGAGAGATTTTGCGCGCAGTTTCAACCCAGAAAAAGTTTATTCATGAAATTACGAAGACTTTAGCGTTTCCAATTTCAGGATCTACTGTTCATCGTCTCATACAGTCAAGCAAATTTCATAGATATCGCAGAATGCGTCGGACACCTATGCTGAAATTGCACCACAGAAAAGCACGCTTCCTTTGGTCTAAAAAGTACATGCATTGGACGGATGAATGGTTAAATGTTTTCTTCTATGACGAAAAAAAATCAATTTAGATGGCCCTGATGGCTGAGCATACTACTGGCATGATTTACGATGAGAACCTCGTGAGTTCTTTAGTCGACAACAAGGAAGGGATTCTCTCATGGTGTGGGGTGCGTTCTGCTTCAACGGAACAACCGATATTGCTTTTCTTGATGGTCGACAGACCTCTGAAGATTATCAAAATGTCTTCAAACCCAATCTACTTCCAATTGGAAATATCATAGGAGGGAAAAACTGGAAATTCAAGCAGGATAATGCGTCGATTCACACCTCGCACTCAACAACAGCTTGGTTTACTCAGAATCAAATGACTGTTATAGACTGACCAGCTATTAGCCCAGACCTGAATCCCATGGGAAAACGTTTGGGGAGTGCTTGCACAGGATGTGTATGCTCATGGTCGTCAGTTCCTGACTATTCAGGAATTAAAGCGACAAGTAGAGCAGAGTTGGTTCTCTTTAGAGCCGCACTTTCTTCAACATTTAGTTCGAAGCATGCCTGATAGGATTTTCAATATAATTAAAAGCAATGGATCCAAAATTTGAATTTAAATACAAAATATTTGAAAAGTCCATACATTTTTGGGACAGCCAATTTTTTTTTATTATTTTTTACACATATTCTATAAAAACTATACTGTATATCTTTGTTGTAATAAATGTATATTATGATTACAGATGCTTCATTTTTTGAACTGTTCCTTCAAAAATTCGCCTGTCCAGATACTTTTGAGACGCGCTTTATAAGGATTGTCGTGAAAGAAAGCATTAATGACAAAAAGATAAATGAATTCCTGTAATAAATAGTTTATAGATTCAACTATTTATTACAGGATTACTAAAGATTCTCTTGAAAACCAAAAGTAATTCAAAATTTATAATTATCTAAATTATTTTCCTAAACATTTCCAGAGCAACTCACAATATTTAACGATAGATTTTGTTCATATTTCGTCACATTTTTCTAAACCACTTAATGTGCACTCAGATGATAAATATCCATTTTTCGTAAACAGGGAGTAATAATGTTCCTACATATCCTACTACCTAATGATCTCTGCAGGAAACTTTACTTCCTCAACATCTATTTCAAATATTTTCTTGGTTGATTTTAAAAATATGCCAAATATTCTAGAATCACTTAGTCTCAGTTAATTTTGTTTGAACATGCTGAATTGATTAATCATAAAAAAATTCTCTTTCATAATAAAAGTGGAACTTTTGATGTTATTATTTAAAATAAATACTTTTGAGCTGTTTTAAGGAAAAGCGATTTTGAATTTTTTTTTAAATCGAAGAATAATTCTGTGTTAGAAAATATATCTTAAAGAAACTGATTTAAATTTAATGAATCAAATGAAGCACTGCGATTAGAATTTTTCTACAATATTTTTCTAGAAGAAGTGTCACAAAATGTGCATTAAATAGGAAATTCTATTTTCATACCTGCTTATATTGGTTGAGTTCCTGAAAAATTTAATTAAGAATACGCCTCTTAAAATTTTTTTTATTTAATATATATAATCTTTATTTAATAAATATATCTTTATTTGTTTTAATCCTTTTTTAATATATATAAAAAGAAGCGATTTACGCTGACAGGATGAACGTCAAATGTGATAATTCGATGTAATTTAGACATCCAGCGTTCAGTTTCAGGAAGAAAGCGGACGCCTCAGTATTGAATAAAACAACATGATATCTAAGAAGAGGAGAATTTATTCGCCATATGACATTTATATCTTGCGGATTCATTCTATTTTGAAAAAAATGCATCCAGCTCATGGTTGTTTGATCTTTTCCCTCTACCAGGATCTTTAAATTTTACTTCCTCTAATCTGTGGATACAAAAAAAGTCATATTTATTTGTCATGTAACATGATTGCACATTACCTTCAACTTTTGTTTACCCAAGCAACGTATAATGGATTAAAAAATTATATTCACGAGTGTAAGTTGAAGTAAGCTTGTAAGACACAATTGATTTTCTTAAATGTGAAAATTGGGGTTCATTTACTTATCTCTATAGCATGATAAAAAATAATGTATTTGATGCCTCAGAAATAATGTTATGGTTCAAAATACCTTTCTATGTGGGGTATTACGTGGAAAAGTAGCAATTATATAGTATTAAACGTTGTGCATAAGATTGAGGATGGATTTGCTTTCAGCATTTTACGCGAACACTTATTTATTGCATGCCTATGTTCAAGTACACCCTATTCCACTACAAGTACAGCTCCTCTTTTTGCTCAATTTTATGTTTAATAACCGGAAAGTTATAGAAAACCATAGGTTTATAGGCTGCACGATTTCTCTCGTTTCTGTAAATATTATTAAAAACTATTTCAAGCAAATGCATCAACAATTTTCAGTCCAAATCAAATTCTATGTGCCATGATAGTAATTTTTGTCCAGATTAAAATATTTTAAAGCATATGGAATTTAAAAGTCTCAAAAAGTTTAATAATATCGGAAAGATTGCTTTATGTATCCAGTATGGAATATAGGAATTTTTTGAAATCAGTTTCATTAAAAATGTAAATTTTAATAATAACTAAAGTTATTATTAAGTTAAATAAAAAACTAAAGTAATTTTTCTTATGCATGTTACTAGAAATATTATGTGTTGTATTCAACAAACCCTACTTCTAAGCATTCTAAAAGTATAATATTTTGCATCAATTTTTTAAGTAGTTGAATAAGAAATGCACATCTCCATGTACATTACACGGTCATATTTCAGGCATTCTAACAAGTATTGATAGTATAATTTAACCAAACATAACATGTATTGATAAAATGGTCACTAGAAGAAGCAAAACAAAATATTTTAAACATTTAATTCGTATTGTTTAATTACTAAAAAGGCTAAATGCAAGTGAAACCTATCTATTCGCTATAACATAGGAAATATAATAACTGCAATCACAAAAATTATTATAATGAACCGAATTTTGATCAAATATACAGTTATAACAATAACTAAAATCATTAAAATTCGAAAACCGTGATTTTATAAAGTATAAATACTGAAGAATCAGTTTTTTTTAAATGTATTGCTTATAATTGCAATATTTTAATTATTATTATTGCTAGGACCAAAAATATAAGTAACTTCATGATTTTTGAAAATTAATGTAACTGAGTTCTTGAGAGTTAAATGTAATTATAACAAAATATGGCAAATGAAACTTCATTAATAGCATTTCTTTATTTTAATGAAAACATATTTTTTTAATTAAGTAAATATTAATTATTTCATAAACTATTTTTTTATTTCACTGAATGGAAGCGGATGTATAATAACGATAAATATTTTTCATTTGTTCTTTTGACAATAGTATTATATGCAGAAGTATTCAGATACAAGGGACAACATATTAAAAAGTATATATTCTTCTCATCATCTTATTATCTCATAATTTGGAATAAAAATATGATTAAAAAAGTAAAACAAAATGAAATCTAGCCTGATTTATTAAACAAATTTTTGGCTTTTACATTTTGCTTCATGCTCACATGCAACATTTTTATACTATCTATAAAATTTTATCAAGTGTGTGAGATAAGATCTGCAAAAAAAAAAAAAAAAAAAAAAAAATCTATAACAGAGTTTTGAGTAACAAAGATTTTCTCCTTCTTTAAGTAAACTTTCATTGATACTGTATTTTTGAACTCAGCTAAATATTTCGAACATTTCTCAGTTAATTAAAGAGTTACCTTTATAATGAATATAAAAACCAAATCTGAAAATAAGTGAATGTTTCCTTAAAATATAACTAACTAAGTCATGCCACTATTAAAATGATCACATTCTAAAGAATCGACAGCCGGACTCATCTTTTTTAATGCTCATATAATTTAGCATTTCAAAAATGCTTTCTTTAAATCGCTATAAAATGAAAGTCTTTTCTTATTAACATACTTTATTAATTGCACTAAAATATAGAAAATATTTTATTTATTAAAATATCCGGAAATGAAATCAAAACTGGTGAATTATTAAGCATTCATAAAATATGTTAGAATGTCGTTAAAATTCAAATTTACTTAGCTTTTAAGATCCTATCATTGACCTAATCCTCAACTGTATTCTTGTTTATGATTGGTTTTTATGCTCACATAAAATCCGATCTTCGAACAAAAGATTGCGCGGCTTTATTTGTTTCCAATCAATTCGTGTACATCCTAAAATATATTTCAATAAGAAAAGCATTATAGAAGCAAATAATATATTCTTGTTTAGAGCAAATCTTGCAGTTTTCTTCGAAAGATAAAGAAAATATTAATCATTCATTTGGAATGAACTACAAGAAATCTAACTGATTCTGAATAAAATAAAAATAAAAGAAAATTTGTTCTCAATTGAATTCGAAATATTTTGAAAATTATTTTCTTGAAATTAAAACTCTCTTCTATCTCCAAATATTTCATGTTTTGAAATTTAATCTTACAGATTGCTTTTATAATAATAATTAATTATTCATAATAAAATATGAATATCGTTACATGCATCAGCAATCAGAGGTGATATATCTACCAACTAATTACTAATAAGTTTTAGTCGAGATAAGAGCTCCTTTTATAAAATACTCTCTTAAATAACATATTTATTAAATGGTCTTGAGAAACAATGCTAGAATTATGATTTTATTTTGAATTTTTATTTAAAGTTAAAGTTTTAAATCCTTAACTTAAATGTTTGCTTTAAACTGCCAGTTACGAAGAATTTAAAATGATCACTTATATACTTCCTCATTTTGGTTTTATTAAGTTAATACATCTTACAAAAGAAAATACATTAATTTGCTCATGAAGAAAAAAATAAACGATTTTAAAAGTATGTATTTTATACACTCATTACTTTTTTTAAATATGACGCAATTCTTCACGTTTCTCTTTCTTATATTATACTGCATCCAACCATATTACATATTTTTAATACAGTTTCAAAAAAAATCATAATTCATTTAAGTTCGAATAAGTTTTTTTTCTTTTATTTCTATATTTTCCTTTGCTGAATATCTTTTTTTTTATACTTACATAACTGTATCGCATGCTATAATCTACTTTATTCTAAATCAAACAGTTTGCAAGTATTCACTACAATTATAGTTTATTATTGAAATGTCTCTGATAAGATAATCGTTCTATACATTGTGACCTTTTACAATTTTTTGTCATTAAGAAAACTTTAAAATTTCTTTCTTTATAATACTCTTCTTTTTCCCAATGGATTTTCAAAATGAATATAGTAATTAAATCTGCAAAATATTTTCTAAATTTATTACTATAGTTTAATGGTAATTCGAAATATTAAATAAAATTCTGATTGCAAAACTTGTAAACAAAAATGATAAGTGGATAAACTTCATAAACTGTTTATGAATTGAAATCTTTCTAATTCAAAGTGAAATATCTTCTGTTCTATGAAGATTTATTTGAAATTTGTGTAAAAAGGATATGAAAGAAATGCTATGAAAAGAGAGAGAGCAGCTGCCGTAAATAAGTTTCTTTTCTTAATAAAAAGTTTATAGAAACAATTATTCATCGCGAGAGGACGAACCAGTAAATGAGTTTCATAAAAAAGAAATGTAGCATAAGAATTATTCGCCTTAATCGATCACCTATTCTTGACCCATCATCTATATATTTAAAATAAAGGCAGAACTAAAGAGCCATTTTCCTAGCCACAACCACTGCGCTAATTTTTTGTTTTTCATATAAAATTATTTATATAAATATTCGTATGAATTCATATGAAAATTTGAGTTATTAATTTTATTTGAAACTAATTGAAATCTTCTCTCAATAGCCGTCTATTTCTGAGAGAAATTTCGAAAGAATGTCTGATAGTAAATTCTCTGTAGGAAAAATCCTTCACAGTGTTCGTCAATCCCTAAATAAAATATCTGATCTACAGATTTCTCCAAATTTTATTTCACATGAAATTTCTAGATATTTCGTTAAGCTCCCATCACCTCTATTTTCGAGTGACACTGCAAAATAAACTTAGAAAACCTAAATAACTGGAAGGATTTCGTCAAGTTTAGTAGCTAACAAATTTCGCCACTTTGAAATTACAGCAAACCGACCAGAATATCCCATAATTAGTATGCAGTCATTATTTAAATTAATTCTCTCCCGTTTTTGGTAAGATGTATATAATCGAAATTGTTCGCATTATTTAATATAAATGTCACTTATATGGTTTCCGAAAATAGCTAGCATTAATAAAATCATCCGGTTGTTGAAGTACAAGGATGAGTTTATGTTTACTTTTGCAATATCAATTGAAATAGAGTTAGTTATATTAAAGTCCCGATTTAAAGCAACACTAGGGCTATTTCGGGACGGACCACATAATTTTGAACCTCAGTCAGATGACGAGGATAACGCATGAGCTGAGCTTCCATAACACACCAGCGGGAGGACGTTTCGACCCGACGAATTTAGCGTGCACCAAGCCCACTTATCCGACTCCGAGACCTTACCATCAAGCCACAGTGGCCCCCATTTGAAATAGAGAGAAATGTTATAGATAATTATTGATGGCATATCTGCGGGTCATGATCATGCATATAAAAAAACATTTTCGAAATCGATATAGTGGTTGTGCTCGGAGAACTCTGATTATGTTTTCTCCCATAAAGAATGCACAATGAAGCAGTGCATTTTCAAAAATGGAGCTAAGTGAGAGGCAAGCATATGATGATTTTCTTAGGGACCGTGATCTATTCTTTGAAATAAAACATCTCGTAATCGGTTCAGTTGTTTAAGGTGGTTAATTCCGTCATTGTATCACCTCATTATAAAAATATAATGAAATTGTATTTTACAAAAGTGGAGAACGGTAGTTTACCACTGATAATATATTTAAATTCCATGGGTTTCCATATGAAACAAAGCATAGTAAAATCAAACAAATTATAGGATTTAGTTGACTAGTTCATTGATTTTTTCCCTATTATTTTTTATATACAGCTTTTTTTCTAATACTGCCATTAAGAATAAGAGTTTTTATTTTATGAAGAGCATGTTCAGTGCATCTTAATTAACACTTTAACCTATATTTGATGATATAAAACCATATTTAAGCCTTTTATTTCAAAGATGCTACGAAATACTCGTGACAAAATGATTCTCAACTATGGCGCGTCAACTATTGTTTCAGTTTCTTTGGCTTAATCTTAAAGATGAAAACCATCCATTTATTGAGTTGACCATGAAATTCACAGATTAATAAAAATAATGTCAAACGAAATGGTTGGATTAAATATCTTCATAATTAAAAAAATCCTGCTTCTAAATTCTTATAATGAAGATATTTTTTTTTAAATGGAAGAATAGTAAATGCCAGTTTTAATATAGTTAACGCCAACTGTTTTGTAATTATGTCTCAAATATTTTTTTCCATACCAATTAAAATATTATTTAAATCTGATAGCATATTTTATTATTATTATTCCTATTTAATTAAGTGAGATAAAAAAAACAGAGAACAGAAATGCAACAGTGATGGTTATCAACGGTTTATTAATTATCACAAACCAATATTATTTATGCCCATGATTTTATATTACACATTCTTTAATATCTGTGAACTATGCTTATAAAATGGAAGCATACATATGTTTCTTTTTAAAAATTTTAATTAATATTTTGCATGTAGAGCAAAGCCTGATACATTGTATCGGAAAGAGAAATTCAAATTTACAGCCATTTTCCTAACACATCTTTAATAATTATATCCCTTTATTATATAATGGCACTTTAGTAAAAAAAAATATTTTATATATCGTATCATTGATATTATTAAGTCAAAGTTTCATTTTGTCTTATGAAGGATTATTTTTATTGAGCACTCGTATTCTGAAATGACGTGTTTAGTTTTAGTATTATTAACTTATTGTTATTAATTCTTTGTTCTTTTTGCTATGTTTATCCGTTTGGTGGGAATTTTGGAAGCGATTTTAAACTAATTTTCCGATGAGTTAGAAACTTGGAACTTTCCTCTCTGTCTGTTTGTTTATCAATTATGTAAATATTTTGCAATAAATTGAACCTCTTCCTTACCGACATATGGCTTATCTACCTGTAAACCAAGTTAAACTATTAATATTCATCACCAACGAGTTTTACTACATAGAGAATAAAGACACAATGCTGTGCAACTAGAAGTTGCATCATATTAAAAATCCCAATGCTAAATTGCTACCCGTTACTATCCAGGCTTTAAAGGTAATATGTATGGAGCTGGAATGAATTAATTTATACTTTATAATCCATTTGCAAAACCTTGTATAATAATTTTTTATTTAAACAATTATTCACACAATAAATATAATGGGTACTTTTTTTAAAAAATGACCTTCTTTCCAATAATTCAGTTAACTGTATTTTATTTTCCATACTTAAAAGCTTTGAGAACACAAATCTACTTATGTTCTAAAATATTATTTCATTTCAGCATATTGAAATAAATTAAATATTTCTTGTTTTGGTGCAGATAGGTAGATTGGAACTAAGAAAAGGAAGAACATAAATTTCTCAAAGAAAATATCAAATATTGCATAATTATTATCTTTCTGTACATAAAAATAAACATATTTATCTTATGTTTAGAAGGTTGATCGTTATTCTTTTATCACATATTTCATAAAAGCGACGCAGTTGACAATTGTTCACTTTTTTTTAAAGAGGTTTGGCACATTTCAGAACATCTGTGCCTTTAATGGTGGCAGCTCATTAACCCGTGTCTTTTCTTTGTGGTCGGGAATGAACGCTTATGTGCTTTACTCTCTAGGGGTCTTTACTTTATGGAAATTTATTGATGCATTACATGAAAAATTTTCAGATCTATTTTGTGAAATAGAAATTTGATCTCTCAGAGAAATATATTTTATTGAATTTTTATACATAACATATCCCCAAAGCACTTTTAATATCAGTTCCTCAAAAACAAACTTTCAGACATTTCTATGCGCCATTATTGTCACCGAAAAGAATTTAGAATTTGCTTTTGGCTTTAAGCATATTCTAAAATGGAAAATAAGTAATATTTAAGTTGTTTGAAGTGATGGTAAACTCAGATATTCGGATCTAAAACTATTTGTCACAAATATTTAAATGTCGTTTTACTCCTAAATAAGTATTTACTGTGATGAAACACTTATTTAGAAGCATATGATACTGTGAAGCACTTAGGAAATTCTGTGAATCATATGATATACGTCAGTACGCGCAAATAATGAATTTGAAATAAATAATCATTTTACCTTGTGTTCAATGTCCATTACGGCTTTCTTTATCTAGAGATCAAAATAAATGATCAATGCTCTCTACCGGCAAGTTTCTCAAGATTTAGGGGGAAAAAATCGCAATGCAGCGAGTTGTGTCATGATTAACGTACTAATGCAAAGTCAAAATCAGTTTCAGGTCCAGGTTTCTTGGACTTTTTTTAACAAACTTCACTCAAGCTAAAGAGATTAAGCGGTCTAAAAGCTAATAAAAATTTCATTGTCTGCCAGAAGCCCTGCAATTCAAGATATAACTGCTTTATTCTTTATTGAATGCAATACAGAGTCCTCCTTGCTTGGTAAAAATGTTATAAAAAAGTCAATGAAATATTTTTTCAAACTTTTATTCTTGCATTTATTTATCTTGCATTCAATTAAATTTGGTTATTTTTTATGAAAAAGGCTAAGAAGAGAAACTAAGAGTATAACAGGGCGGTTCCTGACTTTTTGTTTAATTTCAATGATTAACAATCACATCACCAAAATTTTGTTTAAATTGTAAACTTATTCGAACTTTAATTTTTCACTTTGGTTTGAAGCAACCCAAAGGCTACTTTAGGACATACCATTCAATTTCTGACCACGATCAGATGGCAAAGATGATATTTTAGCTAGTACCCCTATCCAGATTTTCGTGCTGTAGAAGTGGTACGATTTTTGACACTCGACGCCAGATTTCACTTGATTCTTGCATGGTAGTTCCCTGCAGAATTCAGTTTCAAAACTGAATTCATCTGATTGTGAAACCGAATTCTTATAACAGAGCACAATGGATCAATTTTTTTAGAGCTAGCTTTGTTCTGGTTATAAATCCCTCATTTTGATTGAAACTGGTTTTCTGACCATTGAAAATGTTAATTAAAGTGAATAACTTTATTTTCATAATTTTTACTTTGATTTTGTATGAAATCATACAGTTACAAAAACATCCAAATATTTCTGTCAGAGGTGCAGCATTTAAAGACCATCCTATATTCTTCATTTTAATAATGTGATTACTCGTCCAACTATAGTGAAATCTTTTCTCAATATAGCCACCCCAGCAACTTTCTAAATAATGACAAGAAAACGATATCTGCAAATCGGCTAATTTACTCCAAGCATTTTCCGTTCCCATCTGATAAAGATAAAATTATAGTTTTCTGATGATGGCTTTACCCATTAAGATGCTGGCTTTAAACTTACTCTGTGAATGGTTCCGTGACCGTGAGGGGAAAAGGCATTTACACAATCCGGTACTATCACACAGGAACAGATGAGTAATGACTGACATATTCATATAGACCAAAGAGCGAGATATGCTCATGAAATAACTCTAATAGTATATTGTATTACCTTCAGAACTAAGCATACCATAAAAGGCAATAATCGAACATAAGAAAAAGGATATTATATTATAGTATCGGAATCTCCTCTGTTCAGTTACAGGAATAATGTTAATCGGATAGTTTAATATTAATGTTACAGAGGAATTTATACTATTTTTGCATCAACTAGTGTTCCATTTTTGTTCTGTAAACTTTAATATGTTTGTTGCCACTCTCTTTGACATCTATCTCGGATTTTATTCACTTTCCGGCCTTATTTGTTCGAGCCCAATACGCAACAAGCAAACATATCTATTTCCAGAGTTTCTAGGATGTAACTTAACTGCAGGTAAAACAATTACCTTTTATTCTATGTCTGATGATAAGTTTCATTAGAAGAATAATGAGAAAGTTAAAAGCTGGTGCGAATCAATAAGAACTGTAGATTTAGTTGTAAATCTAAAATATGTAACATTGGGTACTTATATTCCCAGGAATATAATATAGTTCGAGGAATATTCTTTCATTTAATTGGCGAATGTACTATGAAGTTCAAAACAAGAAAGTTCCTGAGTATTTAAGTAGAAATTAAAAAACTGTAATATTACATTATTTTTTATTGGCTTTTACTAAGGAATATATCAAAAAATGATGACGAAAAATACATTCTTTTTCTCATGAAGTGTTGAAAAATTTGCCAATACTTGATTTGATCACAGGACGAAAATAATCTTATCATTTTATGTTGTGGATAGAAAAATAGAGCATTGAAAGGTTGGATGAATTTCATTGACATGAAAAAAGATTGTTCTGTGTTACTTACAGTCGTGTCTCCAAATGATTCTCTGATACATATTGTCCAAAAATCTATTATTCTTCCGTTTGAGGTACGATTATTAAATATTGTCAATGTCTTTCGACATTTTAAGTTGTCAAGTAAAATAGAGATAGCACATACCAACAACTGAAATTATATCTCAATCATCAAGAGGAGAGGCTTACTGCATTGCTAGCACTAATCACTAAGCAGTATGTAGAAAAAAAAATGGTGAACTCTTACTATTTAAGAACCTTATGATTTTATCTTTTGATATGAAGATAACGTTAGATGAAGAAAACATAAGGATAGCACAACGTCCAAAATGTAAATGCCTTAAAAACAGATTATTTGGATTAGCTATGCGCTAGAAGATCCATATTCTTAAACTAGTACTTGAGGCCCGGGAGGGACTTGTTGGTAGGGCGTTGAATTCGCAACCTTTATGTTGTGAGTTCGAACTCCATGGGCCGAAGAATCTCCTTGTGCATGGTGGCTGGGGAGCGCATAAATATGTCGTAGCCTCAAAATCATCCAAGTCGAAACAATATCACTGAGAGTACCGGATCATAGGTGATTGTTCTCTCCTTCAGGCCTAAATTACGATCTGGGAATAAAATATACAAATAAAGTCATGTTCCGTAAAAAGGGCTGTGACGCAGGAGTAGTTAAGGCGTATGCTTGTCCCTAGATGGTTCTACTGAAACAAGAGACGCTAAAACTCACCTGAAAATCGTTCACTTCATTAGTGGGCTTGTCTGTGACAAGTGCCATAAGCAACAACAACGAACTATTATTGAAGAATATATTTATATCTATTATGATGCATAAATGAAATGTTAATTTCTTAGGAAGTTTGTATCACCAACTTTTTAATTTTACCAACTGCACTTAAAATGTGTGTAGTTGTCTCTTTTTTCCTGTCAGTGTCGCTTCTTTAAAAAATGCAATATTTAAAAGAAACTGTCACTAAGCTATCAAGGATAATTTACCCTAGCATTCTACAAAAAGATCGCATGGTTTTCTTCCTATCCAGTCTGTCTAAGCAACAATTAGTAGATGATAAGACTAAAGCGCAAACTTCAGTCACAAAAGGCCTTCTCCCCTTTACACATAAGGCGCAGCCAGGGGCAGTTTCATTGATAAAAGTTAATAATATGAAACAGTATAAAAATGATGCGAAAATATAGCGAACTATGATTTCTTTTTCGCGAATGCTTATTTTTTTTCTTCCCAAAACAGAAAAAAGTAATAAGTGAGCATCCTATAATTTATTCCAGTTTTTCTATTGCAACTTGAAGAAGTAAAAATTTGAAGTCTAATGAGCTTAGATAAGCAATGAAGCTTTATTACTGATATGCCCCCGAACGTGACTTTTCTATTAAACAAAGACAAAACTTATTTTTTTAATTTGAAAATGTAACAAGGTAGAAAAAGTGCATAATCCTTTTTTTTTTGCTTTTATTTATTTTACGTAAATGTTTGCTTTTATTTATAGTCGATTCTCTTAAAAAAATGAAAAAAAACTATTTTGCAGAATATTTAGTCTAATAACAATGATCTATCTTCCATCGATCTATCTACAACAACACATTAATCATTGCGCATGTCTTAAAATGCAATGAAATCTGAATTCATAATTTTTGATGCAAAAAAAGTTAATTTCAAACAGAAAGCGCCTCTTTTTCTGTGTATCAGTTTTGAAAATACCTACATCATTGTAAATGGTGAGAAACAGTTTATTAAGATATTCATAAAAAGTTTTCAATATTTTATTTTCTCTAAAATTATAAATCCTTAAGAATGATTTTTATAACGTTGATAGCTAATGGATTTCTTTTAATTTTTATCTTTTTTTTTTCTCCAAACAACATTATAAAATGTAACACTTAAATGTTATTATAATCGAAATAAAGCTTATTTATATACAAACACCCATACATGATTCTGATAGTTATTGATATGTTATTATATAATATACTTAAGAAGTAGATGAAATAGGGTACTTCAGTTTTCCCAACATGCTGCATTCTAGTGTACTTCATAGGCGACATGCAATTTGCTGCTCACATTGCTCAGGACAAATAACTTTTCTCTTTTTCAGTGCATCGCTATCCATTTCAAAACTTGTCTAAACAATAGGCATACTCAAAAGATTGATGGTTTATTTACATTTGTGATGCGATAATGACGTTAAGAAAGACCAACCAGGTGAATTTTGTCTTTGTTTAATTGCGGGGAATGAATTTCAAAGAGCCCAATAAATGGTAGATGGCAATATTTGAAATACTGCCATTATTTCTCTTTGTATAGGAATTATTTATTCCCGTATTGGTTGCATGCTAATACTTGATATTAGTAAAATTTCTGAAAGATGAGATTAGTTAATTTATCTAAATTTGTAAAATGAAATCTGTTTTTACTAAATTATTTTACTTCGATTTGCATGGCACCGCAGAATCTTGAATACTTTTATAATCTGCATGGAGAGAGAATCAGTGACATTCTTTACGTTTTTGCAAATAAATGTAAAATTTAACAAATTGATATTTTTATATTTCCATTAATAAATCAATCATTTCAATCAAGTTTCTCAGTGAAGTTTTTTTTCCAAAAATATATTTATTTATATATATTACACAGCATATTGAGATAATTGTTTTTCCTGTGTAATTAATTTCTCACATATTTCTGATTCATCTCGCTCGTTGTTAATCCAAATTTGCAAGCAGTCAAAAAACAATGATGCCTCATAATAATGAACACAGTAACCAACAAAAACTTCTCTTTTTGGTGTTTACTCAACAACGAGTTTTCAAGATTATAATCTTTAAAGAAAACTAAAAAAGGAAGAAATAAAAACCAGTCAAGTGTTGATAAACATACTACTTAACTTTGAAATGAAACGGCTTTTGTAAGTGCTTAAAAACTTAAAACTTTCAACCAATATCTGCCACGAGTGCTTTTAGCTCTCGATTAATTAATTTTAAAGAGACGAGAATTCTAAAGGATAGCGTTAGAAACGAGTTTCTTTTATTTTTTTTCTCTCTATTTCCTCTATCTGCCTTATCAACACGCAATTTTTCTTGAATAGAAAATCTTGATGTATGAAAAGGCATAATTAATGCTTCTGCAGAAATCTGCTAAAAAAACTTGTTTTGTTTGCTGATTAATTTTATCGCGTCAATTTATATACAGAAAAAAAAACAAAAAAAACACCAACACGTTTCTGTGACAACAGCCGATTCTACTCGGTACTCGGTACTTTCTCAGTTGAAAGAGGAAAAAATCGGTATTAAAAGTGGTTGGGAGATCGATTAACAATTGCACCATTAATTCTCTTCGTGTGACATGACGCGCCTCGTGTGACATGCCGGCGGGTTTTTGTTTATACTGCGTATGTTTGTATGATACGGGTGAGTATGTAAAAATGTGTGAAAGCACTGAAATTATGCCAAGTAGCTCTAGGAACCGAGTTGTCAAATTTGATATGCATTAAAAAAGTATAAAATAATCTCTAAACATTGTGAAGGACATTGTGTTAAATATTTTTTTTTAATTACAGTAAAGTTTTTTCTTTCTTCAAATTTTATTACTGCTGACAGAAAAAAAGATTACGAATCAAAATGAATTCCAACAATCTCTCTTTTTATATTTTACTAACAAAACCATAAATTCAGTAAATTAAGTTACACATGACAAACCTTTTAATACCAAGACTTAGTGATAACAGAAAAAGTATTTTTTTTCATGATATGTTAACAGATACGGGTATATTTAAAGATGTGTCTCCAAACATTTAAGATTAGATTGGGACATACAAATATAAGAATCATAAGAACAGGATTTTATGCAGGAATGATTACAGGTAATGAAATTTTATATGCTAGTACTATATGGCATTATTTGGCCTAAGGTTTATTGTCCATTTTGAGAGAACATTGCTACTTTAAAATTAGAATTCGATTAAAATTCAACAGTAATACTGAGACTGAAAGTATCCCTCCAGTATTTAAATCAACTGATAGAAATTTGCAATAAGGGATGTAGTACATACGGCTGAATGCTTCTAACAAAATGGTGTCCAGCCAAAAGGTATTCACCCATTTGATCCGAGGTTAAGCAGAAGCTGTTTTTCCCCCCACAATCTACTTTCGTTGTGGCTATTAGTATAGAATTAAAAGTCTTCACCGCCCCCATCCCCACCCCAAAGAAATAATCATTTAAAAATTTGCAAAATTATCGGCTGTGAATGAGAAAATGAAGCAGTGTAGAAACATTGTTTATTCGAAAGAGCAAATGAACAGAATATAGGAAATAGATATAAATACTAAGATAAATTTCTCAGAAAAAAATGGAGCCCCGTGTGTATAAAAAGGAAAAGGAACATAAATTCAAATAATATTAATTTACAACGCAAAAGTCAATAATGATAAATAAAATTTATTTAAAAAGATTCGCATAAGAAAAAAAAGTTTTAAGTAAAAATTAAGTGAATAAATTTGATAGTTAAGGAATTATGATGAGAAATTAGCATTTCGTTCTTGCAAAAATGCAAATTAATATCATAAAAATATAGTAAAAATAAGTAATGAGGAGATATTACGATTGAAAGTGCAGCCATAAAATGATAAAATTATAATCGATCCAAAAATCCAATAAATATGAAACAAAACTTAGATTTTATTTCTTTTGAAATTTAAATCTTGAACAATTATTTGAAAAGAATAGAATTATTCTATGGTAGCAAATAGGAGGATTTCATTTCTCTAAATAAAAAAAGAAAATCAATACTTTCTATTTTCTTGTTATTAAATCAGACGATCGAGAGGAACATTTTTACCCGAAAGCAATTCGGTTATCATTTCAGTAATTTTTCTTTCGTCCTGAATTATTTTTATGAGAAAACCAGCCGATATACTTATTATCAATCAACATTGGATTTATTTTTAAAATAGAAACATGCTATTAATAAACAGGAAAAAATCAGACGTTTTGAGTTACTAATGGAACTTTATAAATCAAAGCTACTCATTTCAAACTTAGGCTTTAAATGTAAATCGATTACTTTTTCTTTTTATTTTTTGATATTAAAATATTTTTATCTGCAAAATATAATAATTAATATGAATGTTTTAGCTTTGAAAAACGTTGGTTTCTTTTACTAAAATGTATAATTTTTTTTATCATACTTTTCGGTGTTTAAAAAATAAATATTTATCCTTGAATATTAAAAAAAAAACAGTTTTTCAAAAAGATAAGATTTATGTATAATCTATATATTATGTATAAATATTGCACACACAGTAATCATACATATATACAAATCATATATATATATATAGTTATTTTTTGAAAATCTATATCAAAATAAATCCTACATTTATATTTTATTTTGACTAACTTTGAGTTTCATTGAAACTTCTATACTTTAATTGTTCTGAGATAAATAATCCGACAGCATGAGTTTTGATTAACTGACAGCTTTTATCTGAAATTATTTTTCAGAGATTATAAAATATGTTTGTTATTTATACAATGACTCAGTTTTATTTAAAGCAAACATGATTTAATGTATAAGTGATATCCGCTCTAATCAGGGTTCAACAGAAAATGTTTGACCTTTTGGATGAGGCTTGTATATCCAATACAAATTGTCAAATAGAAGTGAATAATTATATTTTATGCAATTTGAGTTCATAATTTCTCTAATGTATTAAAATTTCATATTTTTTAAAAACTCTACGAATCATAATTTTTAAAATTTAGTTGAGATACTAGAGTTTTAAATGAGACGAAGTGTTCGATTTATTACGACAAAAATAAAATGAGTTATAAATTTTGAATATTGATATCTTATAAAAAAATACAATGTTAGATGATTTCATTGGCTATCTTTATGAAAATACACGAATCAGCGCCCCGAGTTTCTCAGAGGTCATAAGCCTGAAATTATGAAATTGTTGACCGTTCTAAAGATAATGATGTTGTTCAGAACTTCATAACTTAGTCAAATTTGGTCTCAGAAGATATAGCTATTTTTTTAAATTTAAATGTTGGAGTATCAAACCTGTTTCACTGAATTTGATACCATAGGGTGAAAGGATTGTATGAAATTTAAATTTCCAAACTTTTAAGTACATTTATTGAATAAAACAAAATAAAATATTGTTTTATGTTATTTAAATCATTTTGAAATTGAAACTAAAAATTTAATTTTATGATGAATCATAGAAACATTTATTGAATTATCTTTTAAAATATTGTATAAATTATACAAAAAACATCTGTATTTCGAAAACAATGTCTATGCTGAACGATTGATTCTGTTTTCTGTACTCATATTTTTAAAAAGTATTTTTTTTTTATTTTTTTTTTTGCCAGAATGTTATTAATCGAAGTGTATTCAGTTTTACTTCAATTTAAAGTTGAAATTTTATGGCAGTTAATAAACAGTTAGAGAGAAATGTAATATAATTAACACAACAGCATAAATATTTTTTAAATTATACGACTATCAAAGTTTGTAGTCTAAAAATATTTTGCTGTAGAAACTCTTTACAGACTCTATATAAAGAGTCTGTAAATTCTACTTATTTATTTCATGTCTTTCTTTTATATCATTCACTAAATTTATAGTCATATATAACAGATGTGTGCGGACATTTTTTAAAAATTTTGGCTAATCTTGATTAATTCCCTCTTTATAATCCTAAATACCGTGAAGCAAAATCCTTTCTTTAATGTTTTTCTTAACTTGGAATGAATTAAAATATTTTACTTGTATTACTGAAAGATCAAAAGTAGTTTAAAAAAACTCATTTATTTAAAGTTTCCATGACAATATAATAGTTTGAATACCTTCGCATTAGTAGTTTATCTTTACATTAAAAAAACAAAAACAGAAATAAGATTTTTTCTAAAAAGCGAATTTATTTCCTTTTTGCTCTTTAATTTTGTTAATCTTGAAATACGAGGGAGAGTTTTTTCAATTTTATTAATGATTTGAGTCTATTTTTCGGAAGATCAAATTCTTCATATATCAAAACATATTTTGTTTACAAAAAACACCAAATTTTAAATTATGTGCTTGTGTAGGCCTTTTGCATTGAATTCAAACCCACAAACAACCAGCTGCTGATTCTTATTTGTTTTCTTTCTAGTGACCATCGCGTCTGCTATTTGCCAAACAGTTAAAAAATCTTCCTTTTATCGAGCAATCCACAGAAATTTAAAAGAAATAGCATTCTCTCTATTTTTTTCTTATCCTGTTTAAAGTTTATGTGCATTTCCTTTGCTAATTTAATTTAAATCAAGTAAGATATTTTATGCAAAATATATTTTCTTTTATTGCTACATTGTACTATAGTAATCTGCAATTTCAATTTAAAGATTACCAGCCTTAATACCGTCTTTCATGTTATTGCAATTCAAAATTTCAGTATGTTTCAAATATTGATTAAAATACCATGCTATTCATATATTACTGTTAGAGAAGAATTATTTGCTAAAATTTAGATGCTTTTACGCAAATTAATTTTATTGATAAAGAAAGATATTGTTTTTTATTTTGTAGATTATTTAAATTTTCGTCTATTCATTATTATAAAATATATTAATACAATAAAAATTTATAGAAAATAGAGGAAATGTTATTCTTGAATATTTTCCAAATTGAATTCCCATAAATATTTTTTATCTCATATTTCATGTTTATTCATTGTGATATAATTGGTTTATAATTTTTTTTTCCCTATAACTGGAACAATAAATTTCCACACTACCGTATAATAGTAATCAATTTAAAGCTCAATATAATGGAGCTTCTTGGTTATCCTAATGATAGTTAAAATGAAATGAAATTTTGATCTATGATGCACTTGTGGCAGAAACGGCTTCGAATGATGAAAGGCATTGGATGAAATGTGCATCACCGATGAATCTATCAAATAATAATCGTTCTCCTGTTGTTGTGAAGAGGACTTTTTGAGAAGTAGGCGTGGGGGGGGGGGGTGACATAGTAAACCAATTCAGTGAATGACAACCTAATAAACTGATTTGAGCTCACATTTCATCCATATACAGTTTTCAAATAACTTTAAATGGAGGTATGATGTTAACTTAATGGATTTGTTAAAAGCTTGAAATTGTATAACGGAAAAAAAATGAATTATTCTTATTTATTGCTTTTTACTTACTTATATTTATTATTGTATATTTAAAATTATAATGCTACATTCACTTGTATATTTTTTTAATTTACAATAAAAATATCTGGAAGAAAATATTGGAAAAATTGTTGTATCAATGCACCCAAATCCCGAATATGAATTATATATCACCAAACATGAACTTAACTCATGCATAAGTTATTGAAAGCTGTAAATAAATTGTTTTAACATTATAAACGGAAGCGATAAGGTATAAAAGGTACAAAATTAATTTAATATTATGAAATTCGTATAAAGATCATAATAAGAAAATGTCTAACACCATTTATCTGCGTTATAACCAGTTTAACCCTCTGTGCACAGTGCTTTTTCTTGTTATATAAAGCTAATTTAAAATAATTTTACAGAATAGGGCTTCCATATACATTTTGTACCAGAATTCAGGCAGATAATACAATGGATATTTATAAAAATTCGTATAATTCATCGGTTTTTTTTTTCAAATATAAGAGGAGCTGAGGTGGCCTGGTGGTAATGTCCAGGCTTCGGAACTGATGGGTTTCAGGAACGAGACCCTATTCCACCGTTTGAGCTGATCAGATGCACGCTAAATCAGTCAGGGTCAAACGTGTTGACGCTGGTGGGGCATGGAAGCTTGAAGAGGAGGCTGCCAGCCGAGAAGCCGTCCTCGTCCCCTGACCGTATCTCAAAATTAAGAGGTCCGTCCCAAAATCACCCTAGTGTTGCTTTCAACGGGACGTTACTGTAACTAAACTAAAACTTCATACGTAAAATGACATAATTTGCTTTATTTAGAAATGGAATATTCACATACGTTGGATTTCAACTGATAAAGATGAATGCATGCTGTTTAATCGTGAAATCTGGAAGTTTTTGAAATAAATCTGGTTCTATGTAATGGATTTCAGAAATGATTTTATAAGCGTAAGTTTTCAGTCGCAGAAAATTTGAATAAATGCTGCACACAATGCGGCATCGAAGGCCCGTCGCTTTATTTACGGCCTAACCCCGCATTAGACAGGAGGGATAAATTGTCCTTGTGATTTATGACGTCATCTGTTACAGTATATTTCGTTGCGGCAACTCTATTTGGAATTTCTATTTTGAATTCTTTTCTGATTTAAGTTGTCGTCGTTTAGTTATTTGTGGCTTGGATTATTTAATTCGTTCCCTTTGCTGATCGGGTGGATAGGGGACGTACGGGGGTGAGGATTTATTCAAAATTCGCTAATTATGTCAATTTGAATTAATTAAACAATTCCAACCTGCGTTCTTTGACGTTATTTGGTTTGATTTACTTCCTTCGCCTCGAAAATTTGATTACATTATGTGCAAGATCGAACTACTCCTCGAGATTTCGGAAGTGAAAATTTTGTGTAATGGTGTTTCAAATCTTGTCTTCGGGTTTGAAACCATAACGAAGGTAACGTTAGGTAAGGAGTGTTGAAGTGAATGTCGAGAATGAAGTTCTGTCTTACGGGAATCTGACCACAGGACAGAAAATACAACATGCCATCCAATACTTCTAAGTTTTTTTGTTTGTTTGTTTGTTTTTAATTTCCCGCCACATTAACACAAAATGCTTTTTTCCTTCATTAGAAGATTTGATACCCATTTGCATTCACAAATGCGAAAATTTAAATTTATTAAATTTACGACCGAATTTGAAATAAAATGAAGAATATTTTGGGTCATAAATGTAAGTTTGATTCATTTCAAATGATAAGAAAGACATATGATCGGATGTTTCCTTTTCTAAGTATCTACATCATACAATCGGTAAGATGTTTAGTATTTGACATAATATTTAATGTATCCTACACCAACATATACGGGGTAATTGGATTTGAAACTTTCGATTCCGAAGGTTTTCGTGATCTTACCACCAAACGACCTCTATCTAAATCTACTAGTAGTGTTCTTTGGAATTAATTCAAAATTCTACCGAAACATTTCCTACTACACCAAATTCTTCACGGAATATCAACATTACTAAACAATAATAATTGCAAATAGAAATTTATTAGTTTAAACCGCAAAGTAATGAGAATTGATAGATACTGCAATGTTTTCAATATGCCTTATATATATATATCGGTTGGTTGAATCTGTTACTAAAGAAAGTGTGATATGATTCTGCACCATTTTTATCATAAAGTGACCTCCAGATTAAAAATATCATTTCTTTACTGAAATTCAACTCATTATAACGATATGACATTAACTGACGAAAATTCAATTCGGTTAATGCTAGTTGATCGATATAAAATTCTTGGTTACGTAAAATATGGTCAAACCTATTGGGTTTATGTTTAATAAGATATTGTGCTCAAAAATGTAATAGCCAAACATTCACTAAACATGTAAAATTATATTATAATTTAAAGAGGTATGTTTTGTAGATGTAATATATCTTAAAAAATGTTTTTTTGACATAATGTATTCCATGGGATTATTACACATATTTCGAATAATTTTGAATACCTCAGGATTTACAAAGCTTCAGGAACTAGACAGATAATTAATTTAATATAAATTAAAAATAATATTTTCGGCAATAAAACTATTTTTATTCTTAATTTAAAAAATGACATTTAAAAATATTTTTTTTTCTTAATTTACAAGGCTTATCAGAATTAATCTGAAATAACAAGTCTAATTCGTAAAAAAGGCCTCTTTATCCACCGTGTATATGCATCATATACGCCTCAATTATTACAGGTTCAAATTCATAAGATTAAATCATTCATTGAATAGTAATTTAACACAAACAGTGCTTAGAATCCATAAACATATAAAGTTTCTTATGAATCAATGCAATAGAAAAAAATGTGTTAATTAATTAGATTGCAGTGAAAACAAAGTAGGTATTAACTTAAAATATCTAATGTATGTCAGTGATTACTGCCAAGCAGTTCTTAGTAATCAGAAGTTGATTCAAAATTGGCACAATTCTATACGACATCCCTTTAAAAATTCCCAATACTTCATTCCGGACCATACACAAGTTTTAGTCTTCTTGTTTTTAAACGTCTCTTTTTAGCCGCCAAAAAAAAAAAAAAAAAGAGAAAGGCATTAAGAAGAGCAAAACGCTCCCACCCGATACATAATCCATGTCTTCCTCGCGACAGCTCTTCTTGGTAACCGTGACAACGCTTCAATAAACCTAATTCCGGCCAACTGGTCACGGATTGGACTGTCACATCCCGCACTCGAGAAATAAAAGAATAAACCGCTGGATGGGCGAAAAATCTTGCTTGTTGTTAGATTCTTTCCCCCTTGTCTATATGCATCACGCGAAGGGGCGATCTGCCTTTGCCTGTCACTTCTCGTGCCACGCTGCAGTAGAAGGGGTGGCGAGACCTGAATTCTGCTCGGGGGAGAGTTCAGTTCAGACGTTCTTCAGACTGTCATTTAAACAAGAGTAAAGTTTACTCATAACTACAATCATACATGATTTTCGAATTTGAATTATTTAACAAATAAAATGCAAAGGACTTATCTGTAAAAAAAGTACCTTACGTAATTCTAAATCTGCTAGTGCCATGCTTCTTATGTGTTACCCCTTTATAGGGCATAATTTAGGGGCATTGACAAATAAAATGTTTAAAGTTATATCAGGATAAACTGATGATGTAAGTACAAAAATATCCGTAAAAAAGTCCGTTTATTTGCTATTTAATTTAAAGAATAAGAGGCAGTAAATGTACTTATTAGAGATTGTTCAGGGGAAAGTGGCAAGCATACTCGCTACTGAGCTTTAAGGTTAAAAATATCATCGAATGTTCATTAATAAGCATACCAGCCACTCAATTTTAAGTAATTTAAAGCAACTTTATAGCGTATTTTTAGTTATAGATCATGGAATTCAAATTCTCCAATGTCTTACATTAAAGTTTGAAGTTCATTTTGCATTTATTAGGCTCGCCGGGCTAATTGCTACATTTAATAAAAATAAGACTGTTTCAAACTGATGCAATTTTATTAATAACATCTTAGCCACGTTTTGCTTTAAGAAATAAACTAAAATATCGTAAACTACAGTATTCAAATAATCAGTAATCTAAAATTAAGTCAAAATATGCGTAAAATCATCAACAGGAAGATTCTGAATTTTAAGAAATTCCAACTGCATCCATATTTTTTTGTTCATTTTTCAAAATGAATATTGAATTTATATCAAATAAATGCAATAACAAATAATGATAGTTAAATATAAGAATTTCTTGAGTATAAAGAACACAACATAGTGGTGTTTCATGTCTGAATTTTTTTTCAGAAGTTACAATTTAACGACAAAAGCTGGAACTTAATATCGTTGCGAAAACCCTTACATCGTGAACGAACAGAGGAAAGCATCATTACATGATTTGAATTTAAATAATATTTAGACTTGATGCATTTCAGAGATATTAAAGTAGTTTAATCGGATTTGAAGCATCTGATACTCTATTTATCATTTGAAAATACTTTTTTGAACCCTCATAAATAATCTTTTGCAGGTGATAAGAACATATAGTAGATAACTATAGAGGGTTAAAGTTCCAGTATATTGATAATCTAGAGAGTATTTCGATTCTGTAGGTTGCATATAAATCGAATTGATACTAAAATTATAATATTGTATGACTGCTTATTTTAACTTTACAAATTTACCTTGCATCTGATTTTTTAAAAAGCTTAAGAATTAAGAATACATACTATTAAAAATAAAAAAAAAATAAATACGATGTTTAGTAGATCAAATATACTTACAAATTTACAACGGGAGGGCAAGAGGTTGAAAATTGAGTTTGGGATAAGATTTTTTACACATTTAGTACACATTTAGAATGGTCATTCACGAAAATATTTAAGCGAAATGCCCAGAAATGTTTTCATTTTCAATTATCCCAACTTTGGAACAAAATTAAGGAATCTTTTTCTCTTCGCTGAAGCTTGACAATCAAAGAATCATCCAATTTTTTTAGATCGCGTATTAGAAAGATATATATATATATATATATACACAAGGTGATCAAGAAATAACAGGAGGTTTTCAGAAACGAACCCTGTAGCGTATTATGTACTGGACGAAATATAACAATGTTTAGTCAACATACACATTAAAAAATGCGGTTTCAATTTATCAAGAAAAAAAAATAGCATCAAAAAACGCCGATAGTTGAATCTTGGCACTACGATCGAAAACTTTATTATGTAATTTGCTTATACGAGTACTTTGTGACATGACATCAGAAATAAAAGGAAATGTTGCGAAAATTTTAGTCATTCTCCAAGAATTCTTCCGTCGATGGCGTTGTCACTACGTGAACGCGCCTTATGAAGCAAGCTGTTTCATCAGCGGGATGAAACTGCCCGTTCTGTTCTTCGTGAATATTGGTGGTAAAAATAGTTACGTAGAGGACCGATGACCATAACTAAGTTACGAAGAATGGTTGAAAGATTGGAAACAACAGGAATTCTTGGTGTGCCACAAGACGAGGACTTAAAGGTATCAAGCAGGAACAAATTGAATAAATTGTAACTGCCGTTATCTATCAGGTGATAGCTAATAGGCAGGGTAACAACAGTGCACGTTTAATGTCACAACAAGCAGATATTCCATTCTCGACGGTGCAGAAGATATTCGTAAGATCCAGAAATTTTATCCGTATAAGATAACAGCCATTAACTGATAACACTGATCTGAATCTTGGCAATTTCTGATTATGGGGCTACTTGAAAGGCGTAGTGTATCAAAGACATGTTCCTGACATTCCTTCTTTAAAAAATCAAATAACTTTAAATGCCATACGAATAAATGCCGACATGCTGTGAGCCACCGTCGAATACCTCGTGTACCACATTTAATTAATTACTGGAACATGAGATTGGTGGTCACCTTGAGCCAAATTTGTAAGTTGCTATAATAAACGTTTTTCATTGGTATTTGGTGTGTTGCTATTTATTGTTTCCATTGGCAGTTATGTATTCTTTTTTCCCACTTCATGCGCTTGCAGCGCCAGGATTTCCCCTATCGGTGTTTTTGGCACAATTTTTTTCCTTTTCTTCTTGTGATAAATCGAAACCGCATACTTTAAAGTGTATGGTGGCCAAATTTTGTTATATTTCGTCCAGTACATAACACGCTACAGGGTTCCGAACACCTCCTGTTATTTCTTGATCACCCTGTATATATATATATATAAATATATATAATATATGTATGTATGTATATGAATTAGAAAATTTTAATTTAACCTCTTCTTCTTTCGTAACCAGTCTAGAGCATGAAAGTGAAACTTCTGCAGGGCTGCTTTAACGCGCTTCAAGCGTTGTTCTACGCTTGAAAACTTTTAAGCATTTAAAACGCTTTGCAAATTGTTTTATTTGTTTGAGATTTTGTTTTTGATTTTTTTCTAATGCGGCGAAATACAAAGGAAAAACAGAAGTTTTTGTAGACAGAAGAGGACGGCGAAAGGGTTAACAAAACTTATGATACAGTTTTTAGTATTTGTTGAGAAATAATGATACTAGTTTATACAATTTCAACTCATTTTGTACACAGTTATAGAAATTAATTTACTTAAAATTCCCTAGCATTAGCAGAAGCGAATAACTATATGGTGACAATGGAGTGAAGCGAACTTCATCACAAAGTTATCTCAAAAGAGCACCAATGTGATTCTTTTGAGCAAAATGGAAAGAAGTCGTAAATTTTTATTTATTTTTATATCATATTAATTTAAACAACAAAGTTTGTGTTAAATTTTCGAGCTTCATTGCAGCGCCCTTAATCTTGTTGATAGTTCACTAAACGATACCATAAAAAAAAACCATAAAATCATGATTTTTTTTACTTCATCTTCAAAGCTTTATTTATTCATTTATATTTTCTAGTACTCTAACCGTTCGCGTTTATCCGGCACAGTTTTCACTTGCTGCAAGTGAGGAAGGCAAGATGTCTATTAAATCTTCCATTAAAGACTTTTTCCAAACATAAACTGTAAGTTTTGACTGTTACCTTAGTGTCATTTGTCATACACTGCGTAAAAAAAAGTAGAAGGACACTTGATTTTGTAACAATAACCGAAAAATATTTTATTTTTAGTAAAATTTTTTATTAGAAACATTTAACAAATATTTCAAAAATACAATTTTAACATCAGAATTATGATGTTCAAACATAAAATATTAATGGCAACAAAAATAATTTCTCTTTTTTGAAACTTTGTAAAAAAAGTAGAAGGACAGCATTATAATGGATGAAAAAATAGTGACTTTAATAAGGAATGGTCTTCCCATTGCCCTTTATAATTTCAAATATTCTGTTTGGAAGTGAATTGTATAGAGTTTGAATTTCAGTTTGACAAAAATTGTCCCACGAGTCATTCAATGCTTCTCGAAGCTGAGTTTGCGAATCAAATTGCCTTCCATCAGCATAAACTCGACGAACTAGCATTACCCAGAAGCTTTCCACTATATTAAGGTCAGGACTTTTGGATGGCCATGGTAAAACATCCACATTATTTGTTAGGAACCAATTTTTGACTCCAGTCGCGGTGTGAATTTTAGCTCCTTCTTGCTGAAACTTCCACTCTTCACCCCCCCCATGTCAGAGGCATAATGAAGAAGCTCGGAATTCAGCACTTGAATGTAGTCTGTATGTTTTTGCCTACCATTTAAGAAAACCAGACTTGTCCTTCCTCCGTATTCAACAGCCAACGAAACCATTAAACTCCCTCCTCCCATTTGTCGTGTTGAATGGTATTCGCCTTCAGTCCCCAGACAATGCCAGTAGTGCTGATATCCGTCTGGACCGTCTAAGTTAAATTTCTTTTCATCGGAAAATATCACAGAAGTCCATTCTGTAGTCCAGGACATGTACTCCTTAGCCCACACTAAAAGGGTTATCAATGTGAGCTTGTTCACACTTAGGATGATGTTTCCGTTTTTGGAAAATGAATTTTTTAGATCTTTTAATATAGTTGTAAACTGTTTGTTTCGTCACATGATTAAATCCTGCTTGATTTCTTGCCTTTGAAACACTTCCTTTGTTTTTCTTGAGCACACGAGCAAGTTTTAATTCATCACGCTGGTGCTAACTTCTTCGGTCTACCAGTCTTCTTTTTATTTTCATTTTCATAAGGATTTCTGATAAAGTTTGAAACTGTATTGGGGCTCACCTGCAACAATAGAGCAATCTCTCTGACACCTTTACCATCATTTTTATATGCGAAGATTTGCCCTTTTTGCAAATCGTTCAAAGGTGTTCCTTTAGGCATTTCTGAGAACGGAGAAACAACGTAACTTTTAAACAAATTAGATTTTTTTGACAGAAAAGGATAAACAAAGTACAAAATCACTATTTAAATAAAGAACCACTAACTAACTAACTAAATTAAATATATTAACAAGTGTTCTTCTACTTTTTTTTACGCATCGGAACTTATATATACTTATTTTCTTAATAATATTAGTGGTAGATGTTTAATTTTTGCCTAAAATGAAAACAAGGGTCAATAAACTAAATCTGCATAAATATCTGGTAGTTAGGAGAAAATAAGAGATATTAATTGGCAAAAAGACACTGTCCTTCTTACGCAGTGTATCTGTGTAATCATTTATCAGTGAAAAATAAAATCAGTTTGTGCCACTTTTCCTAAGAACTAGGTCTATAATTTACTTTAACGTTTTGTTTATGTTCCCTGCTTTTAAATAAGACCTTACAGGATTTATGTTAAAATATGAATAATTTATATCCCATAACATGCTTTTCTCTAAGAAATTCTTGAAACTTGCAGAGCAGTATATAAACTACCAGTACAGAATCTTCTATTTTGACTCGACGCGTTATCGGCAACTGCTTCTTTGATTCACCGGGATGCGCCTGCATTCACATTGAGATAAATGGAGGGCTTATCACTCAATAAGAAGTACGAAAACAACAGTGAGCTCTGAATAAAAACTTTGTCTTTTCATATTGGTGGGCAAAGAAGTGAATTCATAGAACACCAGCTTATCCGGGTTTTTTTTATGTATATAGCCAATCTTTCCACCATTTTACGCCGGATACTCGGCCGGATACGCTGGAGTAGGTTATAAAATATTGATTAGATAGTTTCCATAATTCCAGCTGTAAGGTAAAATAATGAATCATATTATATTATGGAACATGGAGAAAGGAACTTCAACAAGTTCATGTGATTCACAGCCTGCTGACGATTGCTTAGACTGACACAAATTATAGCATCAAAATGCACATGGACGGAAAAATTCTATTTTTCACAATATGTCTGGTTTTT
>JAPMOR010036035.1:168449-184769 GCA_026543865.1 Argiope aurantia
ATATATATATATATATATATATATATATATATATATATTTGATTTAAATTCAAATATTTTCTTATTGGAACGTTGAAGAAAGTTGCTTCGTCAGTGTTCAGTTCTCCTGATCATCTGACTTATGAGCCCTTAGAACCATCACATTCTTGAAAATTGAATGCGATTCCCTTTCAAAGCCATGCAGATTGAAAAATAAGGGAATTGTATTTCTTCTTCTTGAAGCAAAATACTATACAACTGAGGTCACTTTAATAGCATATCAGATTTAATTACAATCATTGCGAGTAGGATCCTGTTGGAAGGATTATTTCCTAAGAAAATTAAACTAAAATACCTTACTGTATCTAATTTTATCTAGAGAACTGCCACTAGAGTTTTCGTAGAAAAAATAGATTAAAAATAATTCAAGTTTGTGTTGCTCATAATTGTTTCAATGGGCCGGGATAGTCTGGTTGGTAGGGTGTTGGATTCGCAACCCTTGGGTTGTCAGTTCGACCTCCACCGGCCGAAGTCTCTCCGTGTGTGTGTATGTGGTGGCTGGCGCCCGTATAAACTTGTCGTATTCACAAAGTTCTCCATGTCGAGAGTAATAGCACTTGGGTTACTTGTTCAGAGGTGATCGTTCTCTGATTCAGGTCTAAATTACTATCTGCGGATGAGTGAATGAAATTCAGGAATGAAGTTCGCCCCGTAAAAAGGGCTGTGACGCGTAAGTAGCTAAGACGGCCCTAAATAACAATACTGAAAAAAAAGAGACGCTCTGTCGATTTAAAATCGCTGACCTCTTCAGCGGGCTTATCTATGACAAGTGCTATTAGAATCAACAAACATTAGAAGCAACGTAATTGCTGCGGCTAATATTTTTTTTCCGTATCATTTATCCATAAAATTAAAGGACACCTAGAGCACAAGTATATTTCTTAATTTTCCTCACTTTGTCTCATATTAAGTCGGCAGGCAAAAAGAGATGTTCATTTTCACATTGGGAAAATATATATATATATATATATTCCATTGATATTGCATATATTTCTTTTATATGATTAAATAATGTTTTTATGAAGATTCCAACGCATTCCCATATGCCATAATTTAACATTACATTATCCATGATGATATTAAATGAATAAAATCAAAATTGAATTACATTTTATTTTGTGTCTGGTAGTGGGGAATAATGTATAGATTTTGGTTTGCTCTCGCTTATGATCTTGTTTTAATCCGTTTATTAAATATATTCTGGGTGAGATATTTTTCAACCAAATATCGAGATTTGAACAGTGCCGTCGGTTGTTTCATGAATATAGCAGAAACTTTTGCCAGACCTACTTTTTAAAAATTCTTCCAAGTTTGCATACTAAAATAGATATGAATATATCTTGATGAATAATGATTACATGATACGTTCGTGAAATCCTATTTTAAGCAAAGATTTTTATTTAACCTTACATAGTGTTTTATCCAGCATTTAAGAATAACTTTTGCTTGTGGCAAAATGTTTCATTCAAAAATCATATATTGCATTATTATGAATATTACATTATTATATATTGCATTATTATTATTATTATGAATCAGATAAAATACATTTTTCTCTATCCTGAATCATTGTTAATTGAAAAATAACATTAACATTTTCTGTTCGTATAGTGAATTCTGCTCCAAGACTCATTGGTTTGTGAACAAATATTATTTTTGATTGAGTAAATAAGCGCACATTTTTTTTCATCGTCTGTTCCACCTGCGGAATTTATTTTGAATATGGATAGTTCTTTTTGGGGATTCTAGTCACCGTCTCAGAAAAACTCGGCAACCATTTAGAAGTGCTATTAAAAATGGATGTATCAAAACTTCGATCCCGTGGCGTCTCCTTTAGTTTATTACATCCCCGCATCACCGCTTGTCATTTTTGCTCACGTTGCATTTCACAGCCGAGTGTTTTTAACCCTAACCGCACAAATCCACCTTCTCATCAGTAACACGCAGTGACAGCACCGCCATCTAGCGGATAACTGGAGCCGCAGAAAAGGAAGTGATGAACATGACACTTCCACCAACGTGTAAGGTATTGGGTTTCAAGACTAAGTGGTGAAGCAGTTCATGTAAATAATCATCACTCACGGGCCCTGGGAGGGGAGTATTAAAAAAAGTAAGAGAGTGTAAAGGGGGAGTGTGTGGAAAAAGGTTTTAGCTTAAATGAAATGTCTGGGAGAGAGTTGTTGATCGACGGCTGGGAAGTTCCTCGAAAGACAAAAGAAATGACATTTTATTGTTTTTATTTTGTTATCAATAATGTTTCTCATTCTCAGGACATGCGTTATAAAATTTTCATTGCAGAACTTTTCATCCTTTTCATTATCGCCTCAGCTATTCAAAAAGAATAAATAATTTCAGTCCATAGAATAGCCTCTTAAATCATTAATTGATTCGTTTCAGATTTAGAACTTTTCACCACAGAATATCCCCGAACTTGTAATCTCTAGGATTCTCTGTCGGTTGCAAGGATATACGTGAAAATATTTATTAAAAAAAGTAGTTTACTATATACAATACTATGATGGCAAATGGAGTGTTCGGTGAGGAGCATGAGTTGAGGGATTCTGCTGAAGTTAATGTTTCTTGGAGAAGGGCTTGACTGAGGTGGGAAACAAGAATTTATTCAGGGCTTGGTTCTGAGGAGATCAATTCTTCGTTGTCTTGCAGGAATCGCACAAGATTTCTAATTTTGATATTGTACATTTTGCACTTCCAAGACGGATAACCTGTCGGATAGCCTATCCTTCCTCATTTCTCTTCACGCTAATACTAAATGAATAGTGAGTATTTTCTTTTTCCTATGAGCAGATGAGCAGCCTCGGGTTTCTTTTCTTTGAGACCAAGATTGTATGTTATGTACTCGCAAAATGCTTATTACACATCTCTACTATCTGTATGGCCTTTGTTCACGCATTTGAAAATTTTATTTCATCCTTTAATTTTTATTATATTTGCATGGTGTCTATGTTCTATTATTAAGAAAAAAGCACAAGAATAAGTTATATCACTGACTCTACGACCCGCCCGAAGGCACATGGATACAAAATACTAAATGACCGGACCGCCGCTTCAGTAAAACTGGCGGAAACTGGTTGAGTCCTAAGTGCCATCACCGGCCACAGTACAACCCTTCCCTAAGTAAGTACATCTCATCATAGATGGGAGGAGCCAGACCTCCACCTTTTCGTGTATCCTCCAGAGTGGCGAGAACCAATCACCATGCCGGAAGCTTCTCATCCTAATTTCGAGGTACCCTCGAAATGAAAGCATAAGAATAAATAGCACCAAAGGTAATACAGAAAAATACCAAAACATGTCTTTGAATAATTGGAAAATTGGAAAAGAATTTATAGTCCATTGCAATTAGAAAACATAAAAGAAAAATTTATATATATTTTTTAAACTAAGGTAAAATATTCCATTGATCGTCAGTGAACGAAGAACTGATATTATTTCCCCCCTAAAAATTCGAAAAAAATCAAACAGTAAAAACATTTATATCATGCTTATGAAACAACTTACAGCAACAGTTTTTCCTAAATATAGGTAATTAATTTTCTACATTATTAAAATAAATTAAAACTTATATCTGACACATTTTTCTGTAATAATATGTTTATATAAAATACTATCAAGATATCAACTTTTTCTATTTCTTTAATTATTCAATTAGCTATATATGTATTCTCATTTTTAATTATTCTTTTCTTAATTTAATCGTGTTAAATAAAGATTTAATTGAACAATAGAACCTAAAATGTAAAAAAAATAATACTATTTAGTTAAATAATTGAAATACCACACTGTTTAACCATTAACTAGGGAGATAAAAATTTCGGACTTAACTGGGGAGGGGTGGTCTGTGAGATCACATTTTCTTTAAACTCAAATTAAATTTTCTAATAAAAGTATTAGTATATTATACAGATTTTTCTCGATATATAAATGTGTTTTAGAGCATTTTCAAAATATATTATCATTGAAAAATTAATTGCCTTTGAACATATATTTCCTTTTCAAATTACATGTTACAACAAATAATATTCTTGAAAAAACATATTACATTTTATTTTTTTAAATCATATTTATTTTCCCAGTATAAAAAGGTATATAGAAAACAATATAACGGATAATTCAATAATTATATGAAAAATAAAAAAAAATGACAATGGGTAAAATTGATTCCTTTTTTTATCGGCCTCATTTCTACGGAGAAACTTGTGGACATTCGTAGCACGGTTTTTGAGGGCATTTCAAACATAAAGGTTAAGTAGTAGTATAAAAATCCCCCTATAAATTCTGTAAATATTTCTCTAGGTACATTAATATATTTTAGAAATTTTTCAAAACACATTTCCGTTTGAAAAATGAATTATGTTTGAACATACACATCAGAATCAGTCGAATGTGAAATTTCATTGAAAAAATCCTCTACACAATTATTCTTATCACTAAAATCACTTTCTGCTTCATTTAACAGTCTCTGAAGCTCTGCTTCATAACGAGGATCAGTATGTTGGCTGATATTTCGGAGACCAAGTTTTAGAGTCATCTGCCAGGCTTTCTTTAGGGGGTGTCTAAAAGGGAGGTGTGGTCTCACAAAGTCGCACAAAGAAATAGCTGAAATATTTAAAAAGCCATCCTCTGAAAGTTGTTGAAAAAGTTCACGTGTAATGTAGGTCACTGAAATGGATGCTACAGGGTCAATCCATTTGATTGAACTAAATAATGAATATGGGTGACCGAAATTCCACCTAAGCGGTCTGAGATACCTCATCTGCCCAGTTAAGGTTTTGTGGTGATGCCCTGTGGAAACCAAAAGGAGTTAACTTTTTATAACTACTTTTTGTTTGTTTGCATTTCCTTGGGAAGAAGATGCGCACCGCAAGTTATGTGGAAGTAAATATTAAATGATTCTGAATGCAGTCATTCTTTTGAAAGAGAGATGACTGGAGACTTTCGAATCCACTGCTCTCGTATATATTGGATCAATAAGCATTTTAATGAAGAAAAATGGAATTTGTGAGAGATAGGAAATCACATAACCTGAAGAATTTATCGTCCCATGTTTACAAAGTACTTTTTAGAAGGACTTCTATGAAACACTTTGCAAATATGAGGCCTATTTCAGTAATAATAGTAGACAATACGGACATTTCAAACCCCAATGACCACTGTCCTCTGCAATTTTGACATCAGTCCACCATTAATGATTGAGTGCGAAAAAGTCAAATCGCTAAGAGCATGGAAAAGAAGTTTTTATAAGAAGGGTAAAGATTTTCAACAAAGTAGATTCAATTAATAAAAGAATATTTCAACCACGGTTGTTATACTTTCAGTCAGTAACAATAACATTGCACCTTATTCAAATAAGCATTAAAGAAATACTTCAAATGATTTTTTTTATTACAAAGCATTTTCTTTATACTAATTATTATGAATTATTGTTCCAAGACATGTGTTTACTTGAAAAGAATAACTGAGTGGTTAGTAAATTCGCAGCTTTTTCACATTTGGCGTTTAAACATGAACAGGTGAGGTTTGATCCATATAAAAGGGAACAATGGTAGTGAAAGCACGCTTTAAAAGTGTTGGAACGTTGTAAGAAGAGAAAATTCCATGGTAGCTTTCTTAAAAGAGGGTTTTGTGTCCCACACTTAACATGTTTGTGAGACAAATAAAATACATTCAGGCACAAGCTCTTAATAACATTAAACAATGTTTTAAAAACGTTATCAAAGAATAATATTAGATATTTAAGCAAAGGCATATATTATATCTGTAGAAACAATCGGAAAATTCTGGATGTTATTTTATATTCAATATTAAAATAAATAACATATTATTATCTTGGATTATAAGAAAAGGAATGGCATGATCTGAAATAAAATTACCAGCAGTTTTAAACAAAACATTATCACATTTTTGAAACATTTTAATGATATTTCGAAATTCTTTCTCATTCCGTTCTTCGGTTCCTACTGCGCTTTTAGATGCATTCTTAATAGAAGGTTACTAAAATGCCCATTAGTGTACTTATTGCAATGGTTCCCGTGATCTTTTGTAAGAAAAAATTCAGCAGATCTTCACTAATCATGGTCCCTAGAAATCAAAGCCACTCTCCTTTAAAATACTTAGGTAGTTGAAAGGAAATGAAAAGGGTGGGAGTAAAATTTTTCATTTCCCTCCTAATTTCATTACAATCGAATATATAAAAATAAATCATATTAAACTATTTAGCGTCTCATTAAATTGGGCAACTTTTGTGGTTGAAATTTTTCAATAGCCACAATCGCTCAGAAGTTGTTCTGACTTCCGCTATTTTCAACATGATCTGTATTACCAGTTTTGAAAAAAGAGATAAATTAAAACTGTTACACATACTTCATTTTTTTACTCTGATATTGTTCAAATTCATGTGGATTTAGATTTAATTATTTGGTAAAAATTGAGTAAATAAAAAATAAAATATTATAATAAAAACAGAATATGTAACATAAATATTTATTGGCAACATTATACAAAAATGTTCAAAAATAAAAAAAAATCTAGAAATAGAGTGTTTTTAAGGCCTTTTATCTTAGGAAGAACAATGTTAGTGAGTTTGTTTAACTTTAATTTCACTTTTAAAAGAAACCAAATTATTCTTTAAAATCCTAAATTTTTTTTCGAAATAAAAAGGAAAATGTTCTTAATCATGAGGACTGGACACTCAAAATTTGGAAATTGTTTGTTTCTTCGGTAAAGGTTGTTTCTTTAAAAAGAAAATGCTTATGAAACTGATTTAAAAAGAAAATGCTTATCATAAACTAAATTTTATAGTGTACAAACCATTTCTGAATGGATGTCAACAAATTTACCAAGGCGTGAATTAGACTGTTTTGAAATATTTACTACTGTTAATATGAAACTGGCTATCTGGAGCTTTTGGTAATCTAATGATCTTTTAGTCTGATGTCTGCAGGATTACTGCGAGTGCAAAGTAATAGAAGAGGCAATCGTTATAGCCTTAACACACGCATATTAAAAAAAAAACATCTGACGGTACCCTTTGTTAAATAATAGTTCTAATTCGAATAATAAGAATTGAAACTGTAAGATTATAGTTCCAATAACAATGAGGAAAAGCAGACGATATTTCACCAATATATTTGAAAATTCTAATGTTATATTCTTAATTTGACGCACAAAATGTTAATCACTGCATTTAATTGAAAGAAGAATAATTTTAAACAATAATTAATTTCTTTAATCTTGCGTGAAATTCAAACAATAAACTTTTAGTTCTTTACTATTTGATATAATCAATTTGTATCTGCTTAAAATATTTGAAGCTTTTAACTCATATAAACTTCGTAACAAACTAATTTTTTTGATTTTTGTTTGTTTTATACCTCTTATTTTAATGCTATTTTTTAACGTAAATGCTGAACTATGTGCAAGCATTAAAGTCATTATCTATGGTTGTTTCTAAATATAATATTATGCAGTGTTTTTTAAAGAATTGAAAGAAATTTGAAAGCAATATTTTAGATAAGGAATCTGTGATTGCCAAGAGGAATTTTTATTTTTTCTTCACAAAATGGCATACATTTTTTTTTATCAATTTGACTTATATAAGAGCACAATTTTATATTCGGATTTTTTTTTCTGAGAATTCCATTTAACGAGACTTTTTGTAAATCTTAATGAATATTCTTCAAAAGTCATAAGAGCATATGATTTCGTTGTCAAAACTGTGATAAAATCTATCAAATTAGGTAGAATATTGCCTTTTCAGTATTTATTTAGAAAAATAACTTTTTTAGTAAAAACGTAATTTTAAAATGACATCATTTTGAAATTGCAATTAAATCTTCCTATTTAAGTATTAAAAAAAAGAGCATAATTTTAATAGAATATTTAAAAAATTATAATTTCTTTAAATGCATTTTAACCTTCTCTTGCAATATATTAATTTAAAATGAAAGGAAGGAAGAAATATTTAGAATATTAAATATAAGAATTATTTTTTACGAAGTTTTGAATGCAATTCTTTAGAATTTCAAAGTACATTGCACAGAAATCAGTGAAAACTTTTACTAGAATAATAATTCTAATATAATATTTTTCTTTCTTTAGAAAAATAATAAGAATTCCCTCTGTTCGTGTTGAAAAATTGGACCCTGCAATATGCAAAAAAGAATGCCCGTATGTTCCTGGTTTGAAATGCGATTTAATTAAATGCCTGAAAGGAAAAAAAATCTGTGTCAGTGAACCTTCCAGATACTTTTTTTCTTTTCAATATATCCCAACAGCTGTTTTATCAGCTTCATACGTTTTCCATGCATAAATATGAAACTTCTAAATAATAATTTTACTCATGCTGCCAAAAATTAAATCAAATATAAATAAATATATTTCGAAATCAAATTTATATTTTTGAAACAACGATTTTAATATGTGTGGATTTTTCAAAATATCATTTCTTATTTATCAATAGTTTAACCTAGACTTTTGACTGCCTGACGTCAAAATGCAGGTTTAGATACTCGAAATACGATATAGCCAAAGCTAGCTCTGCTATGCAAATGGGTTTGATACACACCCTTCCAAGGATACTTTCAAATCAACTATCATCCTCTTCACCAAATCGCAGTTTAAAAGAAGGGTTTCCATTCATAAATAGTCCTTGTGTTGCCCCAAACGCGGTTAAGTTATCCGAACAAATGAAGTTTGACTCCCTTATTATTAAGTATTTAAGCTTAATTTCCTTTCCTCATTTTACTTAATGACCCTAAATAGATCATGTTTACACTCATAAGAATCTAGAGTTGTCAGTGTTAGATTTTTATCAGTTCAATATTGCGATCGAATTCATTCCTGAGACGTATTCACAGTCCACAAAATGCTCACCGAAATTCCAATTTTGATGCTCTACATTTTCATAAAGAAGCTCAAACCGAAACAAATGGAGTCGCGGTAAAAATTCCCTAGATGCAATCGATCTTTCAGCCTGTCAGATCTGTGTGCTTAACCTCTTATACTAAGATATAAATTCTCTTTTTTTATCTGAAGGAAAATACAAAAACTAAAACTAACAAAGCGTGTTAAAAAAAAGCAAGAAAATCATTCCCGAAAGCTTTAAAAAATCGAAGAATTCCTTCGACTGTCTGTTTGGATGTGGAACTCGGGTCCCGAGCTTTACATTTCTTTTTAATTCTGCCCGATGTTTCACGAAGCTATATCCCATCAGCCCGAGCAAGTTTCTGTAACTATAGAAAAGTGTATTCCGCGGAGTGTATAGCAAAGAGATCTTGAGCGATAAAGAAAAAAAATATATCTTCCACATTTCCAACAGCTCTTACCTGTCAATATAATTCTAGTCTTTGGCGTTTCTATCAAGTTAAATCCATAGAAAAAGTTTTGATAAAAGAAGTCTTTTTATTATGAGAAGAATGTTTCTTCTTTTATGCATATCTGCATAAATACGTCTAGACAGATTAAAGCACTGTGTTATTATGAAATATTGCTTTTGAGGAATCGTGGATGGAGAGTTAATTGTAGATGTGGAGTTTTCCAACGAAATAATTTAAGGTGATGCATATGAATTTTATTATAGGATCCAAATCACATAATTTAAATGGAACTTTTCTAGTAAATATGAAATGAATTAAAATTTCTTTCTTAATTTTTTTTTTAAATTTAGGCACATAACAATAAGAATATAATAAAAGGTTACAGATGTTATCATCAATATATGCCTGTTTAATAAAAAATGAGCATAATACGTCTCACAGAGAAATGATTAATGAATGAATATTATTGTTATTGTTGTTGCTTATGGCACTTGTCATAGGCAAGAACACTGACGAAGTCAGCGATTGTGAGCCTTGTTTTAACGTCTCTTGTTTCAGTAGCGCCATTTAGGACCAAGAGTACATCTTGGGTGCTCATGCGTAACAGCCCTTTTCACTTGGAGGATTTCATTCATACATTTCATTCACTCATCCGCAGATCGTAATTTAGACCTGAATCAGAGAACGATCATGTCTAATCCAATACCCCCAGTGGCATTGCCTCGAATTGGAGTATACTTTGGCTACGGCAGATTTATACGTGTACCAGCCACCATATACACGGAGAGTCTTCGGCTGGTGGAGTTCAAACTCACATCCCAAGATGCGAATCCAACATGAATATTGTAGAATGGAGCACGTAATGTAACAATAATATTCAACTTCAGGCATTAAATCATAATTATTTTCTAAAGTCTAGTGCTGATCATTAAAACATTCAAAGACAGCCGTTGAAAGATATTAGTAAATTATCAGACACAATCTCCAAGACTTCGCAAAAAAGAAGGTTTTTTTTTAAAATCATACGCCTATTACTATTATTATAAAGTTGAGGTTTCAGTTCTTATTAACCTAGGCTTAGTATATTATTTCAATCTTATGCTATAAAAATAGTCATTGAATCAATTTAATAAATACTTGGAAATTTGAATTGTAAATTTCTGCCATTGAAAGTTAATTCTGATATTTTTACTACTGGAAGATCAATTGGATTTTCCCATTCTATTAAAAAGTTAGATTATATTTTTCTTCCTAAAAAGTGCTGAAAACAGATATGTAATATATAAGAAAAATAACTGAAAATACCACTTTTTTCATGAATTTTAAGTTACAGTTTGATCATAAAATGCCTTGAAATATCAAATATTTTAATTCAAAATTTCTTTGAATATACATGATTACTTTTGTTGTAAACCTGCATTTAAAATAATCTCCATGTGCAGTTTTACGTAAATTCTAATTGATGAAGTCCTTGTAAATTAAAAATATTGTTATGCAATGATCGGTATTAAACCTTTCCATTATAAGATTCCCAATACGTTTTTTATTAGAAATGGTCTATGCACTACTTTTCTAAACTTCAACGCTGAAATACAATCAATGCCATCTCCATTCTGTACCTAAATTTTATTTTTAATACAATTAACACAGGGATGCCCAAATTATGCAGAATCGACTTTACTAGAATCGTACTCACGGTAGAAATTCAGCAAATAAGTTGTTCTTTTACCTTTTGGTGTCTTCTATTCTAAGAACAAGCATTTTTTCCCCTCCCTAAAGGCAAACACACACACACACACACACAAAAACAACAACCCTCCATCAAAACACGTTTAATGAAAAAAAAAAGTATCTTAGACACTGACAATCGAAGAATTCTTTCGGATGTTCATGAACACGGATCTCTCGTTTTATAATTATTTCCATTTCAGCACGATGCTCACGAATCTCATCAACCCCATTAAGTTTCTTTGAATACAGAACAAAGATTTTAAGAAAAGAGGCAAAAAATCCCAAAATTTGCAGCATGTCTCACGTGTCAACAATCCTTCTCATTTTTAGAGTTTCTATTAAACTAAATGTACAAGAGAGAGAGAGAGAGAGAGAACTTTGTATTCTTCCTCGATGAGATATTTCTCCTTACCTTTGACTTAAATTAGTTCAAAAGTTTCTAAAGTATGTTTTTAGGAAAAGGCGAAATTCGCCTGAAATGGCTTTTAACAAGTTTTTTCGGGAATAAGTAAAGAAAAGAATTCGTATTTGCACCAAGATATTGCAGTTCAAATAAATTTTTCAACTAAAATAATATTTTCTTAATTCAGCCGTTGTTATAAAATGTAATTAGAATTTTTACTTTTCTATTATAAATGTAGATTAAAAAAAGAGAAATGAGTATAAAGAAAGGAAAAATAAAATGAAAATAAATTATTACATCCAGTCTTGTTTCAAATGCAAATGTATCAAAATTATTATTTTAATTTTTACAGTTTAGTTTTAGTTTAGTTTAGTTTAGTTTAGTTATATTAACGTACCGTTGTAAAGCGACACTAGGGCTATTTTGGGACGGACCTCGTAATTTTGAACCGCGGTCAGATGACGAGGACGATACCTGAGCTGGCACCCCCTCTCCACACCACACCACACCAGCGGGAGGACGTTTGGCATGAGTCTTTAATTATTACAATAAATAAATAAAATAATCTTTCAATCATTTTTATCAACAATTATTAACACAAAATAGGGAATAATTCCTCAATGACATTTCACATATTTTTTCTACAAAATATGAAAAAAATAAAATAAAACGATCTTAGTAATTTAATTACTACAAAATTCTTTCAAATTTTGAGAATAGAATTTTACAAAAAGAAAAATATTTCAACATTTCATAAATTTTGTAAAAAAAAAAAAAAAATGCTCTACAAGACATGTAAAACAGTTTTTTGTGAACTTGATTTTGAAACTTTTTTGAACACGAGTTATTTGATTTTGAAACTTTTTTAATGCTAATATTTAAATTGAAATTTATTTTACAACACTTATATTATATCTATAAATGAAGCTTTCTTCATTTTCCTGAACTTAAAGCCCATTCATTCAAATTCTAATTTTAATACTCTATATTATAAAAAAGAAAATCAAGCCGAATAAATGGAATTTTGAAAATAACTCAGGATGAAAATTCCCCATATGCAATCGTTCGTCTACCTTCCCTTATCAGTGTACTAAAAGTCAATCTTTTATACCACAATGAAAGCGGAAGAGTTAAGAGATATGTTAAAAACACACACATGCACAAAAAGAAAAAAAAAATCCAGGTCACTTTGAAAAAAAAAATCGAGGAATTCTTTCTACTATCGGTTTGGGTGAGGAGCATGGGTTCCGGGGTTTATATATATATATATATATATATATATTTCTCGACGTTTCATTCCGCTTTATCCCATCAGCCCCAATAAATTTCTCTAAGTACGGAAAGGTAATTCCATGGGGTGTATGCAAAAGAGATCTAGCAGGACAAAGAAAAAAAAATATTTCCAACATTTCTCATTGTTTCTAACCTCTCAATATCTTTTTCTAGTTTCAGTATTTTTATCAAGCTAAGACTTCGGAAGAAGTTTTGATAAAAGTAGTATTTTATTTTGTATAGAATGTTTCTTTTCCTCTAAGAATTTTTTTAATTCAATCTTTTACAATGATTTCTAGACGTATTAAAAAATGAAGGGCGTATAACAATGGTTACTGAAGAAATGCAATCAATATAAACACGCGGGAAAAATAAGGTGTTTAATGCTTATAATAACTGAAGATGAAAGTATTCAAGCTAATTGTAAGATAAAAATTCTACTTTTCAAGCTAGAAGTTTTATCGTGAAATATGAAATGATTTATTTTCGTTCTGTTAGAACTAGTAAGGAATATAATAGCATAATGCGAGAAAATAAGAGCATATTAAGAAAATCACCAGTTTTATTGCCGGCGTACTGCCATAGTGGTAGCGCATCTACTCTTGGTTTGGGCGTCCAGGGTTCGAGTCCCGGTTCGGGCATGGTTGCCCCCCCCCTCTGTGCTCTATCTGTGAGGTGTCTGAAAGTGTCCCCCTTGTGAAAAGGGATTGTGCAAGCGAGTGTCAGAGATCGGGTGCTCGGGGGTCTTTGCCGTCAGAAGCTACTTCGCCTCCTTTCCGTGGAAACGCGGGCATGGCATCAGGATCGCTAGTTTTATTAATTCTGTTCTAGTTTTATTCCATGGTTCCATAATTTTCAATCACTTCATCACCAGAAGCTTATTATACTGATTCTTACAATAATTAACAATGAAAATATATTTACTTCATTAATATTTCACACAGTTAATTTGAACTGTGACATTTTGTGACAGAAAACGAGCTTTATATTTTTTGGAGGAAATCTTAATAAAATTACTTTATTTTGTTTGAAGACAGCATCATTTTTCGAAAAAATGCATTAAATTTGTATATTATACAAAGAATTATCTTAAAATATCCCCCTCCTCCAAATTTGAGAGAGGTAGTTTAAACTAGAAAACTTTTTTTCCAATAAAATAAAATTGAATCATAATTTTTTTTCAATAAAACAAATTTTTCAAAGCAATTTTTAGATGTTTATTGATGTAAGATGGTCATTAAAATAATGGAAAAACCTGTGGATAAAAGTGGCATCTAAGAATTCGCATCGTAAGCCTTAAACTATTGTCCTAAAATATTATTAAACCTCAAAATATCCAATTTTTTTAATATAAAAATTTTATTTCAATGTTGTATGAAATAGTTTTAATGAAGTTGTATATGTCTTGCCTTTTCAGACATTATAGGAGTCTGACTACCTGGAGCAACTGCGATCGAAACATCCCAGCTCACATGCATTTCCAGAGGTACGGTGCCTGAAGACATGACAACGTGCATACAGAATAGAGAGACACGTTTGGCAAAGCAAAATAGTAAACGAAATTATACACTGAGATCGACGAATATTGAAGAGGATTGTAATGCCTAAAAAGAAAACAACGGAAGTCAAAGTGACCGCAGAGCTCAAACAGAATCTTGATTATTCAGTGGCAATACTTACAGTGAGCTCGCACCTTCAGAAATAACACAGTTATTGCAGAGCATCGATGCTGAAGCTCCTTACCACAGACGATAATGCCAATCGTCGTCTACAGTATTTCTATAACCACAAACTTGGTCGATTTATAAATGAAAGCAGTTATCGTTTGGAATCGGTATCCTCTACCGGTATCTCTCCCGATGGTTGGTTGATTTGGATTTTTATGGCGCAAGAGCCAGAGCTGACTATGCTGAGCCAAGACACATGGTATGAATATATTACACAATTAAATATCACGTTTCCTTCAGACTAAAAAATTGATAAAAAGAAACATTTTTAGCATTTATAAAAAGGCACGAAGCTTTAGATAAGATAAAAATCTATGTCTAAAAAAAGTTTAAATAAACAATGATAATTATATAAATGAATAAAGTTAATAGCTCTTAAAAATTCGAGAATATTTCGGTGAGGTTGTTCTCCAACCAGTTCACTTAACTTCATTGATGAAGAATGAAAGAAATGCATGCGATAAAAATAAAAATTTGAGGCATTCAATTAAAATTTGTAAAAACTGTAAGGTTAACTTTGCACTCCGAGCACATCGGTCGCCAAAGGAAAGATCCCTCCTGAACTTTCATAATATCTCCATGAAAATTGGTGCAATATTCATTTAAACCTTATTCAGTACTTGTAGGATTTCATTCCTGGGTGAATCCAAAGGTGGCCGTGCGCCATATTAATAAAGATTTTTGTATTCGTTTCCATTATTTTGATAACAGTCTCTTCTTCCAAGTCCATTACCTATACTCTAAATTTGATTTTGAAATAACTTTCCATAAATAATATCGCATTAATTTTAATGGATTATAATATGATAAGTAAAAATTATACTATGTGAATTGCCAGCTAATCATTTCGCTTATAAATTCAATCATATTGCTTTTAAGGTTTTAATTATCCGTTGTGTTTCAAAATCTCATCGTTATAAATAATTTTCAGTCATTTGAGTTTTGCATCCAAATTGCATCTTTAAGAATCCACGTTCACTTCGTGAAGTCCACCCTGTAACGAATGAAATCTTGTAATACAGCCGTAGATAAAAGAGAATAATTTTATAGAAATAAAAGTCTCTCAGAGACAATCGATCTTTATGCCTTGTACGTACAGCATGTTTAACATTTTATACTAAGATACATATCCATACCCCCTTCCCCCGAAAAAAAAAGATCCAAAAATAAAACGTAGCCAAACACAAAAAAAGAAAGAAAGAATTCCGAGACGCTTTGAAAAAATCGAAGGAATTCCTTTCGACTGTGTGTTAGGATGGGAGCGTTGGTCTCAATTTATTTTTCTTGGAATCCGCCTGATGTTTCTAGGAGGTTTATCCCATATGCCTGAGTAAATTCAGGTAACTATAGGAATGTTCCTCTTCAGAGAGAAAAGAAAAGAGATTTCTGGCACTGAATAGAAGAAAATTTCAATATTTCAAAAGATTCCTACTTGTCAATATCTTTTGTAGTCTTTGGCGTTTCTATCAAGATAAATTGAAAGAGATAATTTTGGGGAAGGCAAAGAGAAAGAAGATATCATTTATCGTGGAAAGAATTCTTTTATTCCTTGATGATTTTTCTATAAATATTGCATTTATTGAAAACCTATGTAATTTTAAAACCAAACATTGGTTCCAATGCAATATTGGAGCATTATATTAAGATGGAATAACAAAAAATAAATAAATAAAATAAAATAAAAACTTTGATACGATCCCAATTGTTTGCAAATCGAGTTTATCAGTGGATGGGAATATATTTCAAATTTTCTTCAATAAAAAATTGAAATATATATATATATATATATATATATATATATATATATATATAT
>JAPMOR010036035.1:184869-257780 GCA_026543865.1 Argiope aurantia
ATATATATATATATATATATATATATATAAAGTAATTTTAAAATGCAGCCAGATATACTTTTGATGTCATAATGAATTAATACTAAATGAAGTTTTTTTACACTTTTTTTCTTTATCTCAAGATTTATCATCTTAATAATTATGATAAATAATCTCATCATTCAATAATATTGTTACAAACCTGTAATTTTGCTTCCAAGTGCGAATAGTGTCATCATATGAAAGACCGTTTTACAGTCATCCATATTGGATGCTGCCGGATGTCGAGCCAGTGATCCCAGAGCTTGGCGACAAACTTTGCGACTATTTGGCGACGAAATTGGTGACTTTGGAAACAAAATGGATAATGCTCACAATTTCGAGAATTTAATCAATCCGTCAATTAGTAACCGAGCTACTCCTGATTGATCTAGAAGATTCTAGCCCCACCTACCGGAACTATAAAAGACCAACACTCTCAAGCTGCGTGGTGATATTTTTCTGTTCATTTTTCTAATTTTTTCTGTTCATTCTGTCTCCATCCATGGATGGAGACAGACGCAGCGAGAGCAGATGCTCAAGCATTGCATCAATGAGTAGCAAAGCCTCTGTCAGTAGTTTAGTACTCAAAAGATTCTATAATCATTGCTGGCTGTTGTCTGATGCCGAAGAAAAAATAAAAAGATTGGATATGGAAATTGAAAAAGCGAAAACCCGTGCTGAAGGTTACTATAGCCCTAGTTTATGTAAAAGTGAGTAGAAAAACAAAACGAAGCTCCAAAAACAACGGGATGCTGAAATTGAAGTTCTTAATAAATTAGACCCCTGCATCCTTCCATACTGCAACGTTCACCCCGACTATAAACAAAACATCTGCCAGCAGATACAAAGAGACATCGAAAGTATATCTACAGGAAACAATTGAATCCTGACATAACCCTACAACAGATAGTTGATGATAAACAAAATCACACAAAGCAATACCTTGATGATCTCAATAAGCAAAATGAACTTAGAGAAGAACTTAATGCATTAAGTCCCTGCCCAGTAAAAAACTGCAATTTGCACGCAATTACAGTCGAAAATACTCTTATGGAAACAGAACAACCTTTCCAGGTAGTGGAGAAGAGGCACACGTCCAAAAGAAGAAATTTAACAGACAGTCAAGAAATAATAGTCCATAATAAATTTCAAGCCCTAGAAAACACTGAAAACCCATCCAACAAAGAAATACCACCCATAAACCTGAAGATGGGTGAAAATTACAATCTAACACTACAGGAGATCTACTGCAAATATCCCGACACTGAAAATAAATATGTAAATGGCTTCCTAAGAATCACCCATATCAATGAAGAGGAAAGACAGGGAATCATCGAAATTTTACAGTGTAAGAAGAAAGAATTTGTCCTTTCTGAAAACCCCGCCTAGAGACCCATAAAAGTTGGATGAGATAAAGAAAGAACTTGAAGAACTAAACTTTGATATCGCCAGAGTTCAACAGCTAAGAAACTTTAGAAATAAAACCCTCCATCCAATCTACTTAGTAGACCTCAATAAAACAGGTAACTTCAGAAGCATATTTAATATCAGTTCCCTCTTCTACATGAGAGTGAAGGTAGATATGCACAGAAAACCTGCAAAATCCACTATGCGTTACAACTGTGCAGGGTTCTTCCATAGCGCGAGGAATTGCAAATGCAGTCCACGCTGCATCAAGTCAATTTAAGGAGAAGTCAATCCGACCCAGCAATGTCAAATTAAGGAGAAGATACCAGACCCGATCTGTATCAATTATCATGAAACTGGACACCTAGCCTCTTGGAGAGGATGCAAAAATTACCCAACTGCAAAAACCTACCCCACAATCAGAAGATACTTTGCAGAAGTTACAAAAAGAAACCTTCCAAATAGAACCAAAAACAAGCTCCCGGAGATCAACCTAACCCACAAATCAGAACAGCCACCTCAGAAACCAGTTTTTAAAACCAATGAAACCACCCCAATAGAAATAGCCGACTTCAAGAAAATAATTGAAGCCCTCAGAGAAATCAAAACCCTCCTAAAAGAATTCCCTGGAATCCTACAAGCAGCCAAAAATTTGAAAGAAACAGCCGACAAAGAAAAAAAAAACTCATACTGATAAACGCACTTCTCGCCTAAAATCTCCGTCCCGCCCACCAAAGTTCCTGACGCTTCTGATTGGCCACTGACGAACAATAGTTTAGCCTACTACCGTCACCCTTCCCCCTAGAAATAGATGACCTTTCATTGTCTCTGACAACTCTCCCCCTCTCCTACGTCCATGCTCACTGACTCTGCGACTGGTACTCGTTTGCATCTCGCCAGTAATGCTCAAAGTCCAGAGCATTATAGGACGCCAGGCTTGTACTTTACCAGGATCATGGAGATAGCCTTGCTGTGAAAGACGGGTGCTCCGTTAATTCCAACATCTCGCTGCCTGGTGAGTAGTCGGATTCTCTGACAAGTAACGAGTCTTCTAGAGAATAGCAAAGCAACGGCTAATTACCAGCGTTGTGTGTAGCGAAAACTGAATTGCTGTGAGCATCGAGTCCTGTTGTCTACTGTGATGGAAGCGTCATATATTGTGTGTAGTAGCCAGTTGTGAGAAGTAGTGAGTCGGCAGCTAAAGCGAGAGAAGACAGGAAAAAGTTCAACCATTGAAGAGACCATAGAGCGGAGCTCCGAGGAACCCCTCTCCTGCTGGATTCTGTATGACCGTTTCGTGTGCTGTGGACGATTACTACTTGTGGGCTACTGTCTGCTGCATTCTGCTACTCTGCGCTGTCCTGTGTTCGTCTCGGCTATAAATAGCTGTCATCTGTGTATTCGTCGTCTTCGTTATCGTCTGTGTACTCATGTTCTGCGTGTAAATAAACGTCGTTGTTTTCTATTGAGGCTCCAGTTTTGAATATTATCGACGAAGTATGTTATATGTGAAAAGAAAAGAATGGGAAGTTTTCTTATAATTATTAAACACGAAAGATGTTTTTCTTGAGTTGCTGACTTGCCTGTTTCTAGATGATTCCCAAATGCTTATTGGCAGTTATTTGCTTTCTTCTTTAAGAAATAAAGACATAATAAAATATTCTCAATTACATTTTACACTTTTTTCACTATTCAATAAAAATAAAGTTGTCCTCATATGCCACCAACTAAAAATTTAAATCAAATGTTCAGCTTGTGGAGCCTGTTGCGGCGCCAACGCCATCTTGTGAGTTTTTTGTAGCTATCGGCAGATAGAGTGTTGAATAAAGTGTGCTTGTGTTGTGAGCGTTGAGTGTGAGAAAACATGGCCGCTCCGAGCCGCAGCGAAAAAGGCGTGTGTGTTCTATGTGCGTAAGAACGATGGTTCTTTCCAAATGTAAAAAGTGCGAGTGTAATCTAAAACGGAGGTTTATTTGGTGAAGAATTGTGGTTTTGAGTGAATACGAATGCCAATCAAGAGTGCAGTGTCCAATTCCAGGTGAGAGCAGTTCCCTTGGTTCGTAGATTCGTTTTCAAACTAATATACTTGTAAAATGGCCTTGTTTAAAAATCTTAAAAAAGAAGACGAGCTTGTGCTTGTCGCTGAAGAGTTAGGATGAGAGGTACCAGTGAATCCATAAATTTTAGAATTAAGATCAATAATTGAGGGTAGTTTCGTTTTCAAAACAGATAAAGAATTTATTCAAAGTGTAATTAATTATGTTTTAGAAGAAAAGAAATCTAAAAAAGATAATAAAAAATCTAAAATTGAACAAGAGAAGTTAAAATTAGAACAAGAAAAACTTAAATTAGAATTTGAAAAAATGAAGCTTGAGCTAACAAATGCTAAGAGTAAAATGGCCCCTGAACAAGTAAAAAAGATAGATATCGAGTATTTTAGTTTAGAAAACTTAATTAAAAGTGTAAAAAATTTAACGATACCTGTCTTTTCTAAAACAGAAGCATTCAATTTGTTCTTTCAATGAATAGAAAAGGCTTTCAAAACTAAAAATGTGGCAGAAGAATTTAAAGCCGAAATTTTATTAAATGTTTTGGGAGAAAGAGTAGGAAATTTAATGGTTTACGTCAAAGAGGAGGAACTGGAAAATTATGAAAAGATTAAAGAGTTAGTGTTAAAGCAATTTCAACCTACTCCTCAAGAGTGTCTATATCAATTTCGAAAAGCTCAAAAATTAGCGACAGAAAACTATCTTCAATTTGCATCTAGAGTTGCCTTTATGTTCGAATACTATTGTCAATTGAGAAACGTAAGTGAATTTAATGATTTGTGCCAATTAATAGTATCAGATCAAATATTTAATTCCCTTGTCTGGAATTAATGAGTTATATCAGCATTAAACAAGGGAAAGATTGGTACAAACCCCAGAATTTAGGTTGTGAGTTAGATTTGTTTGTATCCTCAAAAAGTTCGAATAAAAATGAGTCGAATTCAAGTTTTAAACAAAAGAAATTCATTAAAATCAGATTCGAAAAAAAGTATCATAAAAATGTTAGTTGGTTTGTCCGATGTTAATGAGTCAAAGTGTTCATTCTGTTTTGAAAATCACACAATCGAATTTTGAGCAAAATTTAAACAACTTCCTGTTCAAGAAAGAGTTGAGATAGTTAAAAAACAGCGCCTTTGTTTTCTTTGTTTAAAAGAAAAATGTTCAGTTATAAGATGTAAGGCAAAAACTTGTAAAGTATGCAACCGGAAGCATCAGATTCTTCTCCATTTCCCGAGACATAAAATAAATCATGAGAGCCAGCAGTCATTGCTCAGAATTTTATGGAAAGAAAATCTCGATGATACAGTAAAAACGTTTGAGCTTAAAATAGTGACTTATGGGACAGTGAGTGCTCCCTTTTTAGCAACAAGAGTACTGTTGCAACTGTCTAAAGATGAAGGGAAGAGCTTTCCCTTAGCATCACCAATTCTTAGACAGAACTTTTACATGGCTGATGTTCTTTGCGGTGCATCTACTTTAGAGGAAGCTAAGGAACTGAGAAGTCAACATTCTGGTATATTGGCGAAAGGAGGAATGCAGCTTCGTAAGTGGTCTAGCAGCCACTTAGAACTGGTTTCAAATATCGATGGAGGATATGACTTTGAAAATCTCATCGAGACAAAGACGTTAGGAGTGTCCTGGAAGTCACTAGAGGACTGCTTTTTTTTTCAGAGTTGCAGTTGATTTAAAGAATTCTTACAACAAGAGATGTGTTCTTTCAACTATTACTAGACTTTTCGACCCACTGGGACTACTTGGTCCAGTAGTGGCAAAAGCCAAGATCTTCATGCAGAGCCTTTGGAGTCTTAAAATTGACTGAATGGATGAGTTGCCACCTGAAAGAGCCAACGAATGGCACCATTTTATTGAGGATTTCAAGAGTATAAACAGTATCTGTATTGAAAGGTGTATTGTGCATCCGCATGCGACGAGGATTGAATTACACGGATTTGCCGAAGCTTCAGAAAAGTGTTACGGGGCAGTGATATACTGTCTTATTCATCAAACGGCATACCACAGTGAAACTGTGACGAGCAAAAGCAGAGCCTCATCCGTGAAAAGTGTCACAATACCGCGGCTTGAGCTGTGTGCCGCCATACTCTTGTTAAAGCTGATGAAACGAGTTGAGATTGCTTTACAAGTTGATTCACCTCCAACTTACCTGTGGAGTGATTCAACAATCGTCTTAGCATGGATCCAAAAAGACCCTAACATGCTAAAGACCTTTGTGGAAAATCGAGTTTCCACCATTCAACAGCTAACATCTGCAGAACAGTGGCATCATGTTCCCTCGTCTCATAACCCGGATGACCTCATTTCCAGAGGTCTCGATCCAACAAGCCTGCACCATAGTTCATTATGGTGGACTGGACCTCCATTCTTGTCCACTGAGGACATGTCTTCCAGTGAGCCACCACCAGTTAGTTCGCTTGAAGGTTTCCAATCCGAGTTTAAAACCAACCAGAGAGTGATACAACATGAACTAGAACGTTTTATTGGGTTGTTCGGAAAGTAATTTCGTTTTTTCCCGACAGAGGATTTAATTGTAGTTTTTGCACCCAACTTCACATTTAAGCCATATTTTTTTATATGCGTTGAGAGCTCATATAGCAAGGCATGTGTGTGAAAAATTCCAATTAATTCTACTCTCTAGTTTTTGGTTGGTGCCCTTTTAAATATGGAGAGCGATAAGCAGCATTTTCGACATATCTTACTGTTTTACTACAGAAAGGGTAAAAATGCTGTTCAAGCCAGAAAGGAATTGACCGATGTGTATGAAGAAGGTGTGTTGACAGTACGCCAGTGCCAGAACTGCTTCGCTAAATTTTTTAGACGGTAAAACCTTCACCTCAAATGAGGAGGTCAAAAACCACCTCGATCAGTTTTTTGGCAGCAAAGACCAAAAATTTTATGAGCGTGGAATTATACTACTACCAGAAATATGGCAAGAGGTGTTGGACCAGAACGGCCAATATATAATAAAGTATTTGTTTATTATACGAAAACTGTCTTTCATTTCCACAAAATAATAATAATAATAATAATAATTAATTTTAAAAAAATAATTTATTGACTCTAATAACTTTGTTTATCTCAATGTTAAAGTGAACAAATTTGTGCATGATATAATTGGTTTAAGTAATAATTATTGTCGTTTAATTAGGATATTAAGTTATATTTACAGGTTCTTGAATAATTGTAGAGCAAATTTTCCTAAGAATTTTGGAATCTTAAAAGCTATTGAATTAAAGGAATCTGAAATGAAGCACCTTAAAATTGTTCAAGAGGAAGACTTTCACAAAGAAATCAAGTCTCTCAAGATATCAGGTTTTATCAATACTGACAGTCAAGTCAAAAATTTATTTCCCTTTTTGGATGAAAATGGTATTTTGAGAATTGGTGGAACACTTACCCACAGTGATTAAGATTTTGATAGTAAATTTCCAATTTTTTTATCTTAAAATCATAGAGTGTCTTATTTAATTGTAGAACATTTTCATCTAAAAAATTTGCATGCTTCGCCACAATTATTGTTATATCTCATACGTCAAAAATATTGGATTATAGGTTGTCGTGATTTGTGTAAAGAAATAGTTCATTCATGTATTGTGCGTTTTAAGGCTAAACCTGTTACGTTAGACCAGATAATGGGTTTAGTTTAGTTATATTAACGTACCGTTTTGAAGCAACACCAGGGCTATTTTGGGACGAACCTCGTAATTTTGGACCGCGGTCAGATGACGAGGACGACACCTGAGCTGGCACCCCTCTCCACACCCCACCACACCAGCGGGAGGACGTTTGGTCAGGACGGATTTAACATGCAACAGACCCCCTTACACGGCGGTTCTTCGGTGGCATCGGGTCTCGAACCTGAAACCCTCCAGTTCCGAAGCCGAGACCTTACCACCAGGCCACCATGGCCTGACCAGATAATGGGAGATTTGCCAAAAGATCGATTAACACCTAACTATTCATTCAATGTGCGTGGAGTTGATTTTTGTGGACCATTCTTCATAAAATATCGCAATCAGAGGAAAGGTATTTTAAACAAGGTCTATGTGTGTATTTTTATATGCTTTGTAACCAAAGCAATTCATCTAGAGATTGTAAGTGACTTGACGAGTGAAGCTTTCATTGCTATACTAAAAAGATATTGTGCAAGGAGAGGCAAATCGTCCAAAATTTACTCGGATAATGCTCAAACTTTTATTGGAGCGAATAGGGATTACTTGAGATTGTAATTGATCAAGATAAAATTCTTGCTGAGTATTTACTCTCAGAGAGAGTTGAATGGAAATTTATTCCACCCCATTCACCCAATTTTTGAGGCCTTTGGGAGGCCGGAGTGAAGTCCTTTAAGTACCATCTGAAACGTGCAGTAGGCAACGCTAGGTTAACTTATGAGGAATTTTTGACAGTTACAAATCAAATAGAAGGAATTCTAAATTCCAGACCATTATCACCATTGTCCTCAGATATAGATGACTTAAAGGTCTTGACCCCGGCACATTTTTTAATAGGCAGGCCTATCAATGCAGTAATTGAACCAGATATTACGAGTATAGACACTAATAGGTTAAAACTGCGGCAAAGAGTAATGAAAATTGTCCAACTTATTTGGAAACGTTGGCATATTACCTATTTAAGAAATTTACAAATTCGCACGAAATGGCAAATAATTAAAACCAAGGTCAAGATAGGTGACTTGGTACTGTTGAAAGAGGAAAATTTACCGAGTACCAAATGGGCCATTGGTCGTATTTTGAATATTTACCACGGTAAGGATGGTAACGTAAGAGTTTGTGATGTGAAAACACAGAATGGTGTTTTCAAAAGAGCTATTTCAAAATTGTGTAAATTACCTATGGATAATAGAATTTAATCACTGTAATATTGTATAGTGATTTAATGTAATTTGTATTATATTATAATTATTTTTTTGGTGTGATATATTTTGTATTGATGTTCAGTGTAAATTATTTTGAAATGTAATATTTCAAGGCGGGTGGTATGTTGTGACGCCAACGCCATCTTGTGAGTTTTTTGTAGTTATCGTCAGAGAGAGTGTTGAATAAAGTGTGTGTTGTGAGCGTTGAGTGTGAGAAAACAGAGCCAGCTACACTCTAAACATCAATCAGGAAGAATTGTATAGAAAATATATTGAACTTTTCATAACCGGAAATGGGATGGAAATGTTTGAAGACGGCCAGAATGGAAAATCCCGTATATATCAAAAGATTTGTGAAGTAGATTTAATGTATCACATTGCATAAAAATATTTAAAATTTCATGTTACATTGGACCTATATACACATGTGATGGCAAATATTTCAAACTAATGTTTAAAAATAAATTTATATTTATTATGATACTTTTCATGTTAGTAACTACATTAAAAAATCCATTTTTTCTAAAATACCGCGATTTTATTTGAATATACAGAATTTCTGAACAGTCGTTTTCATAATTCCTTTTGAATTTTGTTTGTAAGTGTATTCTTTGGGAAGTTACCTTGATTTTTATATTTGCATAATACATGCTTTAATGCTCTTTGATATCCTTAAAACCGATTTTCTCAAATTCTAAGTATTAGTAGAAATTACTTAAGAAACACATTGGGAATTGGAAAAAAGCATATCTGATGTATTTTCCTCATCAAAATTTATATAATAATTTCTCAATATGTTCCGTAGTTCCTGAACTAAAGAATAAGCAATTTGTTAGAAATATTCTACAGTAAATTTAATGTTCCACATTGTATAAAAAATTTAAAATGTCATGCTATTATTCAATAGAACCCATTAAGTGAAGGTTCGATAGGCGAAGAGCTACTTTTTTAGTTCAGGGATACCTTGCCAAGTTCTGTAAGAGTAAGAGTTCGAGCAGATAATTTGATAACTTTTTTAGTTCAGGGATAAGGAAATACATTTATTATCTGTAAGAGTTCGAGCATATAATTTGATAAACTTTTGAACTATAGTTTTTTTTTTCCTTTATACCTCTTTTAAGTCCCAACAAAAACCTTTTTCTTTCAATTTGTAAAACAACTTTTGACATTTAACTAGTTTGATTTCATTGATGTTTTTGAATCCACTTCATTTGCAAATTTAAAAATATGAGAAATTCTAAATGTTATTGATGTTTTAAATATGATAATTTTTACATGTTAATGATTTTTTTTTATAAATTTTTAATGAACATTTGAATTTGCTATTTACGGTTTTTTTACAAAGTATTTTCTATGTTTTGAACCGAAAGCGATTGTGAAACATGTCTAAACTATCTTAAAATCTGAAATGCATCTCACCCTTAAAGGTATTTGAGATGTGCAGACGAAATTTAATTAAATTTGTTTAATTGTTCTAGAATTGCGACGTTTTCTATTAGCCAGTCGCAGTAAAATATTCAGTACAATAGATATCATGCCAACACACCAAAAGCAAATACCGTTTTAAAACGTTTCTAATAGAATTGCCTAAATCAAGAAATCTTTGGTTGGATAGATAATGAAATAATATAAACATTTCAAATATTATTTTTAAATTGTTCTTCTTCGATATAAATAAATTAATTCATTTCTTTTCACTAAAATATTACTAATTCCTGCTTGTGTGTAATTGATAGTGCTGCATCTGCTGATCTATTTTATCTTAAAATAAAAATAATAATATTTACAAAGCTTAAGCATTATTTTATGATTATGAAATAAAATTCGAATTTTTAAGCCAAAAGCTCCTTTAGTACTTAGTCAGATACTGCAAACTAAACCTTTAAAATATAATTTTTAACTGTTGTCTGTAAGAAATAAAATAAATAAGAAACATGAGATTTTCTAGAAAAATAAATGCAAGGCAAAAGTTTCTCTGACCTTTAAAATGGCATAAATTCAATAGTCATCTTCAATAGTATCTATAAATTGAATAATTATATTAAACAAGCATGAACTAATGTAAACAGTATAGCCATCCGGAACGGATTCAAACGGCTATTTTTAAACATTCAGTAATAAGCCTTTGACATTTAATATGAATGAAGTACATAGCTCTATTTCATACAGTTTGAGTCTATAAATATTCTGATGAATTACGAAATTTTATATTTTTATGCTTATGATAAGCTGCTTATTTCTAAAGATAAGAGAAAGAACGTTGGTTTCTTATCAATGTGCGAAGGTTAGTTAAATAATCAATTAATCAGAAATTAACCGAAATTTTCCATTTTTCTGCTGTAACTAAAGATAAAATCATTTATAAAAAATATCATAATATCATAGCATTAGCTGATATTTATATAAATTTGTAAAATGTAATGGAATTACTAAATTTGATATTGAGAAATCATATTTATAAAAGTACAAGTAAAATTTTTGAGCACCTTATTAAAAAATAAAAAAAAAACTTCTTCGGTTTTTAATCTCAACATTCACAAACTTTGAAAGTAAGACTTTTAGATGCTTTCAGATTATTTAATTATGTCTTTTAAATAATATTATTAATTTTGGAATCTGAAAGTATATAAAATTTTTCTAACATAAATATCAATGAGGTCTGTTTATAATTTTGAAAGCATAATTATATCTTTTGTTCAGCATTTAACATAATTTAACAATATATGCAGTTATATAATTTATTTATATAAGCCATTATTCTTCTTATTAAAATCCATTGTTCTGTGTAATAATTGCCTATGATTGGAAAGACCCTAGAATTGAACAAAATATAATATAAGTGATAATTCCTTTTCTCTGAAAATATTTTATTTCTTAATTATTAGCCGCCTTTGGCGGCCAACTGGTTTGCCAAGAGTAATGCTATCTAAAACTTTGAATTAAATATTTATGTATCTCTTAATAGTTTATTCAGAAAAATATTTTTTGTTTCAAATTTCGATAGCCAAATAACTTGTATTATTTTAGAAGCATTACGATATTTAATTCAAGATGTGTATCTAATATGCTGTTATCTGCAGCAGGATTTAAATTTGAATTTAAAATAGAACGGAAAAATCTTCTATAAAAAAAAACTAAAACCTTTTGCTAAACCCAACATACTTTTTAAAAATATGATTACAGAAAATCAAATCCCCCAATATACAAATCTTATACGTACCACAAATTATTTTTATAACATATTAAAGAATTATTCAGCACAATTTTCTCCGATTCATCAAAAAATTCAGTTTTATCTTCAAAAAAAATTTTGATGTGCTAAATAATATTTTATTTTATATCAATTAGTAAATGTACTTATGATGTAAATAAATGCTTAGTATAAAAAAATCCTCATTTTATACAAATTTTTTATCCTATGAACTGTAGTTAATGGTTATCTTTCAATTTGAGTTTAGTCATTGTGGTGGCCACACCAAGATAAAACGTCATTTTTCCCATGGGCGCTTGATGGGTGCGTGCAGTTATTTATTTTTATTTTGCGTGAAGTAAATTGTTGAAAAATATGGTTAAAATATTTTTTGAAAGAAAATACTTGAAAATAGAATTTTGATTTTTGATTAAAACATTAATATAATTATAAAGACAACTTTTTGAGTTTTAAATTGATATTAAATTATTTTTTGTGATAATATTTCCCAAAGTTATTGCTATCAAACGCCTATAGTTCATTTAATTTTTAATTAATCAAAATTTTAATTAAAAATTCGCTCCAATGTGCCCATTTCCGTCTTCCAAGGTATATATGTGCCAAATTTGGTAGCTGTAGGTCATACGGTCTGACCAGTAGAGCGCCAACACAAACACACATTCAGCTTTATTATAAATACTAGCCGCCTTTGGCAAACAGCGGGTTCGCCAATCTTAATGTTCGTTAAAATTTTAATAATTAAATAGTTTATGCAATTCCTACTTTAATAGCTTCTTCATCAAAATATTTTAAAACTTCAAATTTTGATAGTCATATAATACACTCATAATATTATAAAGCCCTTCAGTCATAACGTAATATGTATCTCTCTAATTTTCTGTTAGCTCCAGTAGAATTTATACTTTAAATTAAAGTGGAAAGGATTAATCTGTATTAATATAATAATATTTGTAATATGATTACTGAAAACAGAGTCACTGAGTGTTTAAACTTTATGGGCAATAAAGAATATCTTTCTTAATTTATGTAATATCTCGAGAATTTGTCAACAAAATTTTCTCAGATTCATCATGAACAGATCGATTAATTACAATGTTTAATTTTAAATGCATCAAACACTAAGAAAATAAAATGAATCGTCTAAAATAATAGGTTGAAAACAGGATAAAAAAAACTACATAAAAAACGATGTGCTTAAAACTATAAGCATATACAAAAAATATACAACTAACATAAATACAATTTAATTATAAAAGCATGCAACTAACCTAAAAATAATTTAAATCAAATTCGCATCCGTTGTCAACAATCAGCATGCGTGAATTTCCAACGCCAGTAACAGTAATGGATTAGAAATTTTCAATTTCCTTTATTCTGTTTTATTTTAATTCAAAAATACTTCTGAATGAATCTGAAAGATCGATTAATTAACGATGTTTAATTTTAAATGCATCAAACATTAAGAAAATAAACAGAAAAGATGGAAATAATCGGCCGAAAAATCTTAAGCCTAGCCTCATTGGTGTGGGGAAAAAAAAACAAAAAAAAAACTGAAGCCTTATTCATTTGGCGGTGGGGAAAATGAATTTTTTTGGCGGGAAAGTTAGTTTTTAATTAATAATTAAAATTCTAATTAAAAATTCAAATAAAGGACCCCAGGTGCACATTCCCGACCTCCAAGGTATACATGTACCAAATTTAGTAGCTGTAGGTCAAACGATTTGACCTGTAGAGCGCCAACACATACACACATACACATTGAGCTTTATATAAGTATAGATAAATATAGATATAGATTTATTAGAATATTCTTAAAATGCGTCTTTACAAGCATTAAAGGAATGTTTGCATTTCTGTGGGCCATACTTTAAAGAAGAATAATTGTTTTAATCAAAAACAAACGATACCAATTGTGTATTAAATAATAAAATGTAATTTTCTTAATTCACCGAAATCTTAATTGCAAAGAGAAAAATATTGTAGTAAATCCATTGTCAAGTATTTTGGGCCGAAATCGTCGTGTTTATTTATTTATAAATTCCAACGCAAATTTTAAAGAAGGAAATATACGATATCATAAAAAATCGGAAAGCAACATGCTATAATATATTTGATGGCCAGCTCAATGATTTAATATTTGCTTTGTGACTACTGCATGTATTTATTTAATTATAACATTAAAATTTAACTGATTAATTACTTTAATATTTTAACAATAAATACGCTTAAAATTTTACGGAAGTATACAAACATTCTTCTTATATATTAACCTCTTAACTGGTTATGACGAAATATCTCGATGCAAAACGAATTGAATATGTTAATTACCCTGTAAACAGGTTAAAATAACAATGTCTATTACCTATGCATATTTACAATACATATTTCAATATTTTCTATGATTTTAAATCTCTGCTCCTAATAATTTATTTGTGTAAGTATAATATTTTTATAAATCATTTGTGGAATAATAAGACGCATGTGATGTTCTTCAAATTTTAACTTTCTGTATTTGCATGAAATCTGAAGATGTATAAATTAACCTCCAATCAACGAGATTTATTTTCAAGACTGAAAATAGAATGTTTAAAGCGAACACCGGCCCAAATATTTCGGATTCTTGACAGAAAATGTAACTTTTAAAATTATAAAATTAAGAAGTAATGCATTTCTTTCGCAGCAGCCTTTGTTTAAATTTGTTTGTAAGGGATTCTAGAATGGGATTCTTATGCGAATATTTATCTTATTTCATATTTTACAACTTTATTTTCTATTTTTAAAGTATCAATTTTTGTTGCTTTTTTACAATACATGTTGACAAAAAAATGTATATTTTCAATAGCGACCTTCGTTACTTGAAATATGTACGCTTAGATAAATCGTAATATATAAAAGCTTCCGGAAAAAAGAGATAAAAAAAGATTTTTTTTTAATTGCAGAAGGAAGATATATGCAGATGTACTACCATGGTTGCCATGGTATTTCTGCTGAAAGCGTAATAAATAATCAATATAATTTCATTTGAAAAAAAAAAAACATTGAAAATTTTCCGAATTTTGTAATAAATGAAGGAATGGATAAAAATTTTAATGTGTATCCTGCTCACACACTTTTTTTTCATGACACATTTATTGACACATAAGCAAGATAACATCAGTTTTACAAAAAAAAAATCCATTATAAAAAATTAATAAGTATAAAAATTAAGTGAAAATAACCTTCTAAAAATAAATCGGATTTTTGTTAAAAGAATATTCTATTATAAAAATAATCTCTTGCTTTTTACTTTTTTTCACAATTTTAAAGATTATACGGTAAAAGCAAACAGCCACAATTCCAATTTCATTTTAATCCAGATGTAAATGAAAAACGATTAAATGAGATCTTATGTGTTAATATATTTTTTATTCTGCATTTATAAATTATTTCTCATTTTGTACTGAATCAGAAAGTTCCTTATGTTTTTTTTCCACTTAATATGCACCTTTAATTGTGTAAATTTAAGAATATTTTTCACATCTTACAACAATGTCTCAGTCATATAAATTGACATTTTGAAATTTTGCTTTTATGGATTTCGCGAGAACTCTTGTTAAACAGTCTGGATGCATGTTTTATAGGCGTATTGATGCTCATAAAAAGTTTAAAGATTTTAGATTACCGAATTCCGCTATCGACTTAATAGCCTCATTAAAGTTATTCAGATTCTTGCTGAGAAACGAAAGATTTTTCAATATAAAAGAAAGGAAGCAAAAGAAAGAATGCCTCAAAGAAAGATGGAGCTCTCACCCTTTAAAAGCTCTGCCAGCAATAAAATCGTCTTCATCTTCAGAATCGACGCTGATAGACAATGGCCACGAAGTCTGCAGAAGGGACTCGCGAATCAGCGAGTGCCACCCGTAGCTGAAGTCGTAAGTATTCTCAGACCTGGTGAGTCTCTTCCGCCGTACCTGACGGATATTGTTCATCCTCTTCATGTGGCAACTTCCGGCGATGAAGAACACCCTCCAAAGACACTCGTCCCGACTCTAAGTGAGCATGGAGCCCACTCGGTTGCAGTTGCGAAAGAGCTTGCTGGCCATTGTAGAAGGAGGCGGAAATGATGGGCTGAGGTTTTTTTATGTCCTGCCTGCAAAAAGAAGTTGTTTTGGAGTTACTACTTTGCCTGTGGCAACACGGCAATGAGGAGAGGAGGATGATGATTGCCTCTGGCATTTTACGAGAACTGGATTGGGCAGATGATATTAAAACGTTCTTGTGTGAGAAACGTGGAGGGATTAAGGACTCGTTGAGAGATGAACATTGTTATTGACAGCTTTTCAGAATGAGATATTTGGTGTTATTATTAAAATATCGTTGTTCAGGCGAATAAAAAAATAGGCAAAATGAAATAAAATGTCTCTGCAATGTTGATTTGGAAAATTATAAATAATCTAAGTTTTAATTCAAAGTTTACCCTGAAAAATATTCTGACATGTAAAGCTTTCAAAGGTACAAAATTGTTTTTATTCAATCTGATGCATTTTTATACTCTTAGTTCTTAAAAAGTAAACTTTTATATGATGGTTATTTGGGAGTAAAGAATCTAATACATTATATGTTATTTGTATGACGTGGACATTCTTTTAATGCCGTTTTAATTCAAGTGCAGTCCTAACGCTTCCTTAGTTGTTCGATTGCAGTGAAAGAGAAACGCTTTGACAATGACCTGGAAAAGAGCAAACCGGAAAATACATTTGATAAGCAAGAGCCAATTAAACTTCTCGAATAAAAAATTAAATGAAGGAGAAATAAAAAAAGAATATATAAGAAAAAATAATATTTAAGCTTAAATTATTTACTCTCTTTGTGCGTAAATTTTTTCTTTTTCTCACTTCTAATTTCAATTGTTAAATTAACGACTAACGTTTTTGAAACTCTAAAAGTAGATAAATAAGAATAACCCCTTTAATTTTAAATGGCTTTCAGATGGCAACAATTTATTTTCGACTGAAAATATTAAACTACACATGCCATACGAATTTGGTGATTTTTAACTCAATTACCTGTTTCAAATACCAAACAATTCACATGTAGAATCTGTGATATTTATGGACTTAATGTGATGAATGAACCAGAAGCATTTCTTCTAGCCGATTAGGTTCACTTTCAATGTTATTGATAAAAATTCTTTTAATTAAAAATATATAAATTTTAAATGAATTTTCAAAGCATATTAGGACTATACAGAAGTTGAAAACATAATAATGAAAAAATATAGAATGCATACTCACTGCTCAAATGTTCATTGACAGTAATAAGTTTAAGTTTTTCAATAATAATTTTTCAATAAATAATTTGTTTTTCAATAAATTCAACAAAAAATGTAATAAAAATAAATTAATTAAAATAACTATAACTAAAAATGAATTAATTTCATCAAATTATGTAGAGTGAATGTAAACACATTAAAACAAAACAAAATGAAAATAATCCAAACAATGTAATTGTAGATTATTTTCATCCATTAAAGAAAGTACGACATTGTGCTTCCGTTTATTTGAGGAGAATAGATTGATTTGGTTAGAAATTTTTCAACATGTGACGCCACCAAGGTCTCTATGTGATATTGTAAATCAGCATATTAGTATAAATTATGATACGCCATTATTAAATTCATGGTCTTAAAAGTGCACGTCAATTAATATAGTCAAATATTCACCTCATACCTGTATTACAAATTTAAACACAATTAAATACTCATCAACTTGAAGCCTTTTCAACAGTAAAGTCGAAGTGAAAGGAGAATGATAATATCAATTTCCTGTTACAATTCTGAATTCACTTCATTTGCACGAAAACATGAATTTTGATATTTCATTTTATGAATTAAAAATTGCAACTGTGTATATATATGTGTGTGTGTTTTATTTTTAGGAAAGTGTAAAATTACTTTTCATTTACCTAGCATTTAAAGATGTAGGAGACGAAAAGAACGAGTAAAAATTTTTTTGAATAATTTTTGCAGAAAACTAATCTTTTCTCAACTTTTAAGTATTTTTTCACATTAAAAAGTATCTATATTATACAAAATTAGCCATTTTTCTGTTCAGTGGAAGAAAAAATGATTGCATTTTTGAAGATATTTTAAAAATAAACAATTTAAATCTTGCTTTGTTGACTAACTATTATTATTATTTAGATTTTGAAGTTACTGATAATGACTTCAGGTTTTTATTGAAAATAACTTTCAAAACTGCCTTTCAAAAATAAAGATGTTTATAACCAATATAGAATTTAAAAAATGCGCCAATTTAATTATTCTATTTCTTATTTCCTTTTCTTTTTACCAAATTTTATCCATCTATTTGTTGCTTTTAATAACATATTATATAAAGAATAAAAGAATCCATCGGATGTTTCTTTAGAATCAATAATGAAGATGAAGATACATCGAAATAAATATGAAGATACATCGAAGTTTGAAAATAGAACTTTTTGAAAAATACAATACTTCTTATTCTTATATTTCTAAAAAGATAAAAATTAAATTCCCATTTTCTACTGAGAATTTTCTGCAACACTTATTATAGAGAAATATTTCCTAAAAAAATACGTTTCTTCAACTTCGAAAGCAGTAAAAATGCTTCTTATATTCCTGCGTAACTTAATTACAGTTTAAGACTGTTATGCAAGGCAAATACTAAACTTTTGTTTTCTTTTTTGGATTACGCAACATCAGCGTCAATAAATGAATATTTGTCGAGTTTAATCGAGCGGACTGCGTCTTGTTTTGAAGAAAGCTTTTCAGAAAAAAAAAACGCTTCTTCAGATGGCGAAATGCAAAAAGTGGATTGGAGAAAGAGCAAATAATCAGACGCATTAAATTGTTTCAAAAACACAAAGCTTACTTAATCAATTTAAAAGAGTACTTCATTTGATTAATTAACACTCCAATTAAATGACTTGAAAGAATAAAATAACGCTCAGAATAAATGGCAATTAGAGAGGATTACGTCTTTCTCTGGAAGAAACTGTTTGGCAATAAGAGACCGAGCACTTTGAAGAATATTTTCTTAAATTGGCAATTGTTGTTGGAGTTTTGCATCTTCAAGCGTCCATTTTACAATGTGTAAGGATTCATTCATTCTAAAATATTTTATTGATATGCTTTTATCTATATGATCTATCGATAAACTCTTTTTTTTATGTAACATGAATTATAGCGACTTTTGCCTTTCTTACAGTTCTACAATATGGCGGATTTTATAATTCCGGGACGGCTATTATATCTGCTTCAATAAGTACTGATTTTAATCGTTTGATAAATACAATTAACTCTCAATTTTTAAGATTGTAACATTCTGTTAGTTCTATTTAGTAAATTGTTTTTTAAACATGGGAGGCAAATAATTATTAAATCAGGAATTTTCTGCAGGTAAAATTCTGTTGGCAATTTGAATTCTTTGGTTTCGACATGATATTTATTTATAGAACTTTGGAACCATTATTAGATATTGATGGAAATAACAATTGACCCTGGTCTTTTTTCACAGAAAGACAGCATCCAACGAATTCATGAAATGATAGAAAAAAAATCCAAAAAGCTCCACAAGTAAAATAATTCAAAAGCGAATCTGAACACATAATTATGAAAGTTTTCATTAATAAAGACATCAGTTCTTGACTTTCTGATAGAAGAAAAGTTAAAATTTTCGTAATAACAAGATTATAAAGCAGTGAGAAATTGCTAAAAAGTCAAAATAGCAAAAATGTACACCCAATTTTTTTTTTTTTTACACCCAATTTTTTTTACTGAACTAAGTAATTTAATAACAAAATTGATAAAATAATACATATTCAGATAGTTTAAAGAATATATTTGAGAATCATGGAACTTAAAAGTTTTTTAAGAACAAAAATTATGGTATGCTTTGGACTGCAGAATTAAATAAATGAAAAATTACATCTGAAATTCATAGATAAAGAGATATAAATTAATACCAAATGTTATAGAAAGGCTACATTTTTTTTTGAAAATTTATATCTATTGGATATTCGAGCATGATTCTGATCCATAGAGTCAAAATAAATCAATATGTCTGAATGCCCGTAAGAAGTTTGTTTGTCTTTTTATAGGATATAAACTTTTTTGAACAATTTCAATTGGAAAATTTCAGAGATAAAAGTAAATATAAGCAGTACGCAAGATTAGAAATTCCTTCAAAAAAGGTATAATAAAAAAGGGGACATAGTATCTCTTAAAATGATTCATGCTGCAATTGTAAAATGGCGAAAGAAATTGACTATCAATAATGATGGCTATAGATTCCAATAAAATCATACGGAAGTAAGTGATCATTTATGATATTCATCACATTGATACTTTTTACCGTTTTCTATTTTGTGACTGCAAAATATTATGATTCAATATTTATTAAGATATTTAATTACGCCCTATAAAAAATTTGGTTACTTGCAATTTGTTGTAACAAAGTAAACTCATTTCCATTTGATAGGAATGAAGTACAACTCGATGATTTCTTTCAGAAAGTGTTTGCTTGTATCAAAATGTTTTTATTTCTTTCCATGCTCATTTTAAAGAAAAAAATGACTGATAAGAAAACTTGCAGTGAAATGTTAGTTGAGATTATGCGTTGCCTGTCCTGAAATTATGAAATTACTTTTCGTTTTTTTCTGAATGATAAATGAATGGAAATCTAGTTTTATGGCACAAGTAGAAAGTTTCATTCAGTAAAGAATGAAATAAATACTTTTTATATAGAATGTCAAAATTTTATATAGAATGTACTTATACAAATTTGAGTAACTGAAAAACTAGACAAAAAAATAGAGAAAAAAGAACCTAAATAATACGTTGTTATATAGTGGCCTTATCAAAACATTAAAAATGTCCAAAATGCAATTCTAAAAAATTGAATAAAAAGGAATCTAAATAGCTTTTATAGAAATTAAATGCTTTCTTGGAAATAGTCATAACATGAGTCTCAATAAAATGGAAATTATTTTAGCATTTTAAGAAATACAGATAAATGATAAACAGTTAAGTATTTCTGAGGGCCCTTGCCACGAACAAGCCCGCTGATTTTGAATTCAGCGATTTTCTGAGGGGAGAGGGCGTCTCTTGTTTTTAGTAGCGCCAACGAAGGCCAAGAGGACGACTGTGCTCCTGATGCATCACATTCGCTTGCACAGCCCCTTTCTACAGCGAGCGCATTCACACATCTCACAGACAGAGCAGATGAAGAGCAGCCATGCTGAAACCGGGACTCGAACCCGGGACGCCAAGAAGATGGGGAAGAGGTTCTACCCCTATGTCAGGACGCCGGCAAAAATCTTGCTACCAAATAAGATTGCTTCGAAGGGATAGGCTATGAAATAAAATAATCTTATTATATTTTTTAGATGTTATTATTATATGCAGAAATTTAGATGAGAAATAAATCTTTATGTGCTTATAAAGATACATGAGAAAAATATTCAGTCAAATATAAAAGAATAGTTTGATGAGTGTTCATTACTGATGACTTTCAACTTTCATTCATTTATGCCAAACTCCTTTTTTAGAGATATTCCGAACTAACAGTAATTGTTTTTAAACATAAGATTTACAAAAAAAAAAGTATTTTTTAAATATTCATTTCTTTTCTTTTTTGATAAAGCTATCGCGTAGACGTGTTGACGTGTTGCTTATAATTTAGCCTTTTTCTTTTCATTGCTGATTCAAATGTAGTTTTTTGTAAAGGCAAGAAGAAAAGGGTATAAGGTTATTACAATTATAATAATATGTTTATCTAATATCTTATCATTTTAAATTTCGTTAGTCTTTTATTTATTATTTTTATTTTTTTATTGCGTATCTGAATGCAGAGTGATTATTTTTTTCTTTTGGAATCGATGGGCAACATGTTTGTTTTCGATTCATATTTCCTTCAAATTATGCAGAATCGCTGCATCACAAATAACACATGAGAATATTATTATTTATATAAAGGTGCAGATGCGACCGGGTGGTAAGATCTCGGAACCGGAGAGTTTCTCGCTTGTGACCCACCGAAGAATCTTAGTATAAGCGGGGTTGTTGCAGGTTCATTCCGTCGGGATCAAACGTCCTCCTGCCGGTGTGGTGTGGAAGTTTGGAGAGAGAGGTGCCAGTTCAAGTGACGTCCTCCTCATCTGACCTAAGTTCAAAATGACGAGATTCCTCCCAAAATAGTCCTAATGTTTCTTTAAAACGGAACGTTCATGTAACTAAACTGAACTAAAAAGCTTTAGAAGATGTGACATTCATTCAAGAAACACAAAAGGATGCTTTCGAATATTAATATGATGACAAGTATGAAAAGGCAATTTTAGTTACATGAAAAGATAAAAACATTTCAGAAGAACAGAAACTACTCGCAATGAAAGAATACAAAATATGTATTTTTTTAATTTGGAAGGTTTACTTGAGGCTCCGGCTATAAAATTAATTTTGTTTTCTTGCAAAAGGTAAGTTCCTAATAACTACAAAGTTAGAATGAAATAAATTTAAACATTTTGTTTAAATAAAACACTTAATTAAATAAATACTTTTAAATGAAACCAAAAAGCAGAATAATAATAGTGCATTGCCAGTTTGAAAGCTACAAAATCGAAAAACGATAAAAACCGAATTGAAAACAGCTGCATGTGCTAATGTCAAGATCGCCCTTTCATAAAAGAAAGGGTGATCAAGAAACGATAAAGCGCCACTTAGACAGATCCAGATCGAAACACGGAAAGTACAGATAATGTGGATCAGAATATTACAAATATTTAATATAACAAAACATATTTGGGGTCCATTTTTATTTTTGTCTTGAAAACTGTTGCGCAAAGGGCTGACTCATAAGTTATTTTTCTACTGTCAAAAGGAAGTCCCTTAAATTGATTTTTCATTTTGCAGACAAATAGCTTTCACAACAAAAATATGTTGTGAGTCAGAAACGCAGACATCTTAAACAAAATCAAAGACGTGGAAATCAGGAGTTCCTGGTATTATCATATAAAATCGGAAAAAAGTGCTTTGTTGTTTTTAATAAAATGCCATGTGCAATTTGACCATTTTTGCAAAAAATGCAGCTGAGGAATAATAAGTTTGCATGATAAATATTTTATAGAATTTGATATCTCAAAACTAAAATTAAAATATGACATTTATTTCTGATTTCTTTTTCTTTATTAAATACAATTAGTCTGATACTGTATTCATATTTACAATGTATAAATATCACGAATCTTGTGTTTCTGTATATAACGGGCGTTTCTTTTTTTATTTTACAATGCAAAAAGCAATGGATGTGCCAAGTATCATTTTTGAATCCTATTATGTGAAACGTAACAAAGGGCAGCTGATTGACATCATAACGATGAAAAGCCAACTCAGTAGAAAAGTAATGCATAAGTACGAGTAAATATCAGTATCAAGGAGTTGCAGGTGACACGACAACGCGCGAAACGAACCATGCTAGCACGTGCAGTGTAAGACTGTTATTGCATTTCTATGTAAGTCCCATTTCTAAGCATTCACTGCATATGAAGGTTACGTCGTTTGTTCAAAATGGCTAAAAGAAACAATCAGAACCCTTTACAAGATGCATAATGGATTGTGGAATGTTGCCAAAAAATGGAATGGACGAAAGTGTTGTTTCATATATTCGGAAAGCATTCCTAAATACAATTTCAGATGTAAGAAAGACTGACTATGAAAGCCCAAGAAAAATCCCATCAACAGATTCTACATATTCCTTTCTTGTTGAGAAAAAGAAACGAAATCAGACAGCGGGCATCGTTATTTAGCACCCTTGTGTGACAATCAGACAGGTGCAGGTATCAGACTTTCGCCAGATAATTGTAAAAAAGTTGTCTACTCGCCCGACACATGGAACGTTACATATCATTTGAAATACAATTACAATGTATTATCGGCAATGCACACAATGATGTAGTGGACCCCAAAACAGGACAGCTCTGCAAAGGAGTCCTATCGTCTTAAACGATCAGAGTCAATTCGGTCTCACAAAGAAATAACGACACAAGTTATTATGAAGATTGGTAGGAATATGTTTCCATCACATTAAATCAGATAAATAAACAATTGGGGCTTTGACATGCTTCAGTGGGTAGGTATAATGATTAAAGAAAGACGGGGCCTTGCTCTTTTTGCAGAGGTTCAGTGATCGAGGTGCATTGCTGCGATGAAGTTATCATCCCTTGCGTGCACTTATACCGAGATGTCATAGGCCTATCTTCTGTGTTTATTGACAATAAAGAATTATCACACAAGTTTTCATTTTATTCAGGAGCTTCTGAAACAAATGAGGATATCGGCCATTGGACTTTCCCGGTTTAAATCAAATGGAAAATGTTAGGGATGCTCTGAAGAAATATACTCTGTGCACAATATACTCTGTCTAAACCAACAGAAAATGGGCACAAAAGCTCATTGAGGAATAGGTCCTCTTGTCTCAAATACTGTTAGGTAACATTCTTTCGAATATGAATAGATGATGCCAAGCGACCATATATATTAAACTATGTCATATCCCTTACTAAAGAGAAATTGCTCTCTTTCTCGTTTAGACACTATTTTATACTACTGGCATACTGTCAATAAAGCGTTTTTCTTCTTCCTTTTCTAATGAATACGATCTATTTATATTTTTACTACTATAATTTTTATTTATTTATTTTTAAATGTTATTTTGTACCTCTGTATTGAAAATTCAAGGTTACATTTATAATAAAAGCAGGAAAATATCAGTGTAATAGTGTACAAAAAGCAAAAAAAGGGGTGATTTTCATTAAATTCTGGAGATTTTGAAACATGAAATTACATATTTTTTTAATTCCTTTTTTTATATAAAATATATCTTTGCGGTGCTATTTTGAATATCATTTATTACAGAAGTACTATGTTCAGCATATTCTTTAAATAGTATAAATCCAAATTTTGAAATGAATTCTATGACAATTTGGTGTTTTTAGTTGGCTAATTTTTTCGATGTCTCGCCTATTATGAAACGCAGAAAAGATTATTCTTTCAAGAAATATAACCCAGTTTTTGGAGATTGCATAAGATATAAAAAATAATTTATACTAAGAAATTGCAGAAAACCAATTTATATTATTTATGCTAAGTTTAAAAGTGGAAAAATTAAATTCTTCTTATACCAATTAGGAATAATTAGGTTATAAATTTTCAGCATTGAGCATATTTATTTTAAATTAATCTGTTTATAAAATTGCATTAGTTTAAAACAGGTTATTTGTAAAATTCAATAGATCTAACTTGAAAAGGCTTGATTCCTTTCTTCAAAATAATCCAAATTTTTTTTTATCTTGAACCCTAATGAATGATAATTCTTTTATGCATTTTAATGCCATTCATTTTATGAGCTGATTTTTTTCATCGAGATCTTATCTGAATGCATTCCATTGTGTTTATAAGAATGGGAAATACGTGATAAAGCTGTGATTGATTATACTGCCGGGCAATTAATCATGCTTTTGACAATTGGCACACTTAAGTAAGAATATCTTAATGCTTAAAAATATTTTTCAAATAGGTAGAGTGATTTTTTTTCTGAATAAAATAGCGATACGAGGCTAATAATGTATTTATTTAAGATTAATTTAATTATTTTAACGATTATTGTTTCATTAAGGAAACCAATTAATTAAATTATTTCACAGATATTCTGAATGTAAATTCAAGGCATAACACGTTCATCTTCCCTTTTCTCAGAATCCGATTGACGTTTATCATCCATTTATACCAATATAATCTTGTTATCTAATGAGTAGCACGTGTAGAATTAGTCATTGTTTCCATATGCAGATAAGCAGACTAAAAATGAATATAAACTGCAAAGGACTAGAAATAGGTTAATACATGTTCTTGAATAACAAGTGCTTTATATTACTGGAATGAAAACAAGATACTCCATATTAAATTGCATCTCTAAATACGGTTAACAATGCTGTTTCCCCAATCCAGGGATAATGGCATTTGTAAAGTGAGCGTTAATGAGAGGATTTATGATCATTTTCATTCTGTTCGGAATCGAATAAAAATTAAAATGAGAGCAATTTTTTTCTTCTTAATTTTATAATTTCGAAAGATGCATTGGTTCTTACTATTTCTATTGTTCCCTTTATCATTTTTTCCCCTTTTAAACCTTCTTCTCCAGATAATGCTCTTAGAGAAAGTCAGAAATTCATTTGTTCTTTTTATATTCGCATTTTTAAAATTAAAAAAAATTCTTGACCTCATTGTGTCAGCTTTATTATTTTCTAAGAAAATGCGCCTTTTTAATAAATTTATTCTGTAATATATTTTTTTATTCTTTATATAATTGCTGAAGATTTAATTCATTGCAAAACTAAAAGAAAACTACACTGGTGTGCAAAACTTAAGCAACAGGTATGTTTTTTGCCATAACTTCACGAGAAATCATCTGAGAGACATGAAATTCAGAAATGAGATACAGCATTTTGTTCTGAAAGAATGACGCAAGCATAGTTGCGCAGAAATGAATACAATGCATACAGTATGGAATCAAACAAAAAAAAAGGCTTTATTAAACTCATAGTATCGTTACACATGATTTTCTGTCCAAGAGGAAGAACAGCAAGCAGATGTTCCTTAGTATGGGATATACCCTCCCCTTTCTGCAATGGGGAGGGTATATCCCATACCGTCTCCCCATACTCAGCACCAGATTGTCCAACAGTTCTTGAGGAAAGCGCGTCCATTCCTCAATCAGCATCTGTTTAAGTTGTCGGGTGTTCAAAGCAGAATGTAATCGTGCTGCATGGCGTCTCCCCAAAGCATCCCACACATGTTCTATCGGATTTAAATCAGGGGAGCACGCCGGCCAATCCATTCGAGTGATATCGTCACTGTCAAGGAGCTCCTCAACAGCATGAGTCCTGTGTGGCCGTTTATTGTCATCCATAAAAACGAAGTCTGATCCAATGGCACCTCGGAACAGACGCACATGGGGAAGGATCACCTCCTGACAATAGCGATCTCCAGTTAGAGAACCTCTGTCGAAAACGTGGAGCTCAGTCAGCTCGTTCATCATAATGCCTCCTCAGACGACAACTCCAGGACCACCGAAACGGTCTCTATCCGTGATGTTACTGGGATGAAACCGTGTCCCGATCTCTCTCCAAATCAACTGCCGTTGGGAATCGCTTGTAACATTACGGAAACATACCGTTTCGGTGGTCCTGGATTTGTCGTCTGGGGAGGCATTATGATGAACGGGCGGACTGAGCTCCACGTTTCCACAGAGGTTCTGTAACTGGAGATCGCTATTGTCAAGAGGTGATCCCTCCCCATGTGCGTCTGTTCCGAGGTGCCATTGGATCAGTCTTCGTTTTTATGGATGACAATACACGGCCACACAGGACTCATGCTGTTGAGGAGCTCCTGGAAAGTGAAGATATCACTCGAATGGATTGGCCGGCGTGCGCCCCTGATTTAAATCCGATAGAACATGTGTGGGACGCTTTGGGGAGACGCCTTGCGGCATGATTACATCCTCCTGGGAACACCCGACAACTTAAACAGATGCTGATTGAGGAATGGGCACTCTTGCCTCATGAACTGTTGGACAATCTGGTGCTGAGTATGGGAAGACGGTGCGAAGCAACCATTGCAGTAAGGAGAGGGCATATCCCATACTAAGGAACATCTGCTTGCTGTTCTTCCTCTTGGACATACAATCATGTGTAACGATACTATGAGTTTAATAAAGCCTTTTTTTTTTATTCCATACTGTATGCATTGTATTCATTTCTGCGCAACTATGCTTTCGTCATTCTTTCAGAACAAAATGCTGTATCTCATTTCTGAATTTCATGTCTCTCAGATGGTTTCTCGTGAAGTTATGGCAAAAAACATACCTGTTGCTTAAGTTTTGCACACCAGTGTATTTAATGTAAGGACAAACTTATCACACCAGTGTATTTAATGTAAGGACAAACTTATCTTCAAACACACTTAATCAAAAAGTATGTACATTTTCACCTTTCCTTATAATAAACGCGAGCACAAGTTTGCATTTGTGAATATGTGTGTTGGCGCTCTACACGTCAGGTCTACAATCACCAGACTTAGCTCACATATACTTTTCAGGGCAAGAATGGCCACCTCCTAGCCATATTTTAAAAATTTTTAATGAGAATTTTAATTGAATAAATCTTAAGCGAAAGTTCGGTGTTTTATTGCATTCACTTCCGTAAATATTACAATAAAAATGATTTTTTCAGCATTATAAAGCAGGATTAAATGGGCATTTAATACTAAAAAATAATAAAAATGCTGGAAAAATAGACATGTTTAATCTTTTTGGTCATGTTTAAGGTGTTGAAATTTTATCATTTATTTTCCCCTTTGTAGTTTATTAACATGTTCTGCATCATGTTAAAATGATCTTCAAACATCTTTTGATCAAACAACTTTCCTGGAATACGTCATTGCAACGTCATAGTTCGAGAAAATTTCATATGTGCTAAAGACATTCATGAAAATAACTCAAAAAAAGAATTTTTAGAGGAAGTTCTGTAGAGCCACATCAGCTTTTCATTGCTTACAGTACATGAAACAAAGTTTTGTAAATATGAAATTTTCTAGCTCTAATTTTCTGCAAATTTCCTTTTTTTACTACTGGATATCAATATTTTTCTTAAAAGGAAGCAGTTTTAAATTAAAAACCCAATGCTTCACCAGTAGAATTTTTATCACCGTATTCATAGCTGGCTCAAGCGCTCTATCACTAAATCATCGGATTTTCATTTCCTCGGGTATAATCTTTCAGTCATCGAGATCACTCTTCATGCTGTTTGAAATTTAGTTTCACTGTAACTTTTCATTTTTAGGTGAGCATATTTTTTTCTAATATAAGGAAACAAAAATATGTTCATTCATGGAATGTCGAAAGATAACACAAACCGCACTTTCCAAAGATTTGTAAAAAAGAAGAACGTCTTTTTATACAGAGCTCCCGTTACTGTCAAAAGTTTGCCTACTACAGTCAATAGATTTCAAAAATCACAGACATTCAAAAAATATTAGAAGACAGTTTGCCAAATTATGTGTATATATATTTTCAAAAATGATGTTCAATTTAAAAATAGAAAAAAGAGTGAAAAAGATAAAATCCATCTTTCAATATGCAGAAGCAGAAATGGCCCGTTAAGAATCGACCCGGCTTGGAGGCTTTCAGCAAGTCATCGGCTAGATTTCTCGAGGGCCTGCAATTTTCAAGACGAGAAAATGAAGTCGGGACTGAGGAAGAATATCAACAAGCATTCAATCCAGTTGCTGCTCCCTTGAGAAGAGTTTGGTTAAGGAGTGCGTCCTGAATTTTTAACTTTACTAATGCTGGGCTGATCTGCTCCTCACTTTGGAACAACAAGACGATTTTTCTCTGAAGGATGAATTTTAAGTTTACAGTTTTGTTTTTTATAACAGTGTTTACTATCAAAATTTAGGTCACAGGAATTACAACTGATAGAACTTTATGAGGATTTAGTTCATTCGAGAGCACGGGACAACATTTTTACTCCGAAACAAGTTTGTCTTTTCAGTGATCAAATACGTTGGTCCAAATGCTTGATGACCCTCTTCTTCTGAAGAAAACTGGCCGGCAGTGGAACGACGAAATTTCCTCAGCCTCCATTTGGAATAATTCGCACTTGTTGATTCAGTGCTTCTAAAACAGAAGAAAAAACCTCAAATTCGACCAGGAAGCATTTAATCTATAAAATCAAAGCAAACAGCAGAGCAACAAAGTAAAAACAGTCCCCCACGCAAGAAATACTGCCCCCAGCTATAGTCACATCTCTTCAAAATTTTTGCAGACTAATCCTGATTTATAACATTAAATGCTATGAAGAATTGAACTTTAAAATGAATTAAATAGTTAAAATAAATTAAGCCTATGCAGAGATAAAATGTAAATTTTCCTTCAAAATTATCTCAATTTTTTAGAGCAATTAACAAATTTCAAAACACGAGAGTTAGCTTTTCTGAATATACCAGGATATGGAAAAAGCGAACACAACACATGTTATTGCCTTTAAATAATTTCATCCTTACTTACAGGATTACTTTTTGCACAGAACTGTTGTTTTGAATCGTGTTTAGTTTATTTATATAAACGTCCCTTTCTATAAGCAACACTAGGGCTATTTTGGGACGGACCTCGTCATTTTCACCCGCGGTCAGATGAAGAGGACGACACCTGAACTTGCATCCTCTTCTCCAAACATCCACACCAAAACAGTGAGAGGACGTTTGGCCCCGACGGATTAAACGTGCACGGTCGGCTCTTCAGTAAAACGGGGTCTCGAACATGATACCCTCAAGTTCCGAAGCCAAGACCTTACTACCAGCCACTGAGGGCATTTTGAAACATCATCAAATGAAATCGATGATATTCTAAAATGCACTCGAAACTATACATAAATTTACAGGTATGTATAAGGGGGAGAGAATGAATCAGATAAACAATTTTATATTTTATGTTTTACTGTTGGTAAAGCATCATTGATTTATAATAAAGAATATACTATATGAAGTGCAGTAGGAATAGTATTAACGCTAATAGTAGTAATTCTAAAATGTAATAATCTCGGTAGAAAGTAGAAAAAAATAATTATTTACATTTTTTTTTGGGGGGGGGGGTATTGCTTGAAATAGGATTGTAACTGATAAGATTTTATGTTTCAATTAACAAAATAGTGTTTATTATTGATCCCTTTCTAGATTAGATCAGTAGATAATTAGACACCAATAAAAATATTTAAATTAATAACCCATTTAATAAAATTGAAAAATATTGGAAATATATACATTTCGATTTTTTTTGCTTTAATATATGCATATATTTCGATTAAAAATCATAGTATTCATCAATATTTTAAAGCAAACTCAATCCAAAATGTATTTTTAGAAAATTTAAAGCATGAGTTTGGTCTCCATTTCAAACCATCATCTGAAAGTGTCGACTTACTTACCGGAGTTCATGCAGGGAGTTTCTTTCTCTTTTTATGTTTACATTACCGACTTATTTATTTTTATTCAATTTTGTATAATAGCACAAAATATAGTTTGATGACAACAAGAACATGCTAGCAAACTTTTGAGAGCAGACATTCACTTTTCAAAACATAACAAAAGCGTGCAACTCCATTCCCCCCAAATTATTAGATTTTTATTCCTTATTTTATTTGATATTCTGAGAAAATGATGAAGCGCTTAAAGTTAGATTCATTTTTTTTCATATAAATAAATTGAATTTCCAATTCAAATGGAGCTTCCAATGAGATAAAATTAGATTTTCAACGATAACAGTGCACTTCCATTCACAATTTTCTTAGGTTTCTAATTAATTTTTAAGAATGAAAATTAAATCCAATTCGAGTCAGATCTATTTTTGTGGAAGGAAATAAACTTATTTCACCGTTTAATCGAGTCTCTCTCACGTTTCGTATCGAGTCAATGTTGAAATGAAGCGACTCTCTTCACTTGATAGCCTTTTTGTTTTCATGAAAGCCATTCGCCCGGGTGTGTTGCAATTTACCATTTAACAATTTATTCTTAAAATGAATGGGGAATTTTTAACTGTTTGACCTCATTTTGTTTCTTATTTTCTTATTTTGTTTTTAATTTTAAAACGTAACTTATATTTTATATCTTTTTTCTTTACTTTCATTTTCTTTTTCTTTTCTTTTCTTTTTTTCCTTTATTTTCCTTCAGTTCACTGAATAAGAATTTATTTCAACTATAATTTTTTTTTCAGTTTTTAGAGCATTATCAGATATCTTATAACCTAATATATCTTGTCGCTCTATTTTCACAGTACATTCTTTTTAAATGTGCAAATGGCCATTTCCTTTGAGTTTTTCACATTCTAATTGCAAATATTTGGCTTTTCATATTAGAGCTTTTTTATAATTTCGTTATATCTAGAATCCAAATAGCTTTTTTTCTCTATGAATCATTGATGCCCTAACATCAGATAACTAAATCATAAAACTGAATTTTGAGTATTTGATTAGATTCAATTATCAAATCTCTTGATATAGAACAGACAATTATCAAATCTCTTGATATAGAACAGACAATTATCAAATCTCTTGATATAGAACAGATGTTAAAGCCAATCATAAAACTGCACTAAGCCAAAAATATTTCCACAATAAATAATACCAAAAATGTTTTCCTAAATATGTCTATTTAAATGAGCGTTTGCATCCCTCCATGCAAACATGGCATTTTCAAGATGAAAATTATTTAATCGCTCCATATCTGATTTTGTAATTGTTGGAGTTACAGTTTAGTAGCAATTGATATTAAGAAGTCTGCATACTTTATTGAATGCATACTTTTAAGTCTGCATACTTTATTGAATTAAATCGCGAGCAATCATCTGAAACCAAAGGGTATTTAGATAACTTTCTCTTGGCATTCTTAATATTTTAAGATGAAAATCGATCCCTTAAATAAAACAGTACGCGAATCTAAAAATTCCACGTATGCCCAGAACTTAGTTATATGTCTTGAGAGGTGTTCGCAAAGTTATATGTGCGCAGCATGTACAAAATTTCAGTCTGAAAAGATAGTAAATCCGAAATTCTTAAATTAGTAATTAATTACATTTTAGTATCTTAAAATTCATAAGGAGTTGAATATAAAAAAATTTCGACATAAATATATATATATTTCACTTTTTCTAATTCACAAATGGAACAGACAAACACTGGCGAAGTCGCAGATACAACATTTGGTTGCCGGTAACATATGCAATTTATTCTGCCTAAAATATTCAATTATTAAAATAGAAATATTTTGCAAGAAATTTACGTTTTATGTTATAACTTTCAATGAATGAAGTTTACTAACTCAGAATTTTAATATGACTCAAACGTTCAGTAGAAAAGGGCCGCATTTGACTGCAATCCTTTTTTACTGATTTCTGTGTTTTCCTGTCTCAGTCCTCTGCTACTACACTACCCCAAAAAAATCAAGATGTACCAGCGTAGACGTTGCAAAATTCCTAGAATTGTATAGTAAAAGAAATTTGATGGGGTGAAGAATACACCATGCGTTTGCTTGCATCAAGTATGTTAGGTTCTTCTACTTTTTGCAAACGAAAATTGAGAAAAGAAAAGCACCTATAGAGACTGTTATAAAAACAGGCTTTATCTTATTTTATATTTGCTGTTAAATTACACATCTGCCCCAGAACGAAGAAAGTGGTGTCTGAATATATGTTAGCGCGCTCTGGATATCAAAAAATATCAGAGTTTACATCAAAAGCAGAGCGAGAACTCTCATCTATTGATTCTTACTCACCGGAATGCACTCCTCTTCACGACCTCCTGCAAAATATTACACTCGGGCTTTTCTCGAGAGGGCTTGGAAAAATGAAAGGAGGCTTCTTCTTCTTCTTAGTAATGGATCCGAACCCTTCTTATAAAAAGGCTCTGAAAGGAGGCTTTAAATTTCACTCGTATTATCAAATGCTTTGAGAAACTTCCCGCTTTTCTCTGCGAAATGCGAAAAAGATTTGGTTTTATCTCCTGGAGAGCTGGAGCAAAGCTAAATTTATGTACCTTTCTTTTTCCCTCGCGTTTAATTTTCTGGAAAGGCCGCCGAGTTCTCCACGCCAGACGGTGACGGAATCTTAAAAAGAGATCGCAGAGAGAATGGGCTGAGGAAAATATTTTTGAAAAGCCATTGTTTGACCCTGATGTAAGGAACAGCTCCTGTTAACACAAAAAGCGAATCGTTGAATTGACGACACTTTTTAAACCATTGAAAACAGATGTGTTGTCTGCCTCAGTGTTATTTACATTTAGTATTAAAATAGTTTTCTTTCATCTAAAAGGTGTACAGAAAATGTATTTAATTAATTTCACTTGGTCTAACTCATTCAATGTCAAGATGCAAGATGGTCCCCTGAGAATACGGGTGACAATTTCGATTGACTAAAGCGATCCCTGTGTACCTAAACAGTCCTTGAATTGCATATCTGAAATAGATACACATGCAAAACTAAATGAAATTCCTGGAAGATCTCTGGAGGAGTTTATCAATATCTGTGTTCTGCTTAGAAAAAAATCTGCAACTGTCAGCCTTATCGCAGAAAGCAATGTATTACTAATGTATTTATTTCTCTTAGCCAGTAAAGAATACATTATAATATTGAATCTGAGTATCAAGTTGACAACCTCCGGATTGATATAAGCTATCAAATGTGCTCTCTAGATATGAATTTGATATTACCCATACATTTTTCATCTTATAATTGCATTTAATTACGTAGTAATTTCAAACTTTTTCTCTTACTCTACTCATGTAATGTCTGCTATTAATTTATTGTCCTTTTAAATTATTAGTAAAATAAATTAATACAGCAAGTTACACAGCCGCTCTTTGTTGTTAGTTGTTAGTTATGTTACTTCGTACGGAATTACATAGCCCAGGGGCTTAGAAACTGTTGAGAAATATTCAATATATATATATATATATATATATATATATATATATATATATATATATATATATATATATATATGTGTGTGTGTGTGTGTGTGTGTGTGCGTATGTTATGGTAATAATATGGAGATAAACTAGTAAGTGTTGCCAGCAGAACCTGCAAGTTTGCCCATACTATTCAAATGAAAGTTTTTTAGACATACTCCTTCACTGACCTAATAATCCACATGCGGAAGATCTTTCAAAAGAATTTACCTTTTAATAAAATATTTGGTTGTCTCCAGTGGTAAAAACTTAAGAAGAAACCTTCAGCTCGAAATAACTGCTAAAGCATACGACTCTCTGATTTTTTTAAATATTACTGACTAACAGAACAATTGTTTTTTGTTCCAAGACATAACAGTTGTTTTTTCTTTCAATTCAAATTTATCTGCAATATCCTTTTCTGCTTTAGCCTGAAAAACCAAATGGATATCATGAGTTTCTATTAAATAAATAAAAAATAATAATAATGCATATCAGTGTTTTTTAACTCAGTTTAATTAATCCAAAATTTTAAGTAACTGGAAATACTTAGATGTTGAAAGAGCTCGTTATAGTTTAATTGTCATAACGAAACCTGAAATAACTTTCTAAATAAAAAGTGAGTTAGCTGAATGAGTGAAAAAGTGAGTTCGTTCAGAGTGAGTTCGCTAGAATTAGACCATGAAAGGACATTATTTCAACAAATTCTTGATTTTTAAATCGAGATCATAGAACTAAATGATAGGGAGTAACTTCAACCCTTCAACCTATCTGATAAGAATGTTTGACTTCATTTTAATTCACACCCTAAACTACTGGACAAAATTTCTGAAATTTTAAAATAACCGTCTAGAAAAAGTGCATAAATTTACATTATTTAATTGGTTAGAATAATTTTTTACTGATAAATAATTAATACTACAATATAAACAAAATTAGAAGATCCGGTTTAGAAAATTAAAATTTATCTGAATTATGTCATAGCAGCTTTACTTGAAAAAACTGTATGCTCAAGTTTAAAAATTTTGCGTTGTTATTGCAAGTTTCTACTATGCATCTAGCAGATGGTGGATTTATGAAAAGTCTCAACTATTGAATCATAGAATGGCACTTTCGATGTTGATTTCGATGAAATATCTGTCTGGTATGTGTTGAATATGAATTCTGTATATAAGGATGAGATTTCCTGAAATTGATGTGACTTGTAAATAGGAGTGTGATGTATAAATTCTTTTGTCATTTTGAAATAACTCAAATTTTCATTTTAATTAAGTAACAGAGGGGGAATTATTCTAACTGAATAACTTATGCCCATCTGATAATGCATCGTATCGTTTTAATCATTATAATTCGTAGTTAAATCCGGGCATGTATTTGAGTTTTTATAAAAATCTATCATTATATAAAGGCGGGAAACAATCATACTTTTATTAGATTTTCCTATTTACTTTCCAATTTAAGTGTGTTTTTTTATGAGAACATATAGATAAGATATTATATCAAAGCTTAATATTCATTCAGATAAATTTAAGAAAATAACAGATACTACGTCTTATTATATTTATTATTTTCATTTCTGACACAGATAATAGCATACATTTTTTCTTATTTTCATCTCTCCAGTTGATTTGGAATAATTTGTATCAATATGTTTTTCTATAAAAAATCGTATTATATTATATTAAACCTTAACTGGGGACGTGCAGTCTGTGAGACCGCTAACGAGGGATTTTCGGTCACCCCTTTTCTATTTTTAGTTTAATTGAATGGATTGACCCTGTAGCTTCCTGTTCTGTGATATTCAATACACGTGCACTTTTTCAGCCGATTTTAGCGAATGCTTTTTAAAATAATGCAGTTATTTCTTTAAGAGTGGACTAAGAGCGCACCTCTGCCACACTATATTGTCAAACCTTGTCAATAATAATCAGTTACATTTGTTCATTTTTATTTCCACAAGCTGGAAATGCATTGAATTTCAACCTAATTGAGAATGTGTTGGAGTTGATGATGAAGAAGTGGGCAAAGGAGGCTATTCTTTATCATGATTTCTGAGGTAACGAATGATCTATCTCCAAAATTATTATTTACAGATAAAAACGATTGTGTCATCATATATCCTTCTCAAGCCAAGAAGTTTTAAAATCCTAATCGTGACGATAGGTAGCACGACTAAATATTATTAGAATTTAAAATTACTTTTTATCATTTTTATTTATTTCTAAAAAAGAATAATTGCTTTAATATTTAAATAATTACTATTAAATGTTTTTATCATTTACGGCAATAATTTCTTAATAAAACAAAATTAAAAAATACGCTTTGTTTATTAAATCTATTTCAAACATAGGGTGTATCTAACAATTTAACCAGGGAACGTAAATTTATGGGCAAATAAGACATCTAGCAATGAATTAAAATTATATTGAAAATGTCTTTCTTTGAGTGATTACACAGAAATCTGCACAACAAGTGCGTATTTTTGGTTTTGTGTGAATCCTTTAGCTGTTGTTTAGAAGCCATTCTTCCACTCAAATAATCAGACAGAGATGGATTCTCGGTGGTTGATGACCCCTCATCCGCTGTTATTAATTATCCTTCTGTTCATGAATAGACAGGGATCAATCTTTCCGCCCGAGAGAAAAGAGTGTCAACAAATCCTGTCGTTTGCATACAGCCTGTGTTCATGCTGCCGAACAAGCTCACGCGACAGAATAATAATGAAGTGCGTCACTTCGATGAAGTTAGTTTTAATTTTAAATCTGTTGCACGTTTGAGTCGCTTGCACCTACAGCCTGAAATCAGATGAACTGCCAAATGTTTTGGAGAATGATGCATGGCGATTGACCGAAGCTGGATTTTGAGAGCAGTTTGATGGTAGGGTTAATATTTTGACTAATTTTATCATTATTTTACATTCTGCAATTATTATAGTCGATGGCAATAGGAGGAGACAAGCGACACCATAGTCACATAACGCTACATGCACAATCGGAGATTTAATAAGACAGTACTTTAAGCTATATTATGAAGTTAATTCAGAGATTGAGAGAGTACATGCTGGTGAAATCATACTGTTGTTGTTGTTACTTATGGTCCTTTCAAGCCAGCTGATAAACCTGTCGACGCGTTAAGACGATTCTCTTGCTTTTTCAATAGCGCCAACTCGAGCCAAGGGTACGACTTAGCAATTTCATGCATCACATTTGCTTTCCCAACCCCTTTTTACGTGGGGGGGGCTATTTACACATCTCACAGATAGAACACAGAAAGTCAGAACAACCATGCCCGAACCGCGACTGTAACCCGGGAAGCTCAGATCACGGGTAAGGTGTACTACCCCTATGCCAGGACGTCGGCGGATTCATGCTGCACCACATATACATGGCTCATATAATAACAGAGGGCTTTTATGCATTTTAAAAACGATTTTGGACTAGTTAATTAATGTTTATATAAAATAAGATGTAAAGATGACTTCTTTTAGATATTCAATTCAATAGCATTTTTTTTTCTGGATTATGTGTGTGCATCGTAATTTTTATAACAGAAGAGCTTTTTGTACAATTCCGCTACTTTCCAAACTCCTTCAGACGTAATGGGTTTGCACCTAGAAATAACACTTTTCAATGAAATAAAGGCCTGATTTTCCATATGTCAGAGCATTTCACAGGAATATGTAGAAAAGGAAGATATGCAATATTAGTATTGGTCTTCATTCTTTAAAAGAATGCAAGGGTACTTTTAGAAGCAGTTTAATCTTGAAATAAGCGTCATTCTTTGAAAGTCACTAGGAGAAAGAATGGACATTTCTTCTGTAAATATTGAACATAAAATTTACTCTTGATTGAACATTGAGTTGACATTAACATTTTCACTATATTCTAATTTTTAATTTCCAATTGTAAGATTGTTCAGCGAAAATCATAAAACTTTTGTTTGCATCGGGTTAATAATGTTTGTGCATTTCTTGCTCTTCATTTCATATTGTGAATAGACATATTTTTTGCAGTTATTTAGCTAAATCTAGGATTCATCAAAGGTAACATTATATTTCAGTTTTTATTTTGTTAAATAATTTTCATACGAAGTTCTACAAACCATTCTGCATTAAGCCATATGAGCATCGTCAAATATATTCCTGCATCTCTGTTCTGTTTCGGTTATTTCACTTCAGAAATATTTAAAACTGAATATACCTATTTGGGATATTTGTTTACAAACCTTTTTCGATATAAAAGTAGTGATTTTTTTTCTTTTTTCGATTAATTATTCTTGCGTACTTGATGCTCAGAAAATTTAATATCATGCATTTTGCAATTTTTTGAATCAAAGGAACAAGAATATTTTTTTTCGAAAAGCGAAAACACTTATCCTTCAAATAACAACTTACCCTTAATTGTTATTTTTTTTATATAATATGTTTTGAAAAAAGATTAAGTTTAAAATAAAAAACGTTATTTCTTATTTCAAATAAGAATATGCTGCAAAAAATTTTCTGAAGAATGTAAGTACTTTTTAAAATACAAATAAGATGTTCAGGCTATAGATGAAATCATTTTTGTCTCTCTTTAGTTATCAATGCCTTTGATCACAATCATGAAGTTTCCCTTTAAGTGGAAAATCAACAATGACTGAGCAAGTTTTGAATTGCTGTAAAAATATTGGAAAATAGACTGTTATAAAATTTTAAAACAGGGTAGATTTAATGCGAAAATTGAGCTCCTAGTTAAAAAAAAAAAAGCGCGCAACAATTGTTCGTTTGCTTCCGATTTCCAGCTTTATCTGACCACGCAACGTTTCATAAAGGAAATAATTCATCTATCTCAATCCTGCTCGTGACCCCTGTGCCCATATCCATTACAGTTTTTAAGCAGCTGATTAGACACAGAACTACCATGGTGAACAGCAGGAATTAGTGCAAGAGGGTAAAATGAATTTTTTCGTTTCACTTCTTTTTTTTTTTTTTTTTTTTTTTGAGGTTCGTCCAATGAAGTCATATCCGAGTTTCATTTACAACTAGTGCAATATTGTATCTGAGCGTCATATACAAGACAGTATATTAAGTATCATGAAACATCATCTAATTTCCAGTCGTTTTTAATGGCCGAAGGAAAAGTGATCAAACATTAAGAGATGTGTGTTTTATCCTTTTGATTTGGTGTTCATGAACTGCAGGTACGTTTTCATAATGATTCTGTCTTGTTCTCTAATCAATTTATTGCTTGTATCTCGTATGATTTTCAATATCAGTAAATTAAATTAATCAGTAAATTTTTAATATGTTATTTGTGGAAAAATATATCTGTTTAATTTATCTAGACATCATTTGCAATTCATTGCATTCAATTCTCAGATGTGAAAAGTTTTACCAGTCTTCATGCATTTCTCTTAAAGGAATAAAAATAGCCCTAGTGTTGCTTCAAACGGGACGTTAATATAACTAAACTAAACTAAAATAAACTTAAAGGAATAAAATCAAATTGTATTTTACATTTCAAATAAATATGGAATGAACATTTGTTTGTTTTCATTATATTTGCACTAACACTGAGGGAGAAAACTGAATCCTGCGAATTCTCTTGGATCATGTGCTTTATATGATTCGTTCAAAAGAAGTTTTTATTTCACATTATTCTTCCAAATAAGCTTCAGTTATAAATAAAGAGATTCCACAGAATAAAAGTAAGTTAAACAGTAATTCTAATAATATTTCTGAGAAATCCAACTTAAAATTTTATTATATTGTTTTCAATTATCCACTCAGATAAATACCTTGTCATTCTTATGAACTGATTATACGAATATTAAAAGAGAGTGTTGTACCTTAGTCAGATTTTCAATATTATCTATTTATTTTATTTTTTTACCTTCTTAAGTTTACAATCAAGTTGCGAGTGCTCTTAAGCAACTTGCTGATATTAACTATGCGAATACTAATCTTAACTTTGCTTCGTTTCATAGTTATTACAAATTTCAAAATACCCAAATGTTCAGTTTAAACATTTTTTTTAACTATTGTTTCTATAAAATCTTTGTATAATAGTCAAAGATACAGCATAGGGCTGTAACTTTGACTGAAAGAGGGTGTATTATCTTTGACTTGCCTTTATTGTAAAAAAAAAATATGTATGATCATTTTGTAAGACAATTATAATTTATAAGACAATTATGTTTCATTAAACGTCATTTTTATACATGGGAATGAGTTATTTACAAGATTTCGTAATTTTTCAAAGGTTTGTCTTTCTTTAACATATATTTATTATGCTTTTGCTTAATAAATGACGGAATTCTTTGCTGAACTTTATAATTTGAAAAGAAATAATTCTTAATTTTTGAATTCACTTTTTAAAGCATTTTTTTGTTTAGGCAGTCGTGATTCTTTTTAAATTCCTCTTCGTGCATTATTTTTTTAATTTTGGGAGACACCAGTTAATTTCAATGATGTAAGATTAGTTCTTCAGAAATATCTGCCATAATCTATGATCCCCATATCCCTTTTTTTTTCTCTTATTCCTTTCTCACTCTTAAGAAAATGCCTTACATTGCCGTAAATATACTGAGAAGATCAGTCAGCTTAAATATAGCCGATTTGATTAACTCTGCTTCATTTCATATTTTCTGCATGTTCTAAAATACCAGAAATTTAGACTGACAAGATTCTGAAACAAAATCTGTGTTTACGAAATTGTAATAGCTGAATCATGTATGTGTCTCAGATCAATCATTAATAAGTCTTTTACAGATGAAAGCAGGAACTCATTATCAGCAATATATATATATATATATATATATATATATAGATTAAGCAAGCTAATTTAATCACAGTATTTATGGTAATAGGTTTATTGATTGGTGTTAAAATCTTGTTGTTCATTGCATGAATATAGCTTGGCTTAAATACATTGCTTAAAGAGATAAACAGATGCATTCCATGATTTTTTGTGCGGCTGAAAGATCATGATAATCACATTATTTTTGCTCATCTCAGGAACAGTATAACCAGCTTTATTGTTGTTAAGAAGTAACAGTACATATTTTTAGGACATGGTCGGATATTAAATACTTAAATAACTGAGGAAAATTAATCTTTTAAAGTAATCTAAAGATTCAAAAATAATTTAATAATAAAGTCAAAAATTTACCTCATAAGAAAAGAATCGTAAACTAAAAGAAAGTTAAGACACTGTGGCATATCGTTTATTAAATTATAGACTGAACAGTGCTAAAAACTCAGAATTATTTTATGTACATGATATTTATCGATATGATTTAATGTATAGGATACATTTCGATGCAACTTACTGAATAGGAGCCTAGCTTCTTCGGGAAAATCAAGTGAGACAGTTATTCTCAGTAATAGGCGGATACGAAAAATATAAAATGGCTTCTAGTTAGAAAATATAGTCTCGTGAAATGACTAAGATTTCTCGGTTGGAAACGAAATATCATCATGGGCGAATAATAGAATCTAACGACATGATCTATGGAAAAATCGCCTACAGGTTACCATTTTTAAAGTTTCATATTAGTAAAGGATTACAATGAGCTTGTAATCACATGCCAAATTGTAGTAAATGGATGGCTATTCTTTTCAGAGATGAAACAAAAAGAGCCTCCAATCAGGAAAATAAAATGTTTTGGGGACTTATATATTATCAAAAAGTGTTCTAAGATATTAGGAAAGAAAAAGAAGCAACGAACAAAGAATAGTTAAATATTATTGGCGATATTTGTCAGTGTACCAGAAATGCACAATTCAGGCATCTGAAATAAAAATTGTTATTTATTAAATTAAAATTATTTTCAATAAAGGCCTGGAATTAATGAGGTTATCAATGAGTTTCTTTAAAAGAAAGATTCTCATTGCTGAATTGTTTCTGTTTATGTTAAGCGAACAAGAAACAGTTCTCCCTAGAATGTCCAAGTATTTTCTATTGAATTCATATTTGAAAAATTATATCGTCTTCCATTCGAAGGGTTCTCTTATTGAAAAGGAATTTTTCCACTAACTGAGCACGAGGTGCCCTCCTGTTATCATTCATGACAATGAATTCATCTCAAATTCCACAACATAAAACAATGCACTAGATCTGAGGATCTCATATGTATACGGCTGAATCTGTAATCCTTTATTTCTGATTATGTACTAATCAGTACAACCATTAATAGAAACACCGACCTCCACCATTGCTCTGACTCTGAATAATAGGATATTTTCATGCAGGATTATTCCGAGTACCAAGTTTTCACCACATGAGAATATGCCCTTTGTCAGATTGTAGGTTGACGTGAAATTTATCGGCGAAATGTGCAATGCTGCATTTATCCATCATTATCTGAGATGTCTATGTGTCCACTTCTGCGGACAGAACGATGGTCCCTTGTCAAAGAAACATAAACAATAAACCATGTTTGTGGGTATATAATCCCACACGGTGGAGTGGATTTCGAAAATTTTAATTCAAAATTCTGGTGCCAGTAGTCCTATGAACATATTATTGCAATGAAGTGGTATTTATAGAGTGGTTTATTTTGACCATTAGTGTCAAATATCGATCTCATTTTGTATTGCTGCATCCGTACGACCTCATCCCCATCTTCAGTGAATATTTTCAATTTCTAAAAAACTGATCAAATAAGAGATTAGCGTAACAAACAATTCCTTTATTAACAGCCTTATATATTCACACAAAAATTACTTGTTCCCATCTAAGTTAATATTTTTTACAGAGTTTACACAACAGTTAAAAGTTAATTCGGAAATTGATTAATTCGGGGAATAAACACTACTACTAACGCTAACAGGCTATTAGCACAAACGACCACTCCAGCGGTAGCACCAGAAATCCACCCATCTTTATCGGGTGGGTTTTAACACAGAGACCCAAGTCACACCGAGCTTCTCACAAAATCAGGAACGCCTTCCAACTCTCACGTCTCTCCTCCTCCTCCTCAAAACGGCTCTCACTGCTCTCTTTTCCTCTCTTCAAAGAATGCTTCATTTTATTTCCGTCAAATTTCCGCCTGTCATTTTCTCATTGGTGCACTTGAGCCCCTTATTATCCAATGGCCGTTCAGCAATGCTTCCTCAATGGTCTCCAGTCGATCGTGGGAATGTCCATTAATGATTCATCTTTGCATGTGACCCATCCCGAACACATGTTAATTGTAGTTCCTTCATAATGGGAAAAAAAGTTTAACATCCGGATGGTTTGACGTTCCTCTTCCTTGAAAATATGATGGCTCTCTTTGAATCTACGAAACACACATCTGCAGTTCTTTATTTGGATACAACTAATGACGAGACACAATGATTCTAATGGAAAAGGTAATACTTCACCTGGCAGTTCGGAGGCACTTAACGATGCATGGGATAAACAGGTGAAGTTACATCTGACTGGAATGACAGTTATCAATTAAAGGAAAGAGAGAACGTTACACTGGAAATGACGCGTTGAGAAATTTTTAAAGCTTTCAGTAGAACGGATAATATTGGCCCCTGACTTTCTAAAACCTATAATTTAAAATAAAGATGACATGCACAAATTAACATGATCTTGGATGAAGTGTATCTCTAATTTCACAGAAAAATCACAACTATCCCAAAGAAAATATTATTAGTCTATCGATAGTACGCCCAGTCAATTATTATCATTTCATGATTGTATTAAAAAATGCTATGAGGAAAAAGATTATGTTTATAGTGAAACATACTTTTTATAGTAAAATTATTTAAAGATTTTTATTCATTTAAATAAGTATTTCTTTAAAATGTCAACTAATTCAATTGAGTAATTGGTGATTAATCTTTCTACTAAATACGAGAAATTTCACATTTTATCACTCATCGCCATCATAGGCAAAACTTATCAAGTTTACGGTCAGTCAAAAAAGCAACCAGATTTTATTATTGCTCATAATCTATGAAAGTTAAATTCAAGGTCAAATGCCATTCGTTTTGAAAGAATATCTACATAAAAATATGCAAATGTAATTTGCATAAAGGACCATCTACATATTTAATATTGCATAATCTTCAAATTTTTCTTTTGCAATCAATAATTTTTCAGCTTTTAATTGATTCTTCACAAAGGGAAATCCCCTTATATAAAATTTTAGACAAATTGGTTCAAAATAACTGGAGGTATGAGAGGAAAAATGTGTAGGAACTATTTCAATATATACAAATATTGCAAATAGGTCATTAACATCAATACTTTTCTTTGTTAAAATTTTCATTTCCATCATTAACACGGTAATTTTATTCAAAGAAAATTAATATTTTTTTCATACCTTACGTTATTAAAAATAAAACAAAACTAAAAAAAATTATAAATCATTGTTTGCATTTTATACGTAATTGTAAACAAATAACCGACAAAATTTTCCGAGTCAAATTATTTAAAATAATTAAAGACTTTTTTAAAGTTTAACAATTAATATTAATAAAACTAGTTTATATTGGGAGTTCTCAGGAAAATGGAAAAATAAAGGTCAGTTAATTTTGTTCTGTTTATAATTAAGTTTTGCGCCAAATGATACGTAAAATCATTTTTAAGAAATTTTTACACTTAATATCTTTTTAACCAAAAAGTGCATAGTATAAAGAATGAAGTTTATAAGCTTTTCTTTCATTTTTGAAAAAATGGTAATTTGTGAAATTTTAGTGACATTGCATTACGTACGCACAGTGAATTGCTTTCGTATATTCTTAAGAATTAGTTTATTTATTCACTATTTCGTGCTATACAAATTTTGCACACAATACAAACTATTCGCTTCTATAATGTTTTCATGAAATAAAAAAAAAATCACAAATCATTTGTTCAGCTGTTATCGGCTCCCAAATTTTGAATTTTTTTTATTTTTATTAAATTTTTTTATTGTTTTATTTTTATTATATTTAAAAAAATAATTCTCAGTTTTGCCTCAACTAGTTATATTTCCTCAAAATAAACATTTGTAAACAATTTAAATAAAATATAAAGGCAAAAAATGAATTTGAAACAATCAAAGCTTCTAGAAAAACGAGTTCAATAGAAATAGATTTAAAAACATGTATGGCAAATTTTTAATCACTAATTTCCATATTAAATAAAGCTATATTGCAAAAAGTCATCAATTTCATCTCCACAAACAAAATTAACGCATCGGTGATTAAAACTGTTTTCTTTCGGAAATTCACATACTAAAAACATGACTTACTAACTGAAAATGTTAGGAAACTCAAATGCTGAATTTAGGAAGAAAACTCTACGCCTCTAACCATTCATAATAAAATAATTTGCTTTTCTTTTAACTCTAGCATTTCCAAATCTGTCAGAATGAAAAAAAAAATGCAATTAATCATGCGCAATTTTGAAAACGCGAATTTTCTTTGAAAAAATAAACCATTCTTGTTAGGTAGAAATTAACAAAGAAGTACAAACGAAATTATTAAACGTACAAATAAACAATAAGTAAACAATAGCGTTTTCTAAAAAGTGTTTTTCTTTACTTCAAAGATCAAAGTATCTTATCAACATAAGCATCAAATAAAAAAGGGTGAAAGAGGGCGTGGCCCTTCATATGGCGAAATGACATCTTACAAAATTGGGTATGTCACAAAATATTTGTCCAATTCTTTTGAAAATTTTAAATAATTTAGAGATAGATCCAGAGATAATTTTAAACACAAAATTTAGAAATCCACATTTTTATCAATTTTAGTTTACCAAATTGTGATTTTAAGAAAATACAACTTCCGATTTCGAACTGGAATTGTACATGTGCAGCTCATATGCGGTAAAAAAAAAAAAGATCATCTGCTCCTTTTGTATGAAAAAAAAAAAAAGATTAAATTTTCATTGCCATAAATTTGAAAATAAATCTAGAATATATTTTTATGTTAGAAAGATTTTTAAGTTAAACATGTCTGGGTGCATATAGAATGAAACCGATTAAAACACGGCATTCCATAAAGCTTCTGTTTAATATTAAGAGACATGTCCCTTAAATTAAAAGAAGCCGCTATAGTCATTACGGATATTCAGACAACTCCACATAACTTGTACGGCCGAAATAGGCACCAGCTTCCCGGGTTCAGTAGAGAATAATAACTCTGTCGTTTGAGGATCAGGTGCAGTGTGTGCCGGCAATTGCTTTTTTTATTCAGATCAGGGAATCTAGCTTGAACTGTCTTGAATTGGAAATATAGACATGGAATACTTGATTTCAGATTAAAATAATAATTTTCAAGGAAGATATGCTTAAATAAAGTTTTATTGTAATTAGTAAAGAGGTCTCATATTCTTCTTATTTAGCGTGTTATATTTAATAGGTGTCCTTTCATCTTTCAATTACTTGAAGAAAAAATACCAAACTACCTGGCACAAGAGAAGAGAAGTAGGCACCCTCTTTCAATTTCTGGTCATCCGAATAAAAACAATTGTGATCCTTTTCGATCATCCCTTTCAGATGCCCATCCTTTTCATCCTCAGTTTGAATATAAGAAATGTAATGTAAGACAATAGAAAAGGGGAGTAAACCTTCTGTCAGATGGTTAGAAAAGAAAAGATTTATTGCGTTAAAGGAAGAAAGTACTTATTGTTCCAAAAGAAAAAGAAGAAGAAAAAATTCCAGTTCTTTCAAATAGAAAAAGAAACAGTGCCCCATCTGTACAATTTAATCCCTTTAGCTTTAGATTAATACGATAATCAAGTAAGAAAGAAACAAAACGATTGTTTTCCCACAGTTGTTTTCAGTTTTTCTTTTATCCTCAGATATAATCTAAACCAATGGCGGATTATTTTCGAGAATATGCAATCGAAACTATTTAACTCCATATTAAAGGTACGCTTTACTATGATGAAACACTGATACTGAAAAAAAAAAACAGATTTTCCTTTTACCACTCAAATCATCCATTTGACTTTATATGTAGAATTCGACTTGGTTAAGGACATTTATACAATGTAATGGAAATTGAATAGATAGAATGTCAGGACACTGTTCTACTCCTTAATGTTGCAAAAAGTAAATATTATATAGAAATTTGAACTAGTAAAGTTTTTTTCTGCTCTCTATTGCACTTTTTTAAAATCAAAACCTCTCTAATCGGCGTTAATAATCAAACATTTCGGTTGAAAGGCGCAATCGATGGAAAGAAACAAATTCGTCTGTAAATTTATTTTATATGACTTAAATATAAATGTATTTCATATGAAATACAAAGTCTGTTCTGCCATGCAAATTCTATGACTGTCAGAGATAAATAGAAAGACTATGTTAATAATCTACAATCCTAAATGTTGCATAACCAAAAATTATTGAGGGCGCATACTATTCTATTACTCAATATAACCTGAAATATATTTTTGTGCTCATTCTTCTAGTATGAATGCCCCTGTAAAATTTTCATCATTTAAATATTTTTTTCAAAAAAATAATATCGTTGTTATATGCATCAATAAACAAGTCTGCCTGTATGCAAGATGATAAATCTTGTTCCCGACTTTGCTTTACATTCCATTCGAAACTATTTCAAATGCTTTCTATTTTGAAAAATGTTCTTTTCTAGTCATATGATAGTATTGGCGACTTGATACAGGAGCTGTCTTGCATAAGTATCTTTGGAAAAATTTGAATCTATTCGGGGAGATTTCAATGCCAGTTCTCAAATTTCTTAAAATACTATTGGATTACATTAAAGAATCTGTGATAATTCAGAAAGGGGCCCAACATTAATATTGACTAATTGCTCAGGATTTCCTGATTTGACTTCTCATGCTCATAAAATCCAGATCTGCATTGTATTTGGAATCACTAATTTATTTTTTCAGCTTAAACAAATTTTTAGCATGATATAATGTTTATTTATAGTCTTCGAACATAGTTCAAAATTCAATAACAGTTCAAATATTTAAGGCATTATTCAAGTCGAAATAATAATTGATATATTTCATATTTAATAATTACGCAAATATAATTACTTGTACAATGCTGGTAAATTTGAAGGAAAACTGTATTGCATTACTGTATGAAAAATTGTATTACATTATGAAAATTGACAGATATAAAAAATTAAGTATGGGTTAAGTAATATTTCTTGTAAGAAATCAATGAAAGCTGAAGAATAATTTGATGTGCATGTCATCCAAATAACAAAATACTCTCACCCCTCCTCCCCCCAAAAAATAAAAAATATTCTTTCTATCGAATTTGTGTTTTCATGCAACTGGGCTTTTTATAATTCATGGAGTGAATTGTATGCCACAAAAGGATGAATTCCCTTAACTCTCTGCTTTAAAAAGATTACATAAGAATGATTCATTTTAGTTACCATTTCTGAGTCAATGAAGCTGATTTTTCACAAGTCTTCAATTTATTTGCGCACTCAAGCAGAGAAAGCTGATTTTTGTTTTCCTTCATACTTTGTTGGAATAACCTGTTAAATCTTTACAATTTGCATTTTCTCGCTTTTCTTAGAAGCAAAGTAGTTAAATATTTTGTGGCAGTTTTATATGTGTGTTTTTTTTCACCAGGTTTCTCTTTTTTCCGCCATTATAATAATTGATGCTTAAATAGTACTTTTTTATAAGAAAATCAATAAATTTTAAATTTTGAATTAACATAAATCACATTACCATCATTTATAAAAATTCCGGTCGAGCCTTTAAGTCATTAATAAACAAGTCATTGAATGATTAAAAAAAAACCTTAATACTATAATTCTAAAATACATACATCAAATTTATGTTGGAAGCTATGTTTTATAATCTATACATGATCAAATTTAATTACCTATTGAGACATCTTAGTAATGATAACAATGGAAAGAATTCAAAAGAATCTGAAATGCAGTAATTCATATTCTTATTAACTAGCTTGCAAAAATATCTTGTAACTCATACAAAAGAAGAATCTGCATTCATTTTTACTGATTGATAGATTTAAAAAAAATCGACTATCATTGTAATTAGTTTACTTAGTGTTAAATTAATTTACTTATTATTTATAATTTGTCAAATATAATCAAATCAATAATCAATAAATAATCAAATAATATATATATGCGATATTGTTTACCTTTATTTAATATTGAATGTTGTTACTTAGAATTTAATTTAATTTCAATACTTAGTATCCCATTTGCTTTGGCTACACATTTCTCCTGAGAATGCGCACCAAATACAGGCGTAACCTAGAAAGTAAGATCCACACACATAATTGGAAATAATTATTTGAAACAAAACTCTATTAAATAATGAGCTACCATAATCAGATTATATTTCAACATAGCTACTACCATTGTTTGGGCATTTATCAAAGCGCAGCATAAATGTTTGGATTTTTTCGGGAAAGAAAAATGTCGCCTATGATTGCAACTATTGGACAACAATGCATACCGAGACGCAGTTTTCAGAATTTCAGTCTTTTTCAGACACAGTCTAGTGCAAAAGGGACCCGAAATTCAAATTAGATTCCAGGAAAATTACCTTTATAGTAAAATGTTTGTTCCCCATCCTCTTCGCATTAGCTACTGTAATTCAACGCATACTATATCAGAGATGAGGACCGTCCCTTATCAAAAAAATTCTCAACTTTTGAGTACCGTACGCACCTTTTGACCAAGGAATCGCTCTTCGCATTGGGCCCGTAAACATCACAAATGTGTCTGAATTTCACAAGCTTTGATGTTTCCCGTGTTGAGAAATCGAATGGCCGATCAGATGACCGATCTCGCATGCGGAGGGAGGCTGGACTGTTTTACACACTTTAAACTCTCACCAAACAAGCGAGACATAAATCGGAGATTTCAAAATGTCTTTCTTCGCTCGCAATAATTCATCAGACAGAATGTACATGCCTCAATCATAGAATGCAGCTTTTCCGAGGATGGTGGTAAGGTCTCGGCTTCGGAACCGTAGAGCTTCATATTCGAGACTGAATTCCACCAAAGAACCATCGTGTAAGCGGGTCTGAAGCACATTAAATCAGTCGGAGCCAAACATACTCTTTTTGGATGTTTGGAGAGGGGTGCCAGCTCAGGTGTCGTCCTCGCCATCTGACTGGGATTCAAGATTACGTGGTTTGTCCCAAAATAGCCCTACCGTTAGTTTAAAAATCAGGACGTTAACATAACTAAACTATATAAGCAACGAAATTTTATCTAAAGCAGATTTTTTAGTCTTTTTACGTTCACATTGCATAAAATTCAGGGCTGTGTTACTGAAACCTCTCCGCAGAAGAATGAAAGATTTAATTTTCATCTCCCTTTCAGACGAAGTGAGCTCTGAGTCAATTATATACACATTATCCAAACTGCTTTAATATATAGGAAGTGTTCTGACTTATTGTGGAGTAAACATGACATCCGGTAAACGATAACATTTACATTTCGAATGCAAGCATGATGGATTACCCTTTTACCGAAATTGCGTAATACGGCGGTCTCTATAACTTCCCATCATCATAAATTGCCTCCTCTACAATGCGCTATCAAACTGAATGTGACACTCGCTGTGTGAGCTCTGGATTATTAATGCTGGATCTTTGAATGTATCATCATGTTCATTTATCCTAAGCACATCAGGCGAGGCCCAGCACTACTAGTCTTCATTCAACACAATATAATAAATTAAGGTTCTAAATGGTCATGTGATACCTTTGAACTTTTCCTGTATCTGCTTTATTTGACCGGTTAATCGCGGAATTTATTTTTTAATGTTCCCCTTTTTAAAATAAGTGATGACGCATCTACAAATGGTTGTATAGCAAATTTTGCCCCAAAAAAATCATTGTAAAGTGACTAAGATTTTATTTTGATTAGAGAAAAAAGTTACATGTTGGCATGAGGTGTATTCACCTCGAAATGCGCTTAACTGGTTCAAAATATACGGAATGAGATTTTTTTTCAAATTCTATCTGCACTTTTCTGCGTTATATTGCTAGAACTGCGATAACTGTATGATTGGATAGTCAGTGGTTCGCGTCAGGATTGTTATAGTCTAATTATGAACAAATCTAATGCCGCTGTGGCCCGATGGTAAGGTCTTAGTCTTGGAACCGGAGGGCCTCAGGTACTTGAGACCCTAATCCACTGAAGAACCGTCTTGTAAGCGGGTTTGGTGCACATTAAATCCGTCGGCGCCAAATGTCCTCCTGCTGATGTGATGGGGAAGTTTGAAGAGAGGGGGATACTAGCTCAGGTGTCGTCCTTGTCACCTGACCGCCATTCAAAATTACGACGTCCTTCCCAAAATAGCTCTAGTGTTGCTTTAAAAAGAGACGTTTATATAACTAAACTAATAAAAAAATTATGAACAAATCTAGACTTAAGAACCGATTTCATGGTTTCAAATTCTCCTGTGCCTGCGATTACTACATGCTATATATTTTGAGGACTGAAAGTGTCGCCCGTTAGAGTTAAACGACAAGCAATCTCAGGTGATGTTTTCGCATCCCATGCGCGTTTCAAATTAACTGCCAGAAACAAAATAGACACCGTTTAGCACCAAAACAGATCTACGTGCATTTTAGTGGGAAATATTAATGTAAAATACCTGATATTCATAAAAGATTTATCGATTTTCTGGGTATCCGGCTTGAGAAAGAGGAAAATAGCAAAAAGGAATATTCACCTTTATTTTCTTTTGAACGTGCCGTTAAGCAAAAGTCAGAAGAATGTGGTTCATAACAAAAAAGTATTTCTGTAGCAAAAACTATGTGAATTGAAATTTTTAAATGTAAGTTAAAACCTTCAAAAAATATGTAAATTGAAATTTTTAAATGTAAGTTAAGACCTTCATTTTAAGATTTCTTTTTCGAAATAATCGGTTAAAGCATAACCCATTATAAAAAGAAATTGAGAAGGCCAATTTATTCACATTTCCTTTATTGAATTCTAACTGTAAATAGATGCTTCCTCCTTTACTGAAAAGAAGGCGTCATGAATGGAAATTCACAGAACACAGCGGGCGCGGTTTCTAATGAAGGTGTTATCCCAGAGAACGCCTTTCATCACACCGGCATACAATAGCAACGAAATATTAAACTTTGGCTTGAGTACAACTGAATACAGCCTTTTTACTGAACCTAGTGTATTATACTTTGGTATTTTATTTAGCAATTAATCACAGGCATGCGGTTAACAATATCCGAAATTCGAATTTGTGTTTTAGACGCAACTACTAGACAAAATATTAAAATAAAAAAAATTGACACAAAAATATCATTCTTTTCAAAAAGTACCGTGCCAGATTTTATATAGTATTTAATTCACTGCTCTGTGAGCTATTATTTTTATAAATTTCTTAATGTACAGATCAAAAGATGGTCAATCCCTTGTTGGATTTGGCTCAACATTTGAAAGACCTCTTGACTATAGACATCAATTCTGTATATCGAGTTTTATTTATCTAACTCTCTTAGTTTTGTAGTTATCAGGTTAAATTATATTCGAATGGACAGAAAGACAATCCTGCAAACAATTTGACAAAAACTAACAAATTTGGTGTAAAGGTCGTGTACCAAATTTTAACTGCCAGCGTTTTTGAGTCCTCTTTGTCACGGACAGATATACGGACGTTTTCTAAAAATATCATTTGCGTATTCAAGGGGGTCTAAAAGAATCTTCAAAATCATGAATTTTTTAAATTTTTATTTATTTATTATAATTTTTTTATTTTTTGAGGAATCCTATACTTCCTCTTTACTACATATGCGAGAAAGTGATGAAATAAATTTCGAATATATTTATTTCAAATCTCAGAGACAGAAATTTCTGAAATTTATATATTAAGGATTTTTAATTGGCTTCTTTCACGCTACAAAAGGTGCAATTTTGAAATTGACTTTGCACTCTCTTCCTGGTGGGAATGTGATTGAAATTTTATAAATATATGTGTTCTCGATAGCAATGCATTATTTTACTATTTTAAGCACTTAATTGTCAATAAATCCTTAAATTAATTTGTTTCAAAATCAATGAATTTTTCTAACATTCAATTTGAAAAGTAAATTTAAGTTTAAAAAAATCCCAAACAGCATGGCTCATGGCTTATTAAACAGCATGGCTCAAATCAGTGTCATAAATATATTATTATGGCCCCGGCAAATGGTTAAGGTGGGTTCTTCAGAAACTACTAATTATAAAAAACATCATTATTTGAGATACTTAATCGTCCCTTATAATATTGTTACTCAATTTTTAAAAATGATGTTATTTGTTTATTTTTGTAATGAATTTTTATTATTTTAATTTATAAAATGATATTTTACAATCTATTTATAGTTGTTTATTTCGATTCTTTAACTTTAATACAAGGCCTTATTACATCTTGCACATCAGACATTCAATCCAAAAGATATTCTCATGGCAGTATTAATAGAAGGAATGATTTAATTAATTTAGAAAATGAGTATTTGACACTGATAATGATGACAAGAATGTCTACAAATAATATGAAAATAGAACACATTTTATGAAAGCTTGAAAACAAATAATGTTTACATAATTAATCGATTTTTAAGACAAAGAGGTAAAAGGATCCTGTTTCGAAGGGCAGCGGATTGTATTTACGTTCAGATAACATGGAATAAATTGTGCAATGAAAATGCAAAGAGCAGTTTTTACAGTTTCCAAATAGCAGTCTTCTAAGTTTTGTGTTTCCGGGTAGTTGATTATGGAGTGAAATAAGGAAATTATTATTTATGCAAATGAAAGAAAATCAGGTTAAAAAATCCTGCTTTTTTATATTTTAAATTACTTATAAAAAGCAGAGAATTTTCTGTGAACTATCATCGTGATTTTACTATTAATTCTATCATTAAATCTCACTTATTTTTTCAGATGCAATAATTAAATTATTTCGGATATCAGACTGATAAAACCTAAAAAAGAAGAGAAAATTCTTTAAAATGAAATTCTTCTTATATTTAATTTTCTTGTAAAATTAGAAATTTAAATCTAAATATTTAATATGTTTATTTAACATGCTCTTATGGGTATTTTAAATTAGCAAGGCACTAAAAGTAGTAAAACACTAAAGTAATTTAAATTAGTAACACAGTTAATGTATCGTTTAAATTTAGTCGCAATAGAGAGACATAACTTTCGATTCAAAAATATGTGCAAACTTTTTTTTTCATTTTTTATACCGGAAACAAAACGAGTTGTTCAAATGGAAGCTCTACATTTGATTCAAGCTTTCACTTATGCTGAATATTTTTTTAAAAAAATTAAGACATCTTCATCTTAAAGTGAAAAGAAAATTTGCAATCAAGCGCATATCAGTTACGTTTGACATTTGAAAATACAAAATTTGCCCCTTTAACATTAGTCACTTTCATTTTAATTACTTTATTGCTGTATTACTTTTTTTTCTACAAAAGCAGTTTTTTTTAACCGTAAGCAGAGTAATTAATTCCACATTTTTGAATGATTCTTGTTTTTTATTAATTATATTCATAGTTAAGATGTGGATCGTTGAAAACCGCATATTGTTCGGTAACTATTTTTTTACAATATTGTAAAAAATTAGGAGATGTAAAATTTTTCTTGCTGTAGGAAAATATTATGCACAGTTATATAATCGGTATATTTTCTCTGTACATTGCATGTATGAAACGAAAATACTTATACAATAGTATCGCCAAAATAATCATGGAAAAAGTAGAATATTTGCAATGATTTGAAAAATTTATTTGAGATTTCAGTGTTTGAAATCTTTTAAAATGTTTTTACTACTTCTAGAAAAACAGAAAATTGTTAAATTAATTCAACAAAATAAAAAAGAATCTCCTTCAGAATATTTTTTTCAAAAGAATAAAAATGTTTACGTTATTAATTCTTTGAAATTGAATTTAAAAAAAAATGGCTAGATTTTGTAGATAATTTCAAAAGTATAATTTAAATTGTAAAATATTTTACCTTCGACTTTAACAATTAAACGTATCATTATAACATTGCTTTTGTCTTGAGAATTATGTGACAGACGATTTAATGCGTTAAAGTTGGTTTTCATTCCCATTCAAACCGGTATTAGTGATGAGGGCTTGAATTTATTAATGGTAATCTTTTCTTTGAAGTCATAATTACGGATGGGATATTTGTGATTGTTGCAAGAAGATTTCAATTAACATGCCATTGAATAAATCCAAGAACCGAAATTCATTTTAAATAGAGACTTCATAAGATTTACTATTATTCATGAATATAAGTTGTATATAAATATATTTTTTTGTGTTTATTAACATTCACTCAATTTTTTCAAACATTATATTAACATTTCTTTAATAATTTTCAGCCTTTATGTAGTTCATTGGCAATCTCATTGTTTTGCAAGATTTTGATCATAGATGATATAAAAATAAAGTCAATAAAAAATCATGTTATTTTTCAAAGGTCGAACACACTTTCAATTTAGATGGCATGAGGATATTTGCCTTTTAGTTGGATTTTATACCCTACCACATGCCACATCCTTTGGTGTTAGCGAAAGACAGCAGAAACGATTGATATTTGATTTGATTTGACAAACGGTCGATATTTGCAATGGGAATGGCATCATTGGTCGGATTCCTATTGCCAACAGATGGCCAAAGAGCTCCTCCGCCAAGACGTATGAGGTGTCATTGAAACCAGGTTTATAGCAATCCGTAAAGTACTCCCTCTGCACATTAACAGCATCATCAATTAAGTTACAGAAAATATATATACTTATAGCAGTTGTAATATACATACTTCCATTGGCTTATAGCAATTATAATATATATACTTCCATTGGCAGAATGTTTCTGTTCTTATAATAATTTGCACCAGGACATGATTTACAAAATTAAACATTATTCATAAAGATGACAAAAATGCTTCCAGATCAAGCAAAGAAGCCTCGAATTAAAATCTGAAAAGATTAAGGATTCCTCACATTTTGACATTCTTATCATTTTATAGTTACACCACAATTTAAATTTAAATTATTTTTGCAGATTTAGTACTGAATTTTGAGCTCACTTTCTCTAATGGGAAATCGTAGTGCAAGAAACAGCGATTGCTAAATATCGAAAGCACGCATCATGTTGAATGAAATTTTCATATCTGCTATGAAAAAATAAATAATATGTTAGAGCATTCGACTTCTGAATCTTGAAAAATATTCTCGTAACCGTGCCCAAAATCATCTTTTTTTAATTAATGTCCGTTTGTGATGAAATGCATATGGGAAAGACAAACGAGCAACTTGATAATGGAAGAAATGAGGTGAGTAGTCATAACACAAAATTCCAAAACTTCACGGAATTTTGGATGATGTTGTTTATAGTCATGTTTCTATTCTCACGTATATGAATTTTATAAATTAAAAATGAATTGAGTTAAAAGGAAGTAAACTTAATATATATTCTTGATATTGAATTTTGGTTATATTTCAGTCTACATCTGTAAAAAGAGGAGGGGAATCAGCAATAAGTTGGATGAGCGATATTGAAAATGGGATTTTGTTGCCGAAATTTTAAATCCATTACAGATTTTGGACTTGTTTATTAATGGTAAGAGGGCATTTTCGCTTCAATGATTCTAAAGTTTATGAGAGCATTATTTTATGATTTATCATTTGTAGAGAAGAAGAAGCAATCAGATCAATTTATCTTTCCAGAAATTATACAATGTGTATATGGGACATCATAAAACTGGTTGCTCCACAAATTACTAATCTAGTCTGAAACTAATTCGTATTATATGCAGTAAATCACGCTTATGGTATAAGAGGAGAGATTAAACTAAAGTTTTGCTTAAAATCCATATTTAACCATGGAAAAAATTATAGGAGTTTATGGAATTTATAGGACAATTGCTATATAAAATATATTCATCTAATTTAAAGAAGATGAAATATTTTTTTTCTTTTTTCAGTCTTAGTTTTATCAGGACATATCATTCGAATTAACTTCAAAATATATAAATAAAATTGCTAATTCCACTAGAAGACACGAATAAATACAAATATAATTATTGTCAATTTTCAAAACAAAACAATACTCTCATCTTGTTAAGGGAAGTATCGCAAAAAGAACCGTTAACAAATTCCATTTTTAAAAGCATAGATCATTCTTCATTTATCTAAATGCATCTCTCCTCGAAGGAGCCATTTCATCTTTTCCCTTTTTAAACGAAAGGCGAAATTTTCTAAACAATAGGAAACAAGGTGCCGCAGATGAAGAGTTAAATCCTGGGATTATAGAGTTTCAAGAAAATTTGGACCGAAAAGAAAACGCCGCTGGGATATATTAGCATCGCGTATCAATATGTGAAGAGTTTTGAAAAGAAATGCTTTACGTACGTCTCCATTATTGATACGAATGGCTTATTTTGCTCAAAAGAGGATGAAATGCGTCGGAAAAGAGATGAGCATTATGCGCTATATTAATATTGCTGCGACTTTGACGCCACTCTTCCTTTCACTGTAAACACGCCGTGATCCTAATAATGATGTATGGATGGACGTGTGAGAAGGACCGAATGCTTTCCGAAGAGTTATGTGTTTTTAATGCATGGCCTGGACATTTTCTGCTTGGGAAAGTTTGGATGTGGTGAAAAATAAACATAAAATGAGATTTTTGTGAAATTCGCCTGGATTAGTTTCAGATTTGTTGATATTTACCGGCGAAACATTTTAATGCTTCGAGCCGGTAATATTTCCATGTTTAGCATTATTTACTCATTTATTTGGTTGGACCATAATGATAGTTTCATCTGCAAAAGAATAAGTATCATACGTTTGATGGACTCTTTCATTAAACAATCAAATGAATCGAAGCCATCTCTGTTTCTGCCTATATAATTTAGAAGTAGTGGTTAAGAAATCAAATCGCGTTGGCATTTATTTAAGCAAAAATCAACAATTCCCTCTCAAGTAGTGGAAAAATGAGTGTAACATTAAAAAAATTGAATCCATTGAAATTTTTATTATTTAAAATGAACACTAATGAAATATATCAGCCTTCGGTGTTTCTCAACAATTTTGAGTAATGTAATGCTGTATTTTGAATGATATATGACTATTTTTTGAAATAATATTCCAATGTTATTTCTATTGTTAGACTATCTTTCCCTTTTGTTTTACAGACTCTTTGTTAGAAAAATTATATTGAGAACCAATTCGAAATGCACATAGTAAAAGTCTAAAACGAGTTCTAACTGCACATTGAATTAAAATTTAATTTTATAGTAATTTGATTCCTTATTAGTGGCACTACTTGATCGTGATTTTGAGAAAAGCAAGATTTCAAAATTCCATTTATTTATGTTAAGGAATCATGCAATACATATTAACAATTTAACTTTCAACTTCTACATTTTAACATATAAATGTATATTATTAAAATATTTTATCAGTTCTTATCTCAAGAAAATATTTCTAATGAGATATTTGTCACCCGTTAATTAATCCCTATATATAGCGTATTTTTCGAAGATATTACAATATATTATCTTCCAGATGAAATAACCATTAATTTGAGGTGAAGCTTATTTTAAACTTTGTATTATATGCAATTGCAGAAATTAAATAATCTTTAATTTTTTATAAATATTTGTTACTTTTGTAAGATATTTATACCCTTTATCAGTATTGTCTCGTCTTTAAATTTTTAAATTCCGTGTTATTTTATCTGCTAAAGAAGCTGCAAACTACGCACACTAAAATATGTAGCAGTTTGAATATCATTTTCATTATTCTAAAACAAATATAAATATTGATCTTGAAGATAGTTTAAGAATTTCTGTGATATTTTGAAATTTTAAGCAAACTGAAATAAAAAGCGAAAAAAAAAACAAAGAATGACGACTAAATTTCCTTTATTTTGTACCGGTAACCTAAGAAAAGAAATTTACAAATTATATACTTATTTCTTACCATGAACGGAAAATCATTCCGCAAACAATGACTAGATGAAGCAGGAAATGTGCCTTCAATATTAATTGTATTTATACACCAGAAAAAATGCCCTTTACGATAAGCGATAATTTTCTGTATATTTCAAATAATAAACATATATTATAATGTTCTGTTACTACCTCCCCTTCCATTAGAAAATAGATAATGTAATTTCAGAGATTTTAAACTTTATTGAATAGACATTACATTTCTGAAACGAATCCTCTTACACTGCAATGTCGGCTCTTGTCTTTCTTAAGGACGTCACTGAAATTCGATAAAGATACGGGGCATAAAACATGACTTACACTCCCCCTCCTAAATGAAAAAAAAATATCCAAAAAGAAAGGAACCAAGAATAGTTAGAAGAACAGTAAGAAAAGAGCAAGAGAGGTAGAAAGAAAGTTGAATTTAAGAAGCGGATCTGTCACGGGTATAAATGAAATTAAACGGAAACTTTGGGTGAAAAATGGCATTCCCGTCTGCGGCATCATTATGTCAGGGGTGGCAGCAAGAGCAGGTCGTTTGTAAATCTATGTGCATGCGGCATAAAAAAGGGAAGTATTAGCTGTCAGAAATTGGAGGAAGAGATAATGTAACATGGAATTGTTGATTCGGAAAGGAATTCTTGTGATGCGCTGTTGGATTAAATGGAAAATACTTCTTAAGATATCCGTTCAAGAATTTTTCTTTCGTTCCAATGGCGACTAAGATTTAATATGTTATGGACCTGAAATTTTAAATTGGCATGTTGTTTTTTAATTTATATTAATGATTTCACATTTTACCAGAATAAGTGTAGGTATGGTGGGAAGACGAAGTAATATTTATAAATTTTCGCAATGATCGTGAATGGTGTTTGATTGTGTGGATAATTGAGCCTGTGCAGTGAAATAATATTTATGGGATGTTCTGATTTCGATGATTGGTTTAAACTACCGTTTTTGTTGTGATATTATTTTTTTATCTTATCATCTCTACATCCAGCTATATTTAAATGAAATATTTATTTTATCATAACGTCATATGTTTTTTACTGAAAGACGATAGTAAGAACTGACATTAGAAAAAGGGAAAAGCTCCTGATACCGAATTTCTGCAAATACTCTCAATAGGATGAATTTTAGTTATAATATTATCGAAAGAAATATCTGAGATAACAGCCTACTCCCCAAAATCTCAAAAAGAATTATGAAACTTTTAATTTATGTTATCCAAAGCTAATGGCTCATATTTTCTAAAATTGCATAACAAACTGGTTTATTTTTTTGAAATTTATATTAATTAATTAGGTTAATTCATGTTGGATGAAAAAACGCGTTAAATCTGAGAAAAATTTAATACATAAGCTAATTAAAAATGACTTTGCCAAGTATAAAAAAATTAATTCATTCCAAAAAGTGCTTTTCTTTACAAAAATGCTGAATTATGAGCATATCTTTATTACAATCCAGGTTAACGCATTTTTTTATCGTAAATGATCTTTATTTTTAATATGGGATGTTTGGCGTCTTAGAAATGAGAAGCTATTAAAGCAATATGAATCATATAAGTAAAATATAAACTATGTTTATCCTAATATATTTTAAACAATAATTAGCAAGGAATTCATAGTAACACGTAAACAAAAGGACCCATGTTAATTTTATATTTTATTATTCACTATGTCGTTCAGCTACTTATAATACAAAGAAAAATAAGCATCGAAATTTTAATCGATTATTAGACGCTATCTGTTTTCTCTTCAAATCTTTTCATCGCTAACCGCCATTTTAATTGACACCAGAGTGCAATCAGATATACATTGTTTCATTTTTCCTTAATGTAGTCGAGAGTGGAATTTCAGTCATGTAACCGCAGAGGGAAGCTTCTGCTTCATTCATCCCAAAGTCATATTTGACGAAGGAAATCTTTGTTTTGTACATTCAAAATTTAAAAAAAAAGACTCAATAACAGTAAAAGCAAAGAAGGAAATTTATATATTCCTAAAACAACTTTTAACTCAGATAGATAAAACATAACAATTCTCGGCATGCATTTTACCCCTGAACTATTTTATTTGTAATTAAAATGCATAAATTCTATATTTTTATTGATAAAAAAAACATCAGAGGATTTTTATGTCCTGGGAAATATCTTATCTGTCCCACATTTAAGCAAAAATTGATTTATCGGCTTATCAAAATAAACGAAATGCATGAAATAGTATGTAATGTATAGAGTTAACATGATACCGGTTCTGATTTGATAATGACGCTCGCCTTCCATGATATTTTTATCTGATACTTTGGTGCATTTGCAGCCGCTACATACCTGGACATTGGGCTGTGAGTGAACTATATATAGTGAAAAACTTTCACACTTGCTAAAAGTGTGGCAGATAGAGCAAGGCGAATTAGGCTATATCCACCTACATCTTTCAATGCAATGAATACAGGATTCGATTGAAAACTAATGGGATCAAATTTATACCGGATACGAATACCTGATACTCTTGATCTATATAAGTTTTGCGAGTCTCATACTTTTGTGTAACTTACACAAAATACATTTACTCTTACAGTGTTACTCAATTCTAGCAATATGACTTCGTTTATCATCTTTCAACCATATGTCCTTTGGTAACACCAAGAAGCAGATTCACGTGTTGCTATACTTTAATTACCGTTCCAAGAAAAAAGGTACAAAATATCCAAAACAACTTACGTTTTTATTTATTCCTTTGACAAAATATATAACTTTTATCTAGAAAAATCAATTTAAAAAGATTTTTTTTAACACAGATGCTTTTATTTCTAATCAGAATGTTTTGAAGCAACTGAATATTTGTTGAGATACTTCAAACGCAAATAAAATCATGACGGTTATCTTGAGAAAACCTTTTTAATTTAGGATAAATTCGATGATCATAAAAATTATTAAGCAAATCCTCAGAAAATATATACTCTTTCAATCCAACTGAACGTTAAAAATTTCTTTTCCAAACGATCATCTTATCAAAAGTTGCAAACATTTTTTTTTTTTTTTTTTTTTTTCCGCTCGGTCACTGATTTACAAACGCCCCGGTCGTTCCTCTAACAATAAAAGTAATGATGCAAGGGAAGAAAATTCCAGTTTCCAACTAAATTTCCCATCTGATTTCACGCATTCTAATCACAGATCTTCTTTAATTCACCTTTATTTTTTTCTTGGTATTTCTCTTTCTGCTTATAAAAACTAATCTTTTGTTCATTTCCTGTTGAATATTTTATTGATTTTTTGAGAGGGGGGAGGTTTAGCATTTGAATTTTACATAGATAAAACATAATGTATCAGAAGAATTTGAAGGCTTATTACAATTGGAATATGTGTAAAAATTTTTCAATACATGCATGTTTATTCCTGGATCCATACGAATTTGTGAAGCTGCGAAGTAAAATTGATATGTGAAATGATAGTTCCCATTCACATCTTAAAAATGGAGAAAGTACGAAAAAGACCCAATCCTCCAATATTTCACACAACATCACCAGACGGCCATTCTGATATGAAACTGCAATTTTGATTCACAGGAAGGTAGAGAAAAAATGTGTTAAAAAGTAGATTACTATGTTGTTTCAAAAATCTAAATTTTCCTTCAAATCGAATAAACAATAATCCACACAGAAATCATATTCTGATTTGGATTAAAAATTAGGATATTCATAAAATAATTAGGATTTTCATAAAATAAATTATCTATAATATTTAAAAATTTCTTCAAGTATCACATTATACGTATTTACTTTTCATTTCCTCAAAATGTCATCGATAGAAGCTCTTCAGCTCATACCTTAAAAATGTGTACATTTTCTTAAATTAATGGGTTCGCCTCACACTTCTAATGTCTCCATCCATGCATCATAATTAGGGGCATGTTTTGCAGCAGAAAGAAAGATGACACCGAAATCAGAAAAATAATAATACAGCCCGTTACGCTCATTCCTATTTCGAGGTATTTCATTCTGTTTTGAGCAAAATATGTCCTTGTTATCAACAATAGAGGTGCATATAAAGTACTTCTTTTTTAAACTCATCACATATTGATGCGCGATAACAATACAATATTCTAGCCGTTTTGTTTTTCGGTGCAAATTTTCTTGATTTTATGATCATGGGATTTAAGGCTTCAACCTGCGCATTGACTTTCCTTTTGTTTAAAACTGTGCCTTTTATTTCAAAATGAAAGAAATAAGATGGTGCTTTCGCGGAGAAATGCTAGGATGCATACAGATAAATGAAGAATGATCTATACTTTTAAAATGGAATTTATTTATCAGTGCTTTTTTTTTTGTAATTCTTACTTCACGAAAACTTCACTTGATAAAGAGGAAAGATAATCTTCAATTTGTATTTATTGGAGCTTTTATTACGATTTATTTTTGCAGAAGTCTTTGTGATCTTTATTAAAAGGATTTGCCTTTTACAAAACATGCCTGAGCAATTGTTCTAGAATTGTATTACCCCACAAAAGCAAATATAATTTCTAAAATTCATTTGAGTTCTGTTTTACTTAAATTACTCAAAGTAAAAATACTTTGATCTAGAAACACTGAAGCCATAAACAAATTCGCTCTGCTCAAAGCAATTTAGCCCTAATTTCTGGATCAGACTCAGTTATCTTGTCTATAGATTATCAAGATATCTATTATTCATTTATTTCTTGATATTGAAAACATGATTAAATAAATTCTTCTTTCCCGGCATATATTAGAATAACTAATTTAGTTAATACTAGATTGTGTCTTTGAAATTAAATTCAAATCCCAAAGTATGGTAGAATAGAATTGACCATTTCTTCTATTATTTTCCCTTATCATAATATTCGAACAATATTGACACTTCATTTAATTTCACATGTATGGATCAAATTATACATGGCGAAATATTTTTATCTAGTTTATTTAATTTGATTCCTTCGGTTTAGATTAATCGGGAGGAAAAGGTTAAATTTTGCAGTTGAATTTGTTCCGTGTAACTGTGAATCTATTTATTAACATTTTTTTTCTAGCTGAGCCAAGGAAATTCTATTTCGCTTTACCTCGTCACTCTCATGAGAATGAACGTTTTATCGCTAAGCAATCGAGATTCCGGTCCCCGCAAGGATTCCATCCATGTCATCTCTAACCTTCATTTAGAAAGCAATATTCTCCAATTGCTTATATAATTCTTTGATTTATTCTTGGAGAAGGAAGTCAAAAATAAATAATTGTGTTTCATAAAAATAGCATGAGCTTAAAAAAACTTCTCATATGCATATAAAACCATTTTTTTATGGTCAAAGAGATAGAAATCATTCTAAGTAATATACAGTCATACAACGCAGTCATTAAGCGTAAAGTATGCAGCAATAAATTGTTCTACGCAATGCTATATTTAAAAAATAAAATTTGAATCTAGAAAAATAATTATATGGGATTATACCAGCGATCTGTATCGAACGCGTTGCTCCATCGTATGAATCATATATTGGCAAATCATTCTATTAATTACAACAATAAAAAATGGCGGTAAATTTAAGTGGTTCAAGAATTCAGTTTTAAAATGAAAGCAACTATTGTAAAGCAAGTCCAGTAGATACACTAATCATCTGGAAGTCATTACTTCCTTTATATTTTTTTTAAATATGCACAGCCTTAGACATTATTAGTCGTAACATAGACCTTTTCTTTTTACAACCTTAGGCATTATTTATTTAGATTAATCTGAAGAGTGTAATTTTATAATTCCAATAAAAATAATTAGAATTCATTAAATTTTTCAATAAATAGCTTTGAATTTTCTTTGGTTTCATTTTTTTGTAAAATATTAAATATAGTTACAAGGGGGTATCTTATTTCCCAGTTTCAGGAATCATTTCGGAGAATAAAATCTATCATTTGGGAAACTAAACATAATAATACTTCAAAAATAGAATCTAATTTTTCTAAAAACCGAGATTCATTTGTTTGTATTTAACAAATTTCAAATCATCAATGAAAAATATCCATGATAATGCATATTTGTAAATTGGCAAAACGGGTAAAATGACTTCGAAGGGAGAATGAATTCAGAAATCCTAACGATGTGATCATTATAATGGCACATGCCAAAGTTACTGACTCTGAACTTAGAAAAACCAATTTTAGCATTTATGAAAATATAATACATTTAGATAAATATCATAAATGTTTTGGGTAGCAAATGTTACTGTGATATGTTTGTGAAACTGAAGAAACGCACTACATAGGATACATATTTCTGATATTTGGCAGGCTAATTCACTCAAAATTTCAATAAATAGATGATATTTAATCATTCATAAATAAACAAGCTGCTTTAACTTTAAAACGACTTTGGCGCGACTTTTAAATACACCATGAGCTGATGAATAGTAAATAAATAATGGAGAAAACATTATTTTCTGGAACCCCTATAAAATTGATATCTTATTATATTTTACGTTAATTAAATTCTAATTACGTTTTTATGCATAATACTTTTAAGATAACTGACGATTTGATCAGTTTTCCAAACCTTATTTGAAAATCAACCTGCAATAACCCATTTAACCGTTTGAATGAATTATTAGTTTTTTTTCCAGTTTTGTTCCGTTTTGTAAAATTGGGAACCAAATAAGCTGCTGTGACCGTTGACTGATGGAGAACAGGTTCAGAATTCACTTTGAATCTCGATAATCATAATTCATTTCCTAACATCATTACGTTAGGAAGTTTAGCTGACTAAGAGTCGCAATTGTTAAAAGCTTAAAGCAATAATGAAATTAAATAAAATCAAATTGATTTAAAAAGTATATATGTAATAATTTATAACCCTGTAAAATTAATACGCAAACACCATTCATTAATATCACTATACAGAATAAAATTATTTGAAATAAAGAAACAAGAAAGTTAATAATGCTTAGTCAAAATTTACAGCCAGTTAATGAAAAACAGAAAAAAAAACATTTTCTAATGTGTTACATATAGAGGATCGTCAATATTGAACATTTTAGAGAAAATAACATAGCAAAATTCTAATCCTATATCAATCAATAGCTACAACATTACCATTTCCAACTGCAATAAATATATTATATATATAATATTTATCTCTGTGAAGTATAAAATAGCCATTTTTTTAAAAAACATTTGCATATGCAGTGGTGGCCAGAATTGTGGCCACATTTGAATCTTTATGTTTTCTAACTTTGTATGCTTATAAAAAATATTGCATTTAACAAAATGTAAACTCTTACATGTCATTTTAAAGAGAATTAAATGCTAATTTCAATACGAAAAGTAAAATTCAAATACCAAACAAATACCAAAAAAAAAGTAATTCTTTTATTAATCTGAATAACAAACAAAATGATGAAGTGGATTGTAATTTCTAACTTTACTGGCAAATAACTGTTCTTGTTCTGAGAACCAATCAAATATTACTAATTGCTAGCAGAAGCTGACATCATGTTTAAAGTTGGAACAAGTCATTATTGTGCTTTTTCTGTAGAAGTATGACTGTTTTTTATGTAATTAAATTGCAAGTTAGAAGCTTTGTTAAACTTTTTAATTTACAGTTGGAATTTTTGTAAACATTTCTAATATTATTCAAGAATTAATGACATCAAATAAAAGAATATATTGGGCTCCTAGAAAGAGAACTAAAATTATTGTGATATCATGAGACAAATTAAATAAAAAACCCATCAGGAAATGGCTGAAAAAGGTGCACCACATCTGTTGATGACAGAAAAAAAAAGACTTTGTCTCCAAGATAGAAGAATGTCACTAGCGGCCATCAAAAGTCAATTGAATGATGCTTTTATTTATGTCAGTTCAAGAATGTCACCAGCGGCCATCAAAAGTCAATTGAATGATGCTGGCATTTATGTCAGTTCAAGAATGTCACTAGCGGCCATCAAAAGTCAATTGAATGATGCTTGTATTTATGTCAGTTCAAGAATGTCACCAGCGGCCATCAAATTCAATTGAATGATGCTGGCATTTATGTCAGTTCAAGAATGTCACCAGCTGCCATAAAAAGTCAATTGAATGATGCTGGCATTTATGTCAGTTCAAGAACAACCAGGAGAAAATTATTAGATGTTGGACTAAGAGGTAGAATTGGACGAAAAAAATCCTTATCTCAGGTTAAGCAGCGTATAAAGAGATTACAGTGGGCAAAGGAACGTATTAATTGGACAGATGATCAGTGATCACAAGTTATTCGGAGTGATGAAACATACATGTTGTTATTCGGTAGTGATGGTGAAAATCGATAAGACAGAATAGGCGAAGAACTATATCCTGACTGCATTCAGGCAACTATGAAGAATTCAGTTAGAGTTATGATTTGGTCATGCATGTCAGTAGATGATATTGGTCTCCTTCATGTATCGATGAGACATTAAATGCAAGAAAATCCATTGACACTATTCTAGAATCAAAATTACACCTCTGATAAGTGATCTATTTCCCAACAACGCATCATTTATTTTTCCGCAGGATTCTGCACCTTGCTACACAGTAAAAATATCGAAAGAGTGCTTTAGTACAAAGAACATCGAATTACTATCATGGCCAGGAAACAATCCTGAATTCAAAATTATTGAAAACTCTTGTACATATGAAGCGTCTGTCAAATAAAAGATAATTAATTTAGGCTATAATTGTTTCTTGGCATCCTGTTATAACAAAGAAAGAGCTTAAAGCTCTTGTCAACTCAATGCGACATCAAATTGAAGTTGTAATAAAAAATAGCTACCCTACTAAGTACTGATAACTCATTGCAGTCATCAACATCTAATGTATATGGATAATTGATTACTCCTCAACTTTTTCTTTGTCTTGCAAATATTTCAGTTTTGATTTTTGTATTGGAATCGGCATTAAATTCTCTTTAAAAGGATTTGTAAGAGTTTGCATTTTGTGAAACGTTACATTTCCTATATGCATACAAAGTTAGAAAACATAAAAAATTCCGAAAGGGCCCACAATTTTGACCACCACTGTAAATAACTGAGTAACACAAGCCTGTACAAAACGAAATGAACCATAACACTTAATACTGTAAAACAAATAATAAAAGATTTATGTTCCCGTGCTTGTAACAAAGCGTAATAATAACGGTTCACGTGAAAACACTTCATGTAAAAACTTCATCAACAGCACTCTCCATCCAACAGCAGAAAATTAGAAGAAAAATATTTCATATATTAAAAAAATTTACTAAATAAATAAATTATAAAAAAATAAATTAATTAACAAAAAATTATTAATATAAATTAAAAATTCAAATAACAATAAAATTACATGAGCAAATTACTCAAAATAAAGATTAAGGATGCAAGTAATATCATATATTTTAAAAAGTATATGTTTCTTCCTACATTCTTATTCAGCATTTTTAAAATGTTTTTTTTAAACATTTGGAACAAAATATTCCTTTTCCTTCAAATGCTATAAAAAAAAGAATGCTTAATTTTTAATATTAGAGTACTAAATCGAAAAATATTAATAACTGTCATTAAGTTTGAAACAATAATTAAAACACGTTTATTTGAAATGTATCTGTTTACAGTTCTCTAATTTTTAAATGCTATTCTTTTCATTTCAATAGAATTTCCAATATCAAGTATGCGATTCTTCTTTCCGGTTTTTAAGTTTACATCGGTGTGTTATAGAAATTTTAAGCGACGGAAGTCTCATTCCTCCAAAAACCCATCGAGCGACCGAATCAGGAACAGTTTAAAACTTTATGGCTTCAAAACCGGATAAATGCTGACAGTTTTAAGAAACGCCCACGTCACCGGACCTGGGTTCAGACCTCAAATAACCAGGATGGGTGAAGCTGATTATCGCTAAGTAGTCGACTGTTTCTAAACAAGTCCTGTTTGGTACGTGAGTGAATCAAATTTAATAGATTATTTTCGTATCCAAATTCAACTACTTCATTGCTGTACTCACTGATATTTTAATATATTTGTATGTGTATTTTAAATCAAGACGTAAACGCTGCGAATCTCACTTTTCACAGCCATAGACTAAATAAAACGGAGCAAACGTTTTGTGATTTACAAACATGGCTGTGGAATTCTTTTATTTTTCTTATATTTTCAAGTTTTCTGTCGCTTTTCCCTGATATTTCTTTCTATTTTTTTTCCATCAGTTTATTTCCTGCTTCGAGGATTCAAGCTCAATTTATTCGACGACAAAAGGAAGTTGTTCCCGGCCGACGAATTGGCATTATTGAAGGGAAAGCGAATAAAAAATAAAGCAAGCCAAGATCATGCGATTGAGTTTCACTCGGCGCGATTCGTTTTTAGTGTTTCTTTACTTGGAATCTCTGTTTGCGGGAGATAAATTTAGTTTCGTCTATCTGGAATGTTGGAAATAGACCCAGAAGCAGACATGTGAGTATTGCGTTGAAATGATTCGCATAAAATTTTTACGATGATTGATTTGAATTGAATCGAACCCTCTGTCTGAAGTAGTCACAATGCGCTCTTTGAAAATGCGTCTCTGTATTCTGAGCCACGGTCCATTCGCACTGGCTCTGTGTTTTTCATAAGATCGGCAACCAGAACCTGATTAGAGGCAGAGACTTGCCTTTTGTGGGCAACGAAAAAAATACCGGGCTAACATAAAAGAATTACGTTTTACATACTGATAATTATAGCTCTGAATATGTTGTGAAATACGTTTAGCAAAACATTTCATGGAGAGTGTGTGATAATGTAAAGAAAACCGCTTAGATAATTGACTTTATAAATCAAATGTTGTCAGAAAGAGTAGTAAATATAATCAAATTTTCAAAAAAAGAAAGTACCATTTGACCTCTGTCCATGCAGTAATTTTTATAGCAATATTTAATAGAAAAGAGTTTGCATTTTAAAAAAAGTTTGCATTCCGCGTTAGATTTTTAAGTTTTTTTTTCCATTGCGTTTTGTAATCTTGAGAACTTTTTGAATGTATAAATTTCTTCCTGGTATTTATGCTGCATCAGTTGTATTTAAACACTTAAATAAATTTTTCCAGCATATGACTCTAAAAAGTCTTTTGGTGAAGTAGTTATAATTCCATTGCGCAGGTGGTTTCATGATAAATACTTAGAATTTCTCTAAAGACGCGCATGTTAGTTGAAATTTTTAAAAAAAACGATTCTTGAAGGTTGCCACGGCACTATGTAACTTGCTGGAGAAATGTTCGAATAGATATCGATCTGAAGAGCATTCCAGCAGCAGCAAATATAATTACGAAGATTACAAAAAGTTATTCTTATTTTCGGTACCTGTGCTTCGAATTCTGCCATCGATCGCATCATCTGCAGAGATTATTTCATGCTTCACTTACTTTTAATCGGAACTCATTCCTCAAAACGAAATGTGAAAATAAAACAAAAAAGAAGTCGCAACAATAAAAGTCACGTAATCTTTCCTAATCGCTTCTTTATTAGGGATGAAGAGCAAAAAAAGAGGAAGAAAATATTGGAAACACTCGCTTCTTTTCTTTATTCCATAATGATAAAGGATATAAAAAAAGGGGATATGACTCTTTTTTTCTTTTTCATTCTCTTTCAATGCCAACACAATGACGTGTTCGGCAAAGACGAAATTGGAAGGTCATTTTTGTTGTTATTCTTATTTCAGTTCCTTTTACTTAGCTCATTCCATTCTAAAGATGCATTCAGAGATTTCGGAAATGACAACAGCTATCTCTCCTTAATCCCGTCAAAATAGAAGTTTCATTAAAGAGAATTGGACAAAAGAGAGAGAGATTGAGTTTTCTCTCCAAGCACTAAATTTTTATGTTTTACAAGGAATAACGATAAATTTCTCTTCTTTATTGAACGTTTTCTTTAATATTTTTTTTCACTTTTAGACCTTTAAATATTTATCTTATATAAAACTATTTTATGTTATCTCTTAAAATAGAATGAGAAGCTAACTCGGTGTTAGCCAAATATTGTAATGTGAAATTACGATTGAGACAATCAAATTATTCTTTCAGTCAGAATCTAAATCAATGAAAACTTTTTTTTAATCCGTCGAATATTTAAAACAATAATTGCAAGTCCACCATATATTCAGCTATTCTTTATACTCACATATAACTTATATCTATAGTTATTCTGAAAAAAATATTGAAAAAAAGTTAAAAGATTTTTTTAAGATTGAGAAATTCCGTATCTAATTACTTCAATGACATTTTTTTTTTTTTTACTTTCTCACACACGAAGAAAAAATTAATTAATCAAACTTGAGATTGGATAAATCTCCACATTTCAGAAATATCTCTGTTCAAAAGACACAGTCTTGGTATGTGAACACCTCAGTTCGAAAAACACATATTTCCCAATATGTGAACACCTTACAGAAAAAACGATTTAAGCTAGACGGATGAAATGCGGCATATGATTTATATTCCAAATGTGTAGAGTTGTGTCAAATTTTTAAAGAGAGAGAAGACAAAAATCTTTATCTAAGTTAATAGGACAACTACAAGATGAAGAGTGTCCGACGGTTAGCATTGGGTATACAGATTTAACACAAAATATAAGATTGTATGATACTGTTGGGTAAATGTAAAATTCGGGGAGGAAAATTTCATGAAGATGTTGATCTTCGGTCCTTCCGCAATTTCCCAAGTACGTTATTGAGATAACTTAAACAGCAATGAATTAAATAATTGCAATTCGTCCTGCGGATTTATTTGGTTTCGATCGGTCGGGAAAAAGTCCAAAATACTTATTCCGTTTAATTGCATTTTTGCATTAACTCGATCTAAGTAATTAATCGCCAAAGATAGCATTCTTTCATAAATACTTCTCATACGTTTCTCATACGTTTCATACGTTAGCTAAGTTATATTAACGTCCCCTTTTGTAAAGCGACACTAGGGTTGCTTTGGGCCTCTTACTTTTCAACCGCGGTTACATGACGAGGACGACACTGGAGCAAGCACCCTCTCTTCATACCGGCAGGAGGACTTCTGGCTCCGACGGTTTTAACGTGCACTAGACGAACTTACACGATTCTTCTTCGGAGAAATTGGGTCTCGAAACTGAAATCCTCTGGTTCCGAAGCCAAGCCCTTACCAGCAGGTCACCGCGGCCCTACGTTCCATATGGTTAAATATAAGTAAGTATATTAATAACAGTATAAGCTAGAAAGTTTTGTTAGACAATTTTTGTTGATTTTAACTGTATTTTAGATAGTGTTTATACTTATTTGAAATCACAATACAATTCTCATAAATTTTTTTTTTTTAAAATTTCATTCGAAGCCGCTGATGCATAAAAATCATTTAAACATTTCGGAAAATCAAATAAAATCTCATATTTTGAAGCTGCCATAATTTTTAATTTTCCAAAATTTCGTTAAAAGGAATTCAAAGTTTATAATGGTTCAAAATAAGTTTGCGCCCTGCATGTTGGTTTTCAACTTATAAAGTATTTTATTCTTTTCAGTATTTGTTTAATTATTTACTTCAATATTCATTTCCGCTGTAATTATTATCATTTATTGCTTTTCTTGAAAGCAAAAAATTCCCTATTTTTCAAATTTTTTTAAAGATGAGGAACGTGAAATATTTAACTTCTACGTAGGATTACGATTACTCAATTTTTATAAAATTTTATACCTGCTAGTAATTTCAATTTTGTATTTAACACTAACATCGATTCTTTTTTATTGATTTTGCTTCATATTTCATTGCAGTCAACAACGATTTATATCTATTTAATGGATTTTAAGCCAGATATGATAGTGCAATTGTTGCTGACGCTGGTTGAAAATAAAGGGTAGGCCTATTCGTAATTTCAAATCTAATAATTGGTAGGCCTATTC
>JAPMOR010036035.1:262435-275402 GCA_026543865.1 Argiope aurantia
GATTGATGCAAGTTTCGGCTTCAGTTTTTTCTAGCCTACATTTCTGGATGAAAAAAGTAAAAATAAAATAATAATTTTCAAATTCTTACATCAATATCAATTTCTTCTTCTTCTTTTTTTTTTTTTTTTTTTTTTTTTTTTTGTTGTTTACTTTGTATTTTTTTTTTTCATTTCTTAAGGTCTGACGAATTTACATCTTTATTAGCTACCAGATTTATTTTTTGAAGATATCGTTAATTTGACATAAAAATAAACACTAATAACTGAACGGAACGCTGTCGCATTACTAGATTTAAATTGTTTCCTCGAAGTAATAAAAGCGCGAAAGAATTTATATTCTTATCTATATTAAAAACCTGATCCGAAATAAAGGAAATTATTTGTTAGCAAATAATGCTTTTTAGTACTATATATAAAAAAAATATCAAAGTATATATAAAAATTATCAAAATAACACTTTTCAGGACCCCTCCCCCAAATCACGATGGTTTTTATTTAACTTTTTCTGAGTACAATGGTAAATAACTGCAAAAGTGTGGAAAATTATTTTGCTTGATTCTTTAGATAGTGTTACTGAAATACATGCTTTCTATTTCGACAAAGCCTTATCAATATGTGTTGTAATCACCATTCCCTGTTGCAGTGTCGAACCCTAATAAATGCACCATCAATTTAAAATGTATTTTCTATATATATAATTATATATGCTAATCTTTCTATTACAGATGTGAAATTTTTAACCACAAGAGCACATTAACTCTTTTTTTCTTTCAAAACAAAACATTTGTAATTGTATATCGGTGATATCCCTAAATAAATTACAACCTTTTAAGTCCAATCAACTTTTATTTTAAGCTTCAATTTCTCTTTAATGTAGCTGAATGCTAGGAGTCACAGTCTAAGACAGTCTAAGCCTTTGCCTTTATTCAGGATTAGCATTATGAATCATAGAAAAGTGCGAAACGGATAAAGAGAGCGTGAAAATGAGCTCACAAGTTCTATGCTTTCTAAATAGAAAAATCCTTGGAACGTTTTTAATTCAGAGAACAACGAACAGTGAAAGTTAATCTTTAGATTTTTTATGGAAAAGATTAAACATTCACAAAATCGTAAGTTAATTCTATCAATAATGAAAGGCCCCAAATATACTTCAATGAAATTACAGCCATCGCCCGAAATGCCTGGATAACACAGCGAAATTCCTTCCCTTTCATAAATGTGATTGATTGAATACTCGCAGTGCATGCATTGTTTGTTAGAGACGCTAGTTTCAATGGATTTAGGAGCAGTGAGGTTTTCTTAGAATTTTAAAAGAATCTCAGTATACATTTGCTTAGTAGCCATCAGATACGCTGGGATCTTCTTTTGTATATCAACTCCTTAAAAACATGAAATGTCATTTTGATTTTTGAAAAGGTAGAGGATTTTCTTATCTTTGAAACATAAACTCATTCGTTCCGTTTCCTTAGATGCTCCAACACGAATCATGTTAACAATGAGGAGTTCAAAGAAGTTCTTCATTTAAAACGGAGAAGCTTTCATTTTAAAAAAAAGTTTAAAAAAATAAATAAATTCCTTTCTTATAATTGTTAAAAAGCGCCGTTAAGAAGAATTGTCATTAAAAGTGGGATAAATTTAATTTACTGCATATATTTAATACTATTTACGTTCTTACAGAGACAAATACATAACTCGGTTAAAATATTTACATTTTGATCATTTGCATTTGAATTTTCTCAAATTATTTCTGGAATTCCCTTTTTGGAATTTGACCTTAAATTGTGTTATATGGGATCAGTTTTCTTGGAAATGCAATCATATAAAACATATATCTTCGCAAGTACATATCATCTAACTGCCTGTTCTTTTTCACCGGTTCATGGACTTACTTACGTTTTTTTCTGTAAAAATTTTTTCTAAACTTAAATCGAAGTGTCTCATCTGACATTATCGCATTAATATGAATTCAACTTGTTCAAACATTTACTAACCAAATTGGAAATTCTTACAGATTTGAAGAGAGCGAGACTTATAAAGTCGTTGAATGTTAAGCATAAAACAGATGAAATTGTGAACACAAATATCAATGATGGCAAAAGTTTGAATAATTATTATGAAATATAATGAATGTTTAAAAATATATAGATATCTTTCAGAAACACTCATAATATTGTAGAATTAGGTACCGGGCATTTATGATTGAATTTAAATATAAAAGTTTAGTAATTATCAACAACAAATTTAATAATTAATTTTTCATATGTTTTTACAAAATTAGTATTTTCTGCCTCTAACTTGAAACTAGTGTCATCAATGTCCGATTTCTCTTAATCCCCTTTCTTATTCCCCATGTACTATTGGAATGTTCTTCATAAAAACTTCATTTCACTGCGCTGTATTTCTGTTTTATAGCTGGAAAAGAATCTATATCGTAATGATTGTCAATCCTAATCAGGTCGATCTTTTTAAATTTTCATTATTTGTCCTATAATATGATAGCATTTGCTAATTTATTTTCATTTCAGCCAATCTTTGGTTATTTTGTGAAAGTATAAAACGATACAAGAATAAAGATAAAGAAACCAAAAAAATGTAGAAAAATAGAACATAGTTCTTTTTATTCGTCCACACCACTACATCCTCAAGCTCATTTTGGATTCTCCATGTAAATCATTTGGAAATAAATTGCAATCCAAACAAAACCAGCCTAAGCTTTAGGGAGACTCATTTCTTCAATTTTTTTCCAATCGCATTTCCATATCCCTTGTGATATTCAATTGTTATCCCATGTGATAACAATTGAATATCAATCCTCATCCGCGCTCAGAAATTATTGCTTTCATGAGAAACTGTTTAGGTATGTGTTACTTTGATTAATAAGAATCGTCTTCTGAGAATCTTTAAATGTCTTTATTTTCTGACGGAAGAGTCTCTGTTTTTTCACATCGAATTACTTTTAGTGAATGACAATTTAGCTAATCCATACTTTCTATCAATTGTAATTGTAACAATTTTCTATCAATTGTAAGAACTTTTTCACGAGATATCCCTTATTTTCCCTTTAATAACTAATGGTTTTAACAGCAGTTAATTTAAAATAAACTATTGTTGTAAAATCGCTTAAAAATTACTTAGTATAAAAAGAGAAATTGTTTGCCAGCTTCTAACAATAAAATTTAGAAAATGAATTACATAAAAAAGAAGTAAATGCATTTATACAAATTATTGTGTTGATTCAGTTATTGTTAATAATAAACTCTGTCAATTTTCATAAAACCCTATAATTATTAATAATATCTAGTCAGTCATTTTGATAGGTTATCTGTAAAAATAATATAAAGGAAAGTGATTGTGTATGTCTATGCATATTTCAGGTCTACAAGACAGAACCTTTGAGCTAGAGTTTCAAATGTAGCACAAATATCCTTTGGAAGGTAATGATGTGCACTTTGAAACTAATATTTATAATTTTTCATTGGGATTTCAATGAATTAAAAATAAGATATGATTTTGGCGTTTATTCGCCATATCTTCCGAAAATACTCCAACATAAAATTAATTTCTTCTCCGTTCGAAACTGAAAAACATTACGTTTTTAACTATACCAATTTGTCATGCAAATTTTTCCTGAATTTTGAAAATTATTTTAAAAAATAATATTTTGCCTCATTTCTAACGTTAGATTGCAATGTTGCAATTGAATTCAAAAACGCTGCATTGTTTAATGAAATATTCATTCGCATGATTTCTTTCCACTGTTGAAGACTGAGGAACTTTTAAATACCTTTCTAATTTAAATGATGAAGAAAAAAAAGTAAAACTACTCTGCCACGATTCTTCGAAGTAAGATACATTTTTGATGATGCTACGAGGTCGTGGGACTCGACTGCATTGAGATGGCTCCTACGTTCAGTGAACAAAAGAGATGCCGCGTGACTGGTTGTCATAGCTGTCGCAGTTTGATTTTTGAAACTTTTTCAAGAGAGAACAGTGAATATTACGTAATGCACAAGAGGTTTTACTGGTGACAACAATATTCCCAGTTAAACAGTTGACTGATTTATATATCCTACAGCTGTTCATAACAGATTAATCACATAGATCGTAACATATATATTAAAAGTGGAAGGAATGAATCATTTTACTAATCAACTTTTATTACGTAGATAATAATAAAACAGCGTTTTTCGTAATAAAGTAACTATTATAGAAACATTGTTCTACTATTATCAAAAACTATAGCAAATTAAGAAACCCTGAATGAAACTTCAAAAGACAGATGCAAAATTTCAGGTTCTTGCATGTCAATATCTACATCATTTCTACTTGAAATCGATTTCAATGTTTTGCACAAAAGTTCAATAAATTTCAATATCATGCCCACCTTAAAGCTACTAAATCTGATTCAAATGTGGTCATTCAATGGGAATTTATTTCTGTAAGATGGCATCTATCAAACAGTGTCAACAATTCGAGATTCCCCTTTTTTTAATGCCTGGTCTCATATTTAAAAAGAACAGTGCGCATCCTCGCACTATTTTACAATATCTTTTTTTATACTAATTTCAATTTTACTATTTTCATTATTATTTAATTTTTTCTTAATACATTAACAATAAATTTAAAATTAAAGTAATTACAAAAAATTGAGTTTTGAGCGGCACATAGAAATGACCAAATAACCATTGAATGCAGAAATTTATTAAACTTTTATTGCAAAATTCTTACTTTGAATTTTAAACATGCCTCACAAAAATGAGTGTATATTTTAAATTAAATCACATATTTTACTTCTCTTTTCAAAATCCATGCAGCTCGACATTCGAATCAGGTTTCAAAAATTATTGGAAAATGCACAAAAGACAGCGGAATTTGACAGAAAAATCAATATTGTCAAACATGTTCAAAAGAGCCACAAAGCAAATAAAATATGGCAAACAAACATGCCAAGAATCCTCAAATAGTTTTCCATTTTATATTTTTTATAAGGAAAAGATATTTGAAGTTTATTTTCTTGTATATCTATATAGCAAATAATTCGGATTTAAAATGTGCAGATAAAATTTTATGAAACGAATGACTGCAATCAGTATTGTTTGTAAGACATGCATCTATACTGAAAATACATTTTTGGCAAAAAATCACAAAAGTTTTAATATTTTATTCTAAAGCCTATTCATTCATTTTCTAGAAACAATTTTTATTTTATATGCACGAAAATATAGAATTAAAATAAATACACTTTAATATAATTTAATGGATGAAGATAGAACTGTAAATAACACTATGCAAAGCGAGTTTCATTATTTTTATTATGTTATATAAAAGTTAATAAATTTTCCTATTCCATCTTTTATCATATACTAGATATTAATTTGGAATGTTTCTATTATGTACTTCCGTTATGTTATGTATTATCTGATAGAAGTACCTTCAGGATTGTTAGAATAAATTTTCAAATCAATTGATAGGAAAAAATTTGAAAATGTTCGGTGCCAGTTTTTTGCTAACCACTATAAATATTCATTAGAGTAAAGAAAATGTCAAATAAATAAATTCCGAAATTTAGAATTAAATAAAATTGCTTTCGAAAAAAAGAAAAAAATAGCCTATTAATTTAGAAAGCTTAGAAGGAAAAAAAGTTGTTCATCTTTTTGAAAATTAAAAACAATTATTTAAATTTGCTTTTCACAAAATGGGTTTTTTCACCAAAATTTTCATTCTTTATATATGGTTACCAAATGACTATGAAAAATATGAGCTTGAAATATCGCAGGCATTTAGTTTATAGTATTGTCTACTTAATGGACCAGAATGCAAATGAATGATGAACCATTGCAAAATTATGCACTTTTTAATATTCAAAAAAAGATCAAAATTTTACATTAGTAATTACATTAATAAAAATAATGCAAATTCGGTTTTGCATTATTTTTATTTAAAAATGAAAAAAAAATTGTTTAAAATTCCATGACTTGAAAAAAAGCCTCCGAACGTAGATGGATGCCCCAAATTCAAATGGCAGTTCTTCGTTTCAAATGATTAAGTAGATATTTATCTGATTCATTGACAGGAACGTGAATAGTGACGAAGATGCTTACTTCCAATCCCAAGAGAAATCCACTTGATGTTATAACGCTTATATGCTTCCGTACCTTAGATGTAGAATCATATAATCATGTCCCAATGCGTAATTGTCTATGATTTACTATCTGCTAAATTGAAACTCATCGTTTTCAGAGTCTGAGTACTAAAGTCTAAGAAAATAACTGTGTAAGAAACACTAAATAGAAATATGCTTCTCTGTCAGAGACGCTGGCAAATATGGAAAAGCTGATTTGGATATATATGCATCGCTATGTGAAACGCTGATTGTGGGATTCAAAAAATTATTGTATAAAATACAATTTAAATGAACATTAATACACTCACGTATATTCTCGAGGGAACGCATACGAATGGTTTGCAATACATAGTAAGGGTAGCACTTCGGGGGTATGCTGCAAATCATGAGGACGCATTTGAAATTTGATAAAGACGGTAAACATAAGAGAATAATATTTCAAATAAAGTGAAAAAAGTGTTAAACCACCCACTTAAAAGGATAAAAAAATTTGTTGAAAATATGTGTTTAAGTGCATCGATGCAAATAAGCAGATCTTAAATCCTTTCAAAAAGCTGAAAAATTTCTTCTTTTTCTTTAATTTGATGCGATTTTAAAAGCAGATATGAAATATAAAATGACTTCTGAATGAGCTTGAAAGAAAAGTTTCAATTATTTAATTAAAAGATAAAAAAAGGCAAATGTAAATACTATAATACACATAGAAAATTTGAATGAGTATTATCATTTTGCACACATATTAACAGCAAATATCTATTTAACTCAGACTTAATTTCCAGATGCTAAATTATATTTTTCTTTATTTTAACCTAATATTATAAATTAAACTGCATATAATAAGCTTAAGCGTTGTATTGGTAATATTTTTCTTTTGATAACTATTTTCCTTAATTAATATTGAAAGTTATATTGCATCAGAAGCTTTTTAATGAAGTTTTTCCGAAATTGTTTAATGATGTCATTTTTATTTTGGTATTGATCCTTTGATTATAAAAAAAGGAAATAATGTGTTAAATTAGTAATAATTATGTTAATTTGAATCATTTTAAGTTAATTTAGTATTGTATGAATTACATCTCTAATTAATCTTTATTTTACCTAGAAATGCAGCTAGAAAAATAAAACAATAGAGAATAAACAAAAATATAATATCTACTGAAGGTACGAGGGAAGGAAAAATAAAAGATTATTGATAGCTGTTTTAGAGCATCATAAATTTTCATTTCATATTGGTATAATGTTTTTGAACAACAGAAATTATGAAAGAATCTTGGAATCCTATCTTATCCATGTGTCGAATGTGTGATGTCAATTTAATTTTTGAATCCACTGAGCACTTTTTAAACAGAAAAAGTGGTTACAAAGTAGCATGCAGTTAAACTTACATAATGCACTCAATTAAATTCTCCATGATATTTGCAATTTCGTAATCCTCTCTAAAAATATAAAATTTTGTCAAGATTATTTTTCATACAGCGATTAAACAGGGATATTTTTTCCTTTTTAGTTAACTTAGAAAAGAAAGTCACCAGGTTTGCAAGATTTTTAGCAAATATTTGCCACTTTAGAATACATGTTATTTTCTATGAAGGCATAAATTATCCGAATAGTGTTTCCTTCAAAACGATTTTCAAAAAATGGGAGATTTCTCTCTTGCTGTTAGAGCTGATTAGAGGCAGATATTTTTACTTTGTTTTGTATGGTTTAAATAACCAGTACACCAAAAGATATTTTTTCTTCAGTGAACAAAGTCGAAAAAAAGAAAGTTCCTACGGATAAAAGCTATTGTTTTACTCTTTTAACTTTGTAATAGCTCCTTACCTTCTTCCCATTTCTTTAAAGAATAAGGTCCCTGGTGACATTTCTTAATGATGAATAAAGGTTAACACATCTGGATTTTCTCCAGATTTTTACCTTAAAGAATCATTTAAGATAAACGATAGCAATATTTTCTAAAAAGATTTAATTATTTATGCCTCAAAATATTTCGAATGTTGATGAACTGAAATGTTATCAGAATTTCAAATAATGAAACTCTAAAGGTAATCAATTCTTAAATTAAAATATTTTTATAACATGAAATAAATTTAATATATATGTATACACTGGTGTGCAAAACTTAAGCAACAGGTATGTTTTTTGCCATAACTTCACGAGAAATCATCTGCGAGACATGAAATTCAGAAATGAGGTACAGCATTTTGTTCTGAAAGAATGACGAAAGCATATTTGCGCAGAAATGAATACAATGCATACAGAATGGAATCAAACAAAAAAAGGCTTTATTGAACTCATAGTATCGTTACGCATGATTGTCCGTCCAAGAGGAAGAACAGCAAGGAGATGTTCCTTAGTATGGGATATGCCCTCCCCTTACTGCAATGGTTACTTCGCACAGTCTCCCCATACTCAGCACCATATTGTCCAACAGTTCTTGAGGTAAGAGTGCCCATTCCTCAATCAGCATCTGTTTAAGTTGTCGGGTGTTCCCAGGAGGATGTAACATCCCAAAGCATCCCACACATGTTCTATCGGATTTAAATCAGGGGAGCACGCCGGCCAATCCATTCGAGTGATATCTTCACTTTCCAGGAGTTCCTCAACAGCATGAGTCCTGTGTGGCCGTGCAATGTCATCCATAAATACGAAGTATGATCCAATGGCACCTCGGAACAGACGGAAGAATCACCTCCTGACAATAGTGATCTCCAGTTACAGAACCGCTGTCGAAAACGTGGATCTCAGTCCGCCCGTTCTTCATAATGCCTCCCCAGACGATAACTCCAGGACCACCGAAACGGTCTCTTACCGTGACGTTACTGGGATGAAACCGTGTCCCGACCTCTCTCCAAATCAACTGGCGTTGGGAATCGCTTGTGGCACTAAAACGACTCTCATCTGTAAAGAGGACACGATTCCATTGATGAGATGTCCAGTTTTTGTGCTCCCTGCACCTCTAAACGGTGCCGCCGGTAGGAAACTGTCAAAGGGATGCAGCGTTCAGGACGGCGGGCGAATAGGCCACCTTTGTGAAGGCGTCTAGACACAGTAAAACGCGACACTTGTCGCCCCGTTGCTGCACACAGTTGCTGAGCAATGGCGCTTGCTGGCTGGTTTCGGGTTCTTTTCGCCTGCAGAACGATATGTCGGTCATCCACTGCAGTTGTTTTCCTGGGGCGGCCACCACCAACCTTTCTCACAGCTGTACCTGTGGTTTGGAAGGCTTTCCAAGCGCGCGAAACGACACTTTTGTTGATTCCGAACTCTTCAACTACACTGGTCACACTACGCCTCTCCTCCAGCTTTACGATCATTCTTCCACGTGTGAAATCATCCAGGGGATTTCTGCTAGCCATATTTCACGAATTAACTCACGTGCACTTGCAGCTGATGTCTTTAATTGCGTCTCCGTACTTCCTTTTATTGTAGTGTTTAGCTGCGCGTGCCTTCCGCACGTGTCTTGCGTACGCTCACGTCGCCTCTGACGTTTCGTTCCTGATATTTGCATACGCATGACTTTTCTCTTGAATTACGTGTTCATTGTACTGATCGCAAGAACTACTTTTCTGCAATTTCATGGCTATCTGCTTAAAATTTGCATTGTTGCTTACGTTTGGCACACCAGTGTATATATATATATATATATATATATATATACAGGGTGGTTAAAGTTTAAGTTTCAAAACGCTATAAAAAAGAACCACTGATGGGAATGACGTCAAATTTGAACGGCATGTTATTGAAGAAGGCGGAAAGCGCATGGCATAAGAAAAACAATTAGTTTCAAATTTTAGAAACAGATGGCACTGTAAGCGGCAGAAGATGTAAATTAAAATACCTGCCATGCGCACGACACATTTCAGTGTTATAAAACCCCCAGGTACACGGCTGTTCCTCATTTCACGTCTCAGACTTTCTCCATGGGTGTCTCGCTGCAGAACCGCGCTCTGCTAGTAAAGCTGTATTACGAGAACGATGATTGTGCTAGAGCAGCTCTGCAAAAGTTCAGGAAACTGAAGGGTATAAAAGAAGGCGTTGGTCCAGTGAGTGTCGTGGGTCTGAAAAAAATGATGCAAAAATTCGAAACGACAGGTTCGTTTGATGTGCAACCTGGTAGAGGGAGAAAACTAGTGCATTCGACGGCAGTTGAAGAAGTGGCCACAGCATTGCAGGAGAGTTCGGTCGTTGGTGTGCAACCGTGCAGTGCACAAGGAATTGCCAGAACATTTTACAGGCCTACGAGCACGGTGCTGAAAATTGTACGAAACATTCTGCAATGCTATCCGTACAAAATGGGCCATGAGCAAATGATCGCCATGGAAATTTTTTTGGACAGATGAAGCCAATTTCCATCTGACAGGGTACGTCCATACCCAGAATTGTCGAATTTGGGCAAAAGAAAATCCACTGGCAACGCACCCCGTACCACTTCATCCTGAAAAGATCACGGTGTGGTGCGGCTTTACGGCATCATTCATAATACAGCCATATTTTTTCGAGCAGACAGGTGCTTCCGGTCCTGTTACCGCTGCCGTCACTAGGTCATCACTATGCTTATATTTTGCGCAACCACGTCATTTCAGCTCTGCAACAGCGTTGATGTGTGAATGGAATCATTTCTATGCAAGATGGTGCTCCTCCGCACATTGCACATCTCGTGAAGCGGAGGAGCCATTTCGGAAATGCTCGAATTATCAGCCGTTATTTCCCTACGGCCTGGCCGTCCCAATCACCTGTTCTTACTCCTTGTAACTTCTGGCTATGGGGTTATCCGAAAGATGTTGTGTTCCGTGCTCCAATTGCAAATTTAGCGGTATTAAAGGCATGCATTTCGCAACACATTCTGAACATCACGCCGGAGACACTGCGTTCTGTTGTGGAACATGCTGTTTGTCGCTTTCAACCTGTTGCACACAACGGTGGACACCATATTTAACATGGTTTGCACCGGTCTCGCGATATTCTTTGATGAATGGTTCTTATGCAGTATGTCGCCGCAAAACTCTTGAAACCGATTTGTCCCTTTCGATGTGATATGTACAATCATGCAAATAAAACTATTCAACAATTCTAATTTGTCAATGCGTTTTAATGTGTAACTTGCACCTTAGCCGTTATTTTACGAATCATTTCTCGTCGTTATTCTGCCGATTACAGCACCATCTTTTGCTAAAATTAGAATCTAAATTTTTTTCTTCTGCCATACGCTTCCGCATTCTTCAATAACATGCCGTTCAAATTTGACGTCATTCTCATCAGTGGTTCCTTTTTTATAGCGTTTTGAAACTTAAACTGTAATTATAATCACCCTTATATATATTTTATATAAAGTAGTTATAAAAAAATCTGTAGCTCAAAAAAGAAGAAAAAAAGACATAAAAATAGAAACATGTAAATTGCCATACTATTAATCGATTTCAAATACTATTTCTTGAATAATGTAATGACACATGTCAGCATGCAATTTCATGTTGTATTATGCCTTGACTTGTTACATTCTTTCATCAACAGCAAGGCGGTGCAATGGATTCAAAATTAAAATTGCCGTTTTGGTTTGGATGCGCAACCCATAAATCTACGCTAACTATTATTTTTATTTTAAGGAAATTCTTACTACTGGTTGTTAAGATGAAATGCTCATTTTATCATAAAGGAATTCGTTCAAATAAATATACTCTACTTTCAAATGCTTTCTAAAAGAACATTTTAAATAAACTGCAATAATCTGAAAAAAAAAGTGAGCCAATAACTTTTCATTGATACGGACATGGATTAGTAAGCTATCTCCGATATTACACACACCAATTTGATAATTACAAATACAAATTTCTAATCAATTGTTATATGAAGACTAGTCCTAATTATTTGAGACTAATTTTAACAAGTTTTATTTTTGTTGATAATATCAAAGACCTTTTAGAGAAGTCTCTCTGACTTATTAGAATTAATTGTTGACTTAAAATAAAGTAACACACAATTGATACATTTTCAGAGAGGCTGCGGTGGCCTGGTGGTAGAGTTTCGACTATGGAACCAGAGAGCTTAAGGTTCGAAACCCGATTCCACCGAAGAACCGTAAACGGGTCTGGTGCACGTTAAATCCGTGGGGGCCAAGCACCTTCCCACTGGTGTGGTGTGGAAACTTGGAAAGGGGGCGTCAGCTCAGGTGTTGTCCTTGTCATCTGATAGTGGTTCAAAATGACGAGGTCCGTCCCAGAATAGACTTAGAACTGCTTAAAAACGATACATTAATAAAATTAAACTACATATTCGTTTAAAGCAGGTTTAACAGAAGAATGCGTTTTTATGAAGTATAGTAAGTAATTAAAAGCATAAGTCGATTCGTTGTTCAATTTATGTGGTGTTACCAAGGAAAATGAACGTATTGTAGGGACGTTATATATATAGAATGGACACGAAAGAAGAAGAAACGGACTAGAACTTTAGCGCTCGTGGACTTCTTTTTGTCAGGCATTACTTTAAGTATCTATGTTTTATTAGCCTACAATATTTTTTTACGAGTTTATATTCAATGTATATTAAATGTATTGTTCTGTAATTGCAATGTGTATAGTAAATGCAAAAATATTCAGGAGTATCAAAGATCAAAATATATCTCGCATAGCAATGCCAGTTTCACGTAGTAGTTTCTGTGCATCGCATGCAATTGTTTTATTCTCAGAACAATGTCCATATTGAACGTCATTAGTAAACAGCAAAATGCTTTGGTGCTTATTGTTAAAAAATTGCTTTTATTGTTTCGTTTACAAAATATTCATTCGTTTATCAAATCGTAATATCGTTTATATATTATTCATAATTCATAATTTCATATTTTCTATT
>JAPMOR010036035.1:275802-287756 GCA_026543865.1 Argiope aurantia
GCACGCTGGGTTCAGGTTTACTCTTCTTGTCCCAAAGTTTAAACAAGACATTTTTTTTTCTACACACGTACATAAACTTTTCCCAATTCATTACCCACCGGCTGGAAGGACTAGACACCTCTACTCACTGGAAGCACAATACATAGTTGAACTATTGTTTGTATTGAAAGACATTATTTTGATTCAAACAGTAACTGCTTTTGCAGAGCAATTAAACAAATTGAAGAATAATTACCGCTGAAAGACTTTTATAATGGACTCTATTGACATAGAACGAGGAATTTCTCTCAAATCCTCCTCAATAAATTGGAATTCAGTAGAAACTCAATTAGGACATTTTCGCTTTTTTAAGTTCTTCAGTTGACTTCATTGGGCTTTATTTGATTAAGAAATGTTTGCATGTTTATAGCAGTTATTTAAAATATTCCTTTGAAATCTATGGATACCTTGAAGTTTTAAAATAAAACAAAGAGCCCAATATGGGCAGTGATGCGTTTCGTATTATTTGTGCCAGTTTGCCAGTAAAATTAATAAACATATTTATATTTTGAACTTTTATAAGATATTTATTTTCATTTATCTTTATTAAAATCATCAATTCAATAAACTTTTCATTCCAATCTATAGAAATTTGAAAGAAGCTGCATATACATTTTAATAATTGCTGATATAACATACCTATAACAAATATTTGCATCTACGTTAAAACTTATTAAACAAAAACTTTTTCCAAGCCATAGCATTAGCAATGCGATGACAAATACAAAGCAAACACCAAAAATGAATGACATACTTTTAATACAATAGGTGAATTGCTTTCTAAAGATGCTGTACGATCTTAAACGCTTCAACAACACACTTTATTCAATGTTTATAATCTCGTCAGCGCGGACTCGCAGCAGCTGTCGGAGCACCGGCAGCATCTGTTACTAACAATGGGCCGCAGCACTTTTCGAGTATTCATTGAAGTTATCGAGAAAAGATAAGAAAAGCTCGCTTTCCGAGTGAGAAGGAAAAGATAATTAAATTCCTCGTTGTTTTTCCTATTTTTTTTTTCACTTTTTAACACATTCTAAGAAATAAGAACAGACATACTAAATGAAGATAATAGCTTTTCTATGCAGGCTGCATTAAATATATTGAATTACTCCAGATTTTTAGATTATGTAATAAATATGTGTTAGTATTTGATTTTCAATCGCAATAAGGGAATTTATTTAACTTAACTTATTAAACTTATTAATAGGAATTTGACACTAAGATTTTTCATCACACTAATAATATAATAAATAATTCTGCATTTATCTTTTTATTTACACCCTAAAGTGTTAATGCATTTATTTAAATGCATATGTTTGTTTTAAATTTTGAAATTTCTGTAAAGAATTATTTATTTAAGTTATCTCTTAAGAATTAAATTTTACTTATTATTATCCAGTGAAAATGTGTCATATTTATACTTTATCATATTACTTCATATCTTCAATCATATCATTACATTATTCATATTATTACGTTGCTTATATTTATTCATTTCAGTCATATTATTACTTTGTTCATATTACTTCATATTTATTCACATCTTCATTCATATTATTAATTTGTTCTTACTATTTCATATTTATTCATATATTCAGTCATATTATTACTTCGTTCATATTGAACGTTACAATTCAAAAGATGCATTTCCACGTAAAAAGGATTGTACCTAAAAATTTGCAAGAAAAATAATAACTCAAGAAACATAGAATTCTCATTGGTGGAATTTCTATATTGTCACATATATAAATTCAAAGAGTGATTTTGTCATTGAAACCGAGAAAAAATAATTTGAAGACGAATAGAAAGAGATATATGAATAAATTTAACTATTTGAATATATTATGGCGAGATATCATTTTAAAATAGATATCATTATTTTTTTATAAATATCATTTAAAATTTTCTAAATAAATATTTTTAATTTTTAAAAAGAAATAGTTATAGTTATTTTAATTACAGTTATATATCTGGGCGCCCGGCAGTGCCCCCTCCAAGTCGAGCAAAAACAAGCGGCACGGCCGTACCATCCTTTTCTCGAAGTAGTTCGAGCCATTTTCGCCCCCCTATAACTTCGTTGTGGATAAAATTGAAGCCTGAATTTTCAGTAACCAAGCAAATATTATATAAACACGGTATATTTCAAATTTCATTAAATTTGAACTAGTAGTTTAAGAATTATAACTAGTCAAAGTTAGTGAATTTTGTCACTGACTGACTGACCGATCATCAAAACTCTAAGGCATTTCTAGCAGACATAAAAGCTTCAAATTTAGAATACAATTAGTGTTTAGTGTATAAATCAAGGAAAAACTAAAATATGCGTGTAATAATGGACGGATCGATAAATTTCTCGACGTTTCGAGCATTATCCATTTTGTCGGTAAATTCGTTGAAAAGTCGCCAAATGGTTGCCAAGTTTGTCACCAACCTCTGGGATCATTGACTCGGCATCCGACAGCATCCAATACAGATTACTGTAAAACGGTCTTTCTTACGATGACACTATTCGCTCTGGGAAGAAAAATTACAGGTTTTTAACAATATCTAATTTGAAATAATTCAATTTGAAGCTGTGGAAGCTGCAAACGCAATGGGTGACTTTCTGAGAATCAATCTGGTAGAAGAAGAGCAAACTGATCTTCAAAGTATGATCGCAAAACTTAATGGCGATCAAAAAAAGAGTCTTCGATATGATCACAAATAAAATGGACACAATGATAATAACGCTGACGTTCTACGCTGTTTTGTGAGTGGAACTGATGGCACTGGAAAGAGTTTTTTTAATAAAAACTCTGAAAATTTGGGTTAAGACGTATTTAAACAAAAAAGTGGCAGTTAATGCTTCAACAGGAATGGCTGCATTCAATGGATTGACTATACATAGACTATTGCAGCTGCCTGTAGAACACAAGCAAACACCGAAGTACAAGCCACTTTCTGATGAAGTACTCCGAGATTAGATTTGAAAGAAATAGTGTTGTTTATCATAGGCGAAGTGTCGATGACATCCAATGCTACTTTGACATATATTCATTTACGCTTATCTAAAATATTCGTCAAAAGCGACGATCAGAATGGGTGGTTTGGAAAAAAACATCTTGTAGTTTTCGGAGATCTCTTACAGCTTCCGCCGGTAAGAGAAAAGTCACATTTTGAAAAACTATCAACTGCTGAAACTAACAAGTTGTTAAGTTCCCTCAGTATACTGAATCTGTGGATTGAACTGTTCATATGCGTTGAAATTACAATTAACATGAGACATCTCAATGATTCTAACTTTGTTGAAATGCTAAATAGAATAAGATTAGGTGTGACTACACAAAAAGAGGGCGGCTTACTCTCGACTAGATTAATAACTCTCTAATCCAATTCAAATGAAAACAGATTAATTGAAATAATTGAACACCTCTCGAAACTTCCTGATGATACTGTTTGCTTATTACCTACAAAAAACATGTGTCAACAATTAAATACTGCAATGCTTAAATCTCTTCCACATCCCGAAATAAAACTTACAGCTGTAGATAGCAGAGATTACCCCAGATACCTAACAAAAAGAGCTCGCGAATGCATAAAAAAATATGAAGAGAATGCTTCTATGACTGCAGTCCTGGAAGAGAACATAATTATAAAAATAGAAGCAAAAGTCATGTTAAGGCGAAATATTGACGTGAGTCTTGGTTTAGTTAATGGTTCTATCGGTATAGTGCAAAAAGTAAATGTTGATCCAGAAAATACAAAACTAATTAAGAAAATATACATTATATTTAATATAGAACATGTTTACGAGCTTAGTCCGGTCAAAAATAAATTTGAAATTATTAATAGAGCTTATGTGCATCGCGAACAGTTTCCCATATGTATAGCCTATGCTATAATTATACACAAAAGTCAGGGTCTAAATCTAAATAATGCACTGTGGATATCGGTTCTGCAGTATTTACTTACGTGGGACTTTCGAGAGTTACAAGTCTGGACGGCTTACATCTAATTAATGTCGACTTTGGAAGTATTAAAGAGCTCAATTTGTGAATACAACAGATTAAGAAGCATTTACCATCCAGACTTGTCAAAAATTGTAACATCAAAGCTTATGAAAAAATTCCATAGAGACAGGGAGTGAGTGGGCTTTGAGAAAAACTGTAGCTGAAGTTCAAGAAGTAGTACCGGAAAAGAAAAAGAGGAAGACTGCATACAAAAATAAGAAAAGGAGTATCTACAAAAAGAAATGAGATGCCATCAAAAACATAACTTGTAAAAAAACCAAGTCTTGCAACTCAGTTCTATCGTAAAAAGTTGTGAGATCCATGTAATACCAAGTCAGTCAATTTATTCAGTCTCTACGTAAGGGTCCTTCTGTCTTAAGTTATTACGTAATTAGCTAACCTGCATAACATCTTATAGTGACCATATCAATATTAAAAATCTTTTATGGTTTAAATAAATAGATTGACTTGTCAGTCGCACTAAACAATCTAATTTAATATAATATGTTAATGTAATCTAATTTAATTTAAAGATATATTGTGTTTTCATGCGATGGCCAAGTCAATCTATATATTTAAGCCATAAAAGATTTTTAATATTGATATGGTCACTATAAGATGTCGTGCAGGTTAGCTAATTACGTAATAACTTAAGACAGAAGGACCCTTAAGTTGTGACAGAATAAATTGACCGACTTGGTATTACATAGATCTCACAACTTTTTACGATAGTTGGCTGGTTGGTTGGTTGATGGAGTTTATTGGCGCAAGAACCATTTTTGATTAAACTGCGCCAAACATACGGTAAGATTTAATCCTATTTTAAAAGTTTAAAAATTTCTTTCTAAATTGCATCATTTTCCTGAACTTGTCAACCTGTAAAATCTACAAAAAGTAATAGCATGGTAAAACAGAATTCAAGAGTTATTTAAGAGTCAAATCGAAAAGTAAATCTAATCATTTTTAAAAAGGTAAAAAGGTGGGGATGGGGAACTTTAAGAATATCTTTTAATTTGATTTGAGGAGAGTGAAAATAGCGAATTCGTTCATTGTTAAATTGTGGGCATTCTATTAAAATGTGAAGAACCGTCATAGAACACTGACATACTGTACATTGGAGTGCGGGTTCCCGCAACAGCAAGTGTTTATGTGTGAGACGTGTGTGGCCAATTCTTAATCTGGTAAGAATGGTATCGAATTTTCTACTAGGCAAACAAGGCCAACAATCGATTAGATGTTTTATTGTTTTTAGTTTATTTGCCTTTGTAAGATCCCACTGGATATGCCATTTTAAATGCAAACTGGATTTAACGTGGTTTTTTATATCTTTTAACGGAATAGGAGATTTTAATATACTGGTAGCAGATTTCGCTAGATTGTCTGCTAATTCATTTCCCGGTATACCAACGGGCGAAGGAACCCAGTAGAAAAGAACTTTGAACCCCTTGCAAGTGAGATTATCATGTAGTTCAAGTATGTTAAAAGTCAATGGATGAGAGAAACGGTGGAGTGATGTCAACGATTCGAAGACTCTTTTTGAGTCTGAATAAATGATATAGTTACCCGGTGGACTATTTGAAATGTGAGATAATGCATGAAGGATGGCAGTGATTTCTGCAGTAAAAATAGAGCATGAAGGGTGAAGTTGAAACGAGATGGTATCATTGATAAAAACACAAGCAACTGAAGTGCATGAAGAACCTTTTACGATAGAAGAACTGAGATGCGAGACTTTTACGACATTTTTTTTTACAAGTTAAGTTTTCGATGGCATATTATATATACCTCCAGTTATCTCAAATATATACATATATAGTTGAAATTTCACGGGATATCACAAGTTTCTGAAATAAATAAATAAAAGGTTGAATTGAAGGGTTTTTTTCTTTGATGACTTAAAATAAACGTAAATAATGTTTTTATTACTGTTTTCTCATAAAATTTTCTTTTGAATGAAAGTCATATTACATTGTTTTTGGTTAACAAATATATTTTAATCTACAATATGAGAATGTAGCATGCAGGGCAATGAATCAAAATTTTATTTTGAACTCATTTTCTATTTTAAATAAGTAATTTAAACCATATCTTTCTGTATTAAAATTCATTTACAAAATTTCTGTACGTTACAAGTAAAAAAAATACTTATTTTTTTAAAAAAATTATTAAACAATTGAAAACCATTTTTTAAAAAGAAAAAATATTAGTGATGCCAATTTGAATTCTTTAGGTATTCAAAATTTAAAATGTAATATAAAATGAAAAGCCATTCTTTTTTTCTTTGAGCATTTGAGCAAAATTTTGAGCATTGTGTTCCCTCAAATTAATTCAAAATTTCACTATTTTTAGTCTAACAAGATTTATAAATATTTACAAAATCCAATGTTTAAATGGCAAATTCAAATGGCATGTACTTGCTATTAGATTTTTCGAATTCAAAAGATTAGATCTTTCAGGCGATACCTACTGGAACATGAAAATATAATTATTCAGAAGTTCTAAGTAAACTTAACAACTCGAATTTTCCTGCATTTTACTTTCCTGTTTAGTTTTTGTCCTTAAATAGTTCTCTGAAATTTCCTTCAAAATGAATCAAAACATAATCACTCCTCCGTATCGAATTAACCCATTAGCTGTCACGAGCTCCATTTGGGAATTTTACGTACACCACTCGGCGTCAGAAATATATTTGATACGTTTATTTTCATTCTGTAACAGTTAATACAGTATAACAGTTATAACAGTTAATTTTGGGTGTAGCAAAAAGTGCTTTGTTTTTCTTTACAATAAGAGAACAAATATAAAATCCATCTGAACTGAACTATCATATTTGAAGCATTTTATTTTGGTTTAGCTTTAATTCTATAATAAAATGTCGTTCATAAATGTGAAATTTAGAGACAATATATGTTATTTTCTCAGTCTTTTGTTTTTTTAATGAAATCGAATTATTGCACATTTTTTAACGATATCCCTTTTCAAAAATATCAAATATTTTTAAAACAAAACTTAATTTTAATATAATTATATTGTTACATAATATTTTGTGCATATATATGATTTACCCGCATCATTTAAAAAACAAATTGGCAATTAACAGGTAAAATATATTCCCAACCACGTTTAAACTTTATCTTAGCATTAAATGTTTTTCCGCATTTTTGAATTCCAGAAACAAACAAGAAAAGAGGCCTTTAAGTTTCTATAAAATGAGGTCCATTTTTATTGAAGTTTTTGTTTACATCTCCATCTACACCTTTCTTTCTCTCGCAATTGTAAAATCGATTTGATGGAGCTGTCGATCCCGGGGACAGTGTGGCGAATCGAAGCGAACAAAATACTGTGAATCACAAATCGAGAGCATGTGCAACAGTTGTCACACGATCTTCGATTTCTCAAAAATCAATGAATAATACTTTCTCTGATTTTGAAGCGTGTACCAGGTAGGGGAAGGACAAAGGGAACGTAGATGCAGTGATTTGGTACGACTTTTAATCCGTCATAATGTATGGTTGCTAAGCTTTACTTTAAAAACTATTGAAGAGGATTCGTTGCATAAGATTTTCTTGAAAGAAAAGTTTAGATAAAATGTTTGAACAGAACAGTATCTTATATTCAAGCAGATTTATTTTAGAAGTATTTCCATAAGTAAAAGATTAACTAAATTTAGCTGATGAGGCAAATTTTTATTTCATGTGTTAGAACATTTAAAATAATTATAAATGTAGATTAGGAAGAAAAAAAAAACAATCGTAAAAAATGTGTTTTATTCCTATTGAAAAGTAATGGATTTTGAACATTTACCGAAGTTAGCTCTTTCTTTAATATACTTTAAATTCTCTAATATTTTCTTATGAAATATTGATAATATAAACACATGTTGATAGCATTTAACTAAAAATTAAACTTTTCTGAAACTTTCAATACTTTTTTCAAAATAAGAAAAATAGAAATGAAACAAACTTTTAATGTAATTTAATATATCATTCTAAAGAAACATGGCATTCTTATTATTTGTTATATTTAAGTATCAAGGTTGATATCAAGTCACTGAAATATGGTAATCGAATTTTTATTTTGGCAAAATGGCCGTTGAAATTTCATCTTTCCATATAACGTAGGAGTTTTATAAGAATACTTCTATCAGGGAGATTTTTTACTGCCCATGTCCTATCATATTAATCACAGTTATAAATAGTTATAGTTATCAAAATTCATTTTTCAAAATACAAAATGACTACATCTCTGCTCATCATAAGAGGTATTAACTACTAAATAAATTTTAAAACGGAAAAAAAATCGACGATTTATTAAAATAGTATAAACATATTTTGAATAGTAAGAACAAACCAATAAGAGACAAATGCTTATTATATTCTTAGAAACGAAGTTTATGACACGACTTTAATAATTAATGGTATTAAGAAAACCATTTTCTTTGATATTATACCAAATATTTTTCTAAACCTCTACAATATGTAAAAATATTTCAATGGCTTCGGTGGATATTTGATCCTAAATTGCATGTTTTAACATTTTTTTATGCGAACTATATTTAATAACTTCACAAACAAAATATGTGCACACAAAAATTCATGATGCATAGAAACTAGGCGTTGGTTCTGAACATTTCAATGTAATTTTCTTTTATTTATCTCACTTATACTTTCATTTTATATACACGTACATACAACTAAAATATTACGACCAAAACAGAAGATAAAAACAGAAAAATTCCACGAATTTTAAATATTATTATAAATAAATACCCTTGTCAGAAGAACTATCGATTATATGCTAATAAGGGAAACATTCAAGTGAATATTTGCATAAAAGTGCGTAGGTGCATTATTATGTGAGAGTGGCGTTGGAGAGGCTCCAAACAATGGCATAAAAACCAAAACAGGATCACCTTTGTATTGTTTACGTGCGGCGCATACCCGGTTCGCTGCTAGCGTATGTGTACACATTTTGGCTGTTGGGAGTGGCATCACGTCCAAAGATATTCTTTTATAGAAGTTTATATTCTTCAACTGATATCTTCGCCCGTCTAATATCGGCCATCGGGATGCACTTCTGCTCTAAATATATTCCTGATGCCTTTCCAAAGGCCTCTCCTTGCGTCATTCTAGAAACTGAAGCTTGGCTTTAGTACATTTTTTTCCCCTTGGCGGCACGTCATTATTTATAAGCATTTGCTTTTCATGGCATGCAAGTGTTCAGAGACTCGCCCTCTTATGTGAAAGAATGTCCCACACGTTTCATTAAATTTTCTATAAAGCATTACTCAAAAGGTTCTCAATCATTTAATATTGGAAATGCAGCCTCTCAGATAAATGAGTACATTTTATTGAACTTTCGTGTTTTTTTTTCAGTTTTGCAATTGTTTCGGTATTTCAATCTTCAGATAATTCCTCAAGAACATTTTAAAAATAAGGTTTGAAAATAGAAATCAAGACATTAGTTTATATACCCACATAGATTTGTTTATGTTTGTATCGTGCGTCTTTAGTTTTATCACAAAAGATCCATTATTCTGATCATGCTGAGTCAATTAAAAGATTAAAGTTATTTCATTGTAATGGATGGAAATTAAAAAAAAATAATAGTAGAATATATTCAATAATTATTGACATTATGCTGACATTTTGTGTATATGAAATAATGTATAATCTCTACAATTTTGGTCCAATGGTTTATCCTATACCTATGCATAACTATAATTAAAAGCATTTTTAAGTGTTTTATATGCATTGAATATTTTGTTTTATATGTATTGAAATGTCTTTTCTTTACAAATTATTTCTATTATTTTTGTAGTTTTCTCTCTATATTGTTTTTTATGCTATACATATCTAGTTTCGACTTGTCAGTGTCACACCAAAGAAGGATTTATAAATCACATGATCAAAGCCTATGCATTATGGCGAGAACACAGACTCAGATAGCCAAGAAATTGGAGGTCTCTTGAAGTCGAAGAACTCATAAGAATTCCAGTCATTATTTCTTCTATTAAGGACATTTTGCCATTTTTTTTTCTATTTAGCTCTCTTCTAATCTAAAAAGTTAACTCTCATTTAATGTATTTTATGCATTTTTAAAGTTTCACAACTTAATATGTGACGTAAAATGCAATAGTTTTTTTCCTATATTTTTATACCAATATGTGTTTTTTCTAGAAAGTTCTTTACTGTTTTCAAGGGTCCAATGTCAGCAAATGCTGTTTGTTCCTTCGTGCTAGGTGGGGTTACTCTTCGGCGGCAGTATAAAGTTTCCCACATGACCTCTGACTAGGTCTGGGTATCGCACAGTCAGCAAACAGTTAGAGATAAAATTCGATGGAAATTGTGCGTATGGGAGATATGCTATGCATATAGTTTATGCATCAAATTTATCGCTTATCTGTATGCGAAGGTGCACATCAGAAATACTGAAATATAATCGTATTATCTTCATCATAATTATTTTTTTCAATATTTTAAAGTGTTTTTAAATTTCTTCTTAATATGTATAAAATGGGACAGGATAAAATTTTAAAACGAATCCAGCACCAAATTTGCATCTCATTTATCACACAGGTAGAATGTTTCAGTATACTTCACATCATTTTGAAAATCAAATGAACTGGATAAAAGAATGTTTATTGAAAATTTTATTTCAAATGGAAAGTCAAAATTGTGGTGCATTTTCTTTTCACTATAAGTAGGGATGCAAGATATACAACAAGATCGTTTTTGTTTTTCTTTCTTTCTTATTATAAATAAGTATCAAATCAACTAGCAACAGACATTTACATTGCTTAGATACATAAGCAATATAATAAGCTTAAAAAGAGAATAATAAACTTCTAATGCGATGCGAAAAAGTTTATACGACATTCGATTGCCAATATCAACAATATCAAACAACTTCCCAATCTGTAACAAATATTTGAATCGGATCATAACAAATATATTGCATACTAAATTCGTTTCCTTGACTTCAATCCAAACCCAATTCTCCCATCCACAGAGTAAAACTCACTGCTTTTAAAAAGCGACACGCATATTAAACAAAGATATCTATTCACAATCAAAAGAAAACTACGAATTCTGGAGCAAGAAGAATGAAAGGATATGCAAATCGTCGAACTACAAATGCAGTTGACAGAGATATACAATTACTCTGTCTTTTCCATGTGATGGGAACCGGAGTTGGAAGAGGGGTAGTGCGGGGAGGAAGCCCGATATGTCTTGTGTTTATCGGGGTAGAGATGCATCTGTAATTGACAGGGTCGGCTGCAGATAAAACGGGATCTGTTTCCCGGACCCTTATCTGGAGCCTGATGTCACGCACGGCCTCTGTGTGTTGAGTTCCGATTGTTAGTGGAATAAGTTGAAGGTTTCCATTTAAATCTAGTGGGAAAGTGAATTCTCTGCATACTACCTCTCTTTTTTCTATTTATGTCGAGAGCTGAAATCCGATGTGTAGAGGATACATGTTTTTGATTTATATACAATGTAAGCAGCTTTTGAAAACGTTTGTACTAGTTTGATGTTTCTTGAATATGCAAATATATGCATACACACTTTTTTTAATTTAGATTTTTATCTATTTCAAATACCTAAAATTCTTTTTTGAAACAAATACATGATCTGCATCTTTCATGATCCTGCTTCAAAGGAAATATTGTTTATGTCTTTTATTAGACAAGAAATATATTGCTCATTCATTATATAAATATATAGAATTGAATTAAAATAAAGTTTATAAACACTTCACGTAAAATATGAAATTGGAATTAACCAAGCAATTTCATACTTAATTCTTATAAGCAGGTTACCTCAAGAAATATCTAGATTATGTTTTTTAGAAATTTCATTTATATATGTGATTGCCTATTATTTGTGTGTTGCTTTATAATTTGAAAGGTTGATATTTTTTAAA
>JAPMOR010036035.1:287856-317798 GCA_026543865.1 Argiope aurantia
GTGTGTGTGTGTGTGTGTGATATTAAAATAATTAAACAAACTTTAAGCTCTTTAATGGCAAAGATGAAAAGAGGCGTGATAATCTCTGATGCAAAAATATAGAAAACAAAGAGCATCGGATAAAGTTTGCATGAATCAACAAGACGTATTGTTGATGGTTTCCAGTTAACATCTTTTTAAAAAAATATTTTCACTGGACATAATTCTAAAATAGTCAAGAATCGGGGAAAAAAACTATTTTTTTTTTCTAAAATGTTAAATCAAAACTTTTTGATATTTAACCATTGTGTGAAAAATGCAATGAAATATATTTTATCTTAAAAGAGACGTCTACACTTTTTTGAGAAAAAAGTCATCGCTCTAATAATTCACGAAAACGATAAAATTTGTCTTTAAACTCCGTATAGTTTTTTTTGAATATGCTGTCTCTGTTTGTTAGATTTCTATAAATATAAATACTCGTTCAAATATGCATTTGAAAAGTTACTCAAGTTAATCTGTGGATTTGTCACTCAGCACTTTCTCCTTTTGATGGGACAGTGACTACTGAGAATATAAACATTTAGACACTACAACATGTCTGAAAAATAACTTCCTCAACACCCAAATATTATCTTGGCTTCCTGATACAAAAAAAAAGAAAGAAAGAAAGAAAAAGAAAACAAAAAAAAGAAAAAGTAAAAAAATTAAAGACAGCACTACAAGATGTATATCGGTCATTTTTTAAGGAATTAATAGTTTTGTTTACATTAATTAAAAAGTATACATCTTTAATTCCATACTTACTTCTCTAAACTGACAGAGACATTACTCTACACTGCCACGAGGAACCCGAATAAACAATACAAAACAAACTAACGTTTGCTTTTATTTATTTAGATTAACGTCCCGTTTCGATATGACGCAATGGCTATTTGAATTTAACACAATGAATTTCGGAACGGCGAGTTGTGATCCAGTGATGAGAAGGATACCTGAAGTGTATTCTTTTATAAACCGCGATGGCCTAATGGTAAGGTCTCCGGTTAGGAACCACAAGATTTCGGGTGCGATGCCCGTATTTCGCCGAAGATCCAACATGTAAGCGGGTATGGTGCGCGTTAAATTCGTTGGGACAAACATCCTCCCGTTGGTGTGGTGTGGAAATTTGGAGAGGGGGTGTAAGCTCACGTGTTGTCCTCGTTTTCTGACCACGGTTCAAACTTGCGAGGTCCGTCCCAAAATAGCTCTGGTGTTACTTAATATAACTAAACAAACTTATAAAGCTTTTGCACTTCATCAGGGGGAGGAAGATGCATAACTTTCACAGTGCACAAATAACATCCTTGCTGAAATGCCGATTGTAAGTCGTAATCTTCTGACTTCAAGGTATTTGCTTTGCAAAATGAAAAACACACACACACACACAGAACATGCATTTATCAGGCTTTCAAAAGGTACTAAAGGTACTAAATTTATACTAAAATTATTTTTACAATAAAATGGGCCTTTGTTAATTGAAAAATGCATTTACCAGTAACGGGAATATTTCATGCATGCATTTGAATTCTCTTCAAATATATATATTGCATTTTCGACAAAAATATTATAGAACGAAATTGACAGAAAATAATTATTACACAATACTGTCTAGATGCATTTAATTCATTTCTTCAATGTTATCTATAACATTTTCAGATATTTTTAATCACGCATGTAATTATTCTATATTTCCAAGCCAACATTGCACAACAACGGAAATCTACTGCATAATGGTAAAATTTTTTATTAACTGTTATCAGTATAATACATTCAACTCCAAATATAACTTTACGTTAACTGGCAAAATTTTCTGAGATTGAGAAAGCGCAATTCCATTAACATTATGAAACCTTTTATAGATTAAATTTCTACATTATTCACGAATATCAATTTTCATTGCAGCGCTGCATTTATTAATTCCGAACACATTAAACAGTAATGAGATGAATCAGCTGCAGGAATAATTGCGTTATGTGTGCAGGGTCGCAGTTGCCAGCTAATAATGTCATGAAAGAATATCAAAGGAAAGGACATTTCGGTTTAGATATAAATTTAAATTGCTTAGACATTAAGAAATATCTTTCGAAAGCTTCCAGATTTGTATCTTGAATGGTTAAGTACATGAAACGTTACTTCTGAAAGAGAATGGATTATTTTCTGAGGCACAGTAAAATCCTTCAATTTTGTGATAAATTTAATCTGTTTAAAATAAAAGAATAGAAGTAATTATAATTTTAACAATGCAGTGCAAGTAAGCCTTTTCAATTATGATATTCCTGGTCTTGGTCTGCAACATGAGAACCCACCTACCCGAAAGTGTGTAAAACATTGAAGGTTGCGGGCAGAGAACCATTATTTATTTATTGAAAGGCTTACAGCGAGAATATGGATGATAAGAAAATGGCATGCATTATAGAAAATGGCATGCATATCATTTGATTAAAATAAAATATTTAATTTAAATAGTTAGCAAACCAAATCTGAGTTCAAGAGACAGAGTTGAAAAGTACATAGAGACAGCAGAAACACACATAAGCATAAAATTACAATGCTCATAGGATGGAATAGATAGCAAACTGCACAGCAATATCAAAAAATGTACCAACACATAAAATCATATATCTATCCATTATATAAAGTGAATAGTAAATACAAGGTGCAATGATATTCCTGTTTTATATGAGAAATATGATCATGTTCTTTGGCTAGATGTTACTCCTCACTGAAATATAAATGAAAAGCAAATTATGCAAAGGCCCACTTCTTAGCAAAGAGTTACTCAATATTTTTCTGGTCATTTTCACAATCACTTTATTCGTATGTAGGGTTATTTTTTTTCAAACATTCAATGTAATAATGTACTGAATAGATAACGGATATGTCTGCTTGAAAGAGCATACATTATTGACATTGGATTGTCAAATTCGAATATTTGAAACATAATTTTTTCAGATGAAAGATCTTATTCAAATAATTATAATACATATATGTAAGTAAAAAGGCAGTAATAACTAAATAAATTATAAGAAACTATAAATTCAAATAAGAGCAAAGCTATTGATTCTTGAACTGCATAGAAAGAATGAAATATTGAAGCATATAATTGAATATATCATTAATGATTTAAAAATATAACATTATTTTCAATTTTTCGCACTTATTTATCCATTCAAAACGTATAAAAAGTATACTAAAAATTTACATCTTTACCTAGTCGTTCTTTTTATTTTTAATTTAAAACAATAGCTATGTGTCGTGAATACATTTTGATGCATTTAAAGATTTTTTGTTTTAATAAAAGAAAAAAAATGTATATTTTCTTTGATTTGCTTAGATTTTTAATGAAACTTTATTTTATTTTAAATACTATGAATAATCAGATTTCATTTTTCTTTTAACCATGATTTTTGACTGTCCCAAAAAATTCATATTCAATAATTAAATTATTAGAAGCCGGCTTTCTGACTTAGGGGCACCTCGTCTTCCCCGTGATCTCGACGTCCTGGGTTCGAGTCCTGTTTGTTCTTCCTCTGTGTTCTATCTGTGAAATGGCCCCCCCTGGAAAAAGGGGTTGTGCAAACGAGTATGTGTGTCATCTTCATATATGCAAGAAGTCAGACTTGTGCTCAGGGGTCTTTACCCTCAGAAGCTACTGCAACCGCGTTCCGTGATTATACGGAAACGACAACATCATCAAATTATAAGAAATGTAGTAGTAATTTTTTATGAATTTTATAAACAAATTAATTTAATTATTGGCAATAATTTTAAGCAACCGTGGGATGATTCATGAAAATATATCAAGTACTCCTAGACAGTTACAGGATAAGTTTTATGAATTTTTATTTAATTTGGTTTCATTCAATTTTAGAACGGTTGAACATTTTTACAGATTTTCCACTCTTTCGTTATTTATTAATCTTCTGAAATTCAGTATGGTTATACTTTCATGACAACAATAGAATACTTTAATGCTTTAAGAATTAAATTTCAGCTAGCCAATTAATTTTAGTTAAAATTGAATTTCATTTGAGAGATGCTTTCTAATATAGATTTCTAGAAAAACTCTCTAAAAGATTTGGAATAAACATGATATTCATAAAAGAAATTCATAAAATTTGGTATATGTTCTTGCAACTAGAAATATAATTGTGCCAAATTTCGATTTCAAGCATTCTAAAAAAAAGGTTTCCAAAATCCACATTTGTGCTTCTTGTACTTGTGTACTAATCCTATCCCAGTTATTAGTCGCAAAAATAATTCGTCAAAAATAACGCGCTTATAGGATTTGTCATAACTATAGTTAACTAATGTCATGCTGTTAACAAAACAAGTACCATCTGTTTTATTAACTTCATGTTGTTTACTATACCATGAAGCATACAAGTCTGATGAGCGGGTAGCTTTCGCGGCCTTGTTCAAGGTCCACAATTTATTCAGGTTTAAGGAGATAGATGGCATCTTTAATAGCAAGTGTGTGAGAAAGTTTAGGAGAGATCTCGACAAGATAGAATTAAATATTAAGCCAAATTCGAAATATCGTTAACACAATAACAGTCTCTCTAGACGGGCATATCATCTAGTACTATAATATTTTTGAGGTTTATTTTTAATTCGCTTATTCATGGAGGAAGTTTATCAGGATTTCCTTTTAGACAGCTAAAGAAAGACGCATTTATTAGATTTTTTTAGTATAGATAATTCTGTGGTGGAAATATGTATATTGTGTTCCTTTATTGCGACACAAAATGCATTAAGTACATTAGACATAAATCAGATGAAATTTCAAATGAGTTTGAAACCATTTCTGTTAGATATTCCGAGAAAAGATAGATTTTTAAGAGGGTAAACATGTAAGGATTATATGCCTTATTCAAAAGCATTAGGACAGAATTAATGGAATCAGATTATCAAGAGTTTACTGAATAAAAACATATAGAAGCATTCAACTTCACAGAAACATAATGTGATTAAATTCTAGGCATGTAACTCAATCATAATATTATTATTTCATTTTTATGTTCTAATTGTTTAACTGAATACGATTTTCATCAAAATATTATCATTTTGGAGTTATTTAATTTCATTGCAATAAAACAGAATGAAAAAATTAGAATAATTTGAATACGTGCACGATTATTTCTTAGAATTAACCACAAAACTATATATTTAAATTTATAAAAAATGCACGGAGATTAAGATTAAATTTTCACTTTCAAAATGCTGTATGAAAGGAATCACAAGTGAAGTTGGTCTGATAATACGTATGTGTATACGTGATGCAATGGGAACTGATTATGAGAAAGAAGAAAAAAAATCAAACGTTGACCAATTGATGTTGTACTTGTTATAAGATACTAATCAGAGATTGCTTTCAAAGATACATTAATTTTAAAATGTTAATTAAAAGTAATGACATGTGTATCGCACGTACACTTCTTATAAAAAGGCGAGAAACATGCAGTTCCGCTTATTCTACGTCTCATAAGATAGCCCGATTCTGTCATTGCACTCTGATTGTAAAGCATCTTTACAAAAATTGTGACTGTGAGGCACTTACATTGAATAAATTCTGGATATTAAAGTTCTCCAAAAGGGACTCTGGTTGGAAGATTACATTCAATCTGAAGCAGATGATCGATAAATTCAAAGAGAGGGATTTATTTGATATGAAATGGGACAGAGGGAGGAAAACAACGTCAGTAAAGGAAGGCATTGTAGGTAGCATGAACCAGTGCTTTGAAACCCTCCAGTGGGTGGGAGATTTCCCGAACTTTGGACGTGCTTGTCTGCATGGTTCGTAAATGTTTTTGAAAATTCCATCAACGCTATGATTGAAAAAACAGGAGTGAAAAACCCTGCTGCCTGCGAAAATTAGAAATTCTTGCTCTGAAATTTATTTCCTGAACGGGCAACACAGGGTCATGGAACATTCTGCGGGAAGACGAAGCCCACTTCCATTTCCAGTGTTGTGCCAAAACTTAAAATTGCAATATATAGGCAAGATAGAAACCTTCCAAACGCAACAATTGTATCTTCATTCTTAAAAGATCGCTGTGTAGTGCGGGTTTACGGCAGAATTTATTGTTAGTCCTTCCTTTTTAGAGGAGATTGGACCTTCGTATGATGTAGACTGTACAGCCAATGAGGCACGTTATGATTACTTTTGCACAACCAATTCATTCTAGCATCGCAAAATAGGGATGCATGGATAACATCATTTTTATGCAAGGTAAGTTCCTCATCACACCAATAGTACAGCTGTTGAATCTCAATTTTAGGAATGATAGAATCATCATCCGCCATAACCTGAACCACTGCAAGTTCTAGGTATGATTTTTCTTAAAAGATGCTTCGTGTGGGAGTCGGATTGTGAATTAGTGAATTGAAAACAAAACATTATACAACACATTTCGAATTTCACCACAGAAACTTTCCTGTTTGTTGTGGATCATGTTATTTTAGCCTTTCAGCTCGTAGGAGAAAAAGGTGGACAATATATTTTCTTAAGTAAGTCATCTTTTTTTTTCTATATTATTTCATCTGTTTTTACTCTTCCGACAACTTTTGGTTTAGGGACAGTTAAAAATCGATTTTTCCCTATAATCTGTTGCACTGCATTGTCGTGGTGGATAGGGTTTGAACAAAGAGTACCACAGCAACATGTCGCTTCTTTTAATTAACATCTTATGACGAGTAAAGCGACATCTATTTGTCAACTAAAAAACTTTTCTTTCTCATATCAGATTTAAATTTCTTTAGAATTCCGCCTTTAGAATGTGCAACTTTAATTATAATCCTGTATATCGAAGTCTTTAAAATGACATCCATTCGCAGTTCCAGAGTTATTCAAAAAATTGAAATTTGAGGTGTGAAATTAAAATCAGATATGGAAAGAGAACAATGGAACTATATAATACAATGGAGCCCAGAAAATATTCATTTGAGAAGATTTTTGATTGAAATGTTTAAAGATTACGATGTAAAAATACCATAAAATAATCATATAATGCTATTTGGTGAAACGTAACGCATTCCTTCTCCTTATTTGTATTATGGAATGAATTTCGTGACTCATTTTCTAATAATTATCAATGTTGAGAATTGAAATAATTCTTACCTGCTGAATCGATCCTAAAAACCTGAGCAAATCTCAAAAACCATGGAACTTCCCATCGTTCTTAGATATTTTGAAGTATCTTCCGGATAATCTGCAATATTAATTGATTTTTTTTCTTTTAATTTAGCTTACAGACTTACCAAGCATAAGCAATATGTATTATCTACAGTACATAGAAAAATAATTCAATTTTCAAAGACTAGATAGGATTTGACTTTTATTAACAACATCTCATCATTTTATTCTTATAGTTGGTTATAAGATATATGTTTCAAGAAGATCTAATACATAAAAGTGCAGCTCACATATTCTTGAAACAGTAAAGCTTGAAATTATCCGACGCATCATACAGTCTCACATTAGGGAAATGCGCATGCTCAGTTTTTATTTACAATTTATTAGTTATTAATTTTTATATTATACCTTCTACATTTTTATTCTCACAAATATTATTCACATTATAACAGTCTTGCAAATGAGTAAAGTAAATCAAAGTAAAAAGAGGTAAATAAATCTGAAATAGGGGATTTGAAGTAAATGTAATTATGTCATCATTAAGAATATATCATAGATTCATCTCATTCTTCAAATAATCGGAAATTGCTAGCAGTTGACTTGAGTAATTATTAAATAAGCTTAAGCTATAGCCATTTAATGCTAAAAAATGAAATAAGTAACAAAAATTTGGATTTAAATCTAGAAATTCTTTAATTCATTGATTTTTTTATAGTTAATGCACTAGAAAAATTAGTTTCGCTTTTTATGTTATTGCATTTTAAAAATAAACAAGTATCATAGATTTAACTCTAAATTCCAACATCTTTTTTTTTTGGTGATACTTTCACAAATTCTACATGTCTAATTGTCATCTAATTCGGCATTGAAGTTGCTAAAGGTCATATACACTGCGTAAAAAAGTAGAAGGACAGTGTCTTTTTGCCAATTAATATCTCTTATTTTCTCCTAACTACCAGATATATATGCAGATTTAGTTTAATGACCCTTGTATTCATTTTAGGCAAAAATTAAACATCTACCACTAATATTATTAAGAAAATTAGTATATATAATTTCCGATGCGTAAAAAAAGAAGGACACTTGCTAATATATTTAATTTAATGAGTTGTTCTTTATTTAAATAGTGATTTTGTACTTTGTTTATCCTTTTTTGTCAAAAAAATCTAATTTGTTTAAAAGTTACGTTGTTTCTCCGTTCTCAGAAATGCCTAAAGGAATACCTTTGAACGATTAGCAAAAAGGGCAAATTTCCGCATATCAAAATGATGGTAAAAGTGTCAGAGAGATTGTTCAATTGTTGCAGGTAAGCCCCAATACAGTTTCAAACTTTATCAGAAATCCTTATAAAAATGGAAATAAAAAGAAGACTGGTAGACCGAAGAAGTTAACATCACGTGATGAAAGAAAACTTGCTCGTGTGCTGAAGAAGAACAAAGGAAGTGTTACAAAGACAAGAAATCAAGCAGGACTTAATCATGTGACGAAACAAACAGTTTACAACTATATTAGAGGATCTAAAAAATTCATTTTCCAAAAACGGAAACATCATCCTAATTGGAAACAAGCTCACATTGATAACCGTTTAGCGTGGCCTAAGGAGCACATGTCCTGGACTACAGAATGGACTTCTGTGATATTTTCCGATGAAAAGAAATTTAACTTAGACGGTCCAGACGGATATCAGCACTACTGGCATTGTCTGGGGACTGAAGGCGAATACTATTCAACACGACAAATGGGAGGAGGGAGTTTAATGGTTTGGTTGGCTGTTAGATACGGAGGAAGGAAAAGTCTAATTTTCTTAAATGATAGGCAAAAACATACAGACTACATTCAAGTGCTGAATTCCGAGCTTCTTCCTTATGCCTCTGACATGGGGGTGGGGGTGGGGTGAAGAGTGGAAGTTTCAGCAAGACGGAGCTTAAATTCACACCGCGACTGGAGTCAAAAATTGGTTCCTAACAAATAATGTGAATGTTTTACTATGGCCATCCAAAAGTCCTGACCTTAATATAGTGGAAAACATCTGGGCAATGCTAGTTCGTCGAGTTTATGCTGATGGAAGGCAATTTGATTCGCAAACTCAGCTTCGAGAAGCATTGGATGACTCGTGGGACAATTTTTGTCAAACTGAAATTCAAACTCTATACAATTCACTTCCAAATAGAATATTTGAAGTTATAAAGGCCAATGGGAAGACCATTCCTTATTAAAGTCACTATTTTTTCATTCATTATAATGCTGTCCTTCTACTTTTTTTTACAAAGTTTCAAAAAAGAGAATCTATTTTTGTTGTCATTAATATTTTATGTTTGAACATCATAATTCTGATGTTAAAATTATATTTTTGAAATATTTGTTAAATGTTTCTGATAAAAATTTTTAGTAAAAATAGAATATTTTTCGGTTATTGTTACAAAATCAAGTGTCCTTCTACTTTTTTTAGGTAGTGTAAACACAGAAGCTTCTTTCAAGATATTTTCTTTTACGCTTGAATTGAGGATCTAATATAGAACTAGTATACGATCTGACTACCTGATACTATTATTATTATGATACAGATACCTTTGTATGTATTTTACTTACACTGAGCAAACCTAACTGAAACGCTCAATGGCTTTTTACTAGGTTTTCTTCCCAAGTGAATAAAATTTGTCTGTTTGTCATTGAGGAACAAATTATATTTAGTTGTCTTCTGACCAGACATTGTGTCGAGACTTTTTGTCGGCATATTTTATAGACACCATCCACTCCTTTTTTGGTCATATTTTGCAGTGATATATAACTAGGCTTTTTTTCCCATTGCAATAGATTTCTATCGACAAATAAATATTAATCGCATCGATTTTTGAGAAATATTTCTAATAATTCTAAAAAACAGTATTCTATTTCGTGTTACATAGATTTAACAGTAAAAGATTGTGATAGTATATAATTTATGATATATAAACTAAAACTAAAATATAAAATTGAAAAAGTTGTAATTTTATGTACAATGATCTGGTAGAGTGGATATGAGGTAGCAAATCCTGGAAGAATAACGACTGAGGTAAAATTATCCTTTATCTTCACTTTTTAAAGATTGAAAGCTAGCTAAAAGAATTAAAACCAATCTGCAAGAGATTTCAAGAAGAAACAAAAAATGCATTCAAATAATCTGAAAGTTCATCCGCTTTCGACATACCGTAGCCAACTATACTGACACTAATAGAAAGATCTATTAAATTGGAAAGAGCTACATAGAAAAAAAAAGAAAGACACAAAATTATTTTTAATACGTTGCGATATCAATGCGAAACAAAGCGATGTTCAAGAAAATAAGAAGAATAAAGGTGTAGAATGCTATAAAAGAGGAATGCCTAGTCAGAACAGATTGAATGATTAATCCGGTGATCATCTGGTTTAATGTATGGATGGGTTATGAGCACATATGCAATATAAAGTTCTTATAGGAGTGTGAGAAGAATATAAAGTAAGCTAATATGTATACCCTCACCATTTATATGAAAGTTATTGCACGTTGTAATATCTATTTTATAGACATATAAATGTATATGTCCGAAAATCAATCCTAAAGACGAAATCCGACATTGACCTGAGATCCTAAAGATGAGATGCATTGTATGAGCTTGCACCACTGGGAAATTGGTAGAATTCGAAATGTGACTTATGTTGAAGAAGAGTTTGCGATCACGGCTCGGAGACCTTTTCAAATGGCAGGAGTTGATATCTGATTGGCCTAGTAATGACCAATCTTGAACTCCCATGAGAGGATACGGCATATATCTCGCCCTACTTGGAAGCATAGATAGATGCCGAAGGAACTTCTACAAACCTGAAATTTAATTTTATCTTGGCCAGTGGGTCCACTAGCGGTTTTATGGCGGAGGGGCACTATCGCCATTTAAAAACGATGTTTCCTGTAATGACAAGAGCACAAGAACTGAATAAGTCAACAGTGCAATAGAATGCTTTTTTCTAATCAGAAATGACTTCCTGACTAATGAATTTTTATATAGCATATATTAAAACATATAATCGGAACATATAATCGCCTTTCTAACCACACTGAAAAGAAGTGGTTTGCAAGTGTCGTAGTTCACGTATAGAGAGGAAAGTCTCATAGGAAAGCTTACTCGCTAATCCTTTTTTTTCCAATTTTTTTCTCTCACGAACATATTTTGTGAGCTGTTCTGGGTCCTTATTTCCTATTCATGGGCAACAATACTACACCTCGTATTATATTCACTAAATGCCTCACAGCTGCTTGAGAATGTCGCAATTCAGCATACGGGCTGACCTACAAAGCCCTCAAATAAATGTTTAAGCATCTGAAATATTGTCGATATATACTTGACCGCCCGTCACTAATCGTCAGAAATTACAGCATTAATACTTCAGCAGCTCCTTGGCAACATCGTAAGGACAATAGTTAGACGGTGTAGATTTTGCAAGCCTGTCAAAAGTGACAGTATCCTCAACAGAAGATAAGATTTATCTTGCTAGTGCATGTCGTATAGATGATTCTGTTTTCAGCCCATCTAGCCTCAAAACTTTTTTTCATAAAATGCATTTTTATTTTTGGATCATAATTTTAGAAAGTTTTGTTCACCTTATCCAGAGGTCTTGTGGACCCCAAGGTATGTTTGTTTTGATGTCGAAACAACTTATATATGTCATTGCAAGAGAAAAATAATCTTGTCTTTAACTTTTCCACCCCAACATATAAGGAGTGTAATTAATTTTTACACCATTCACATTATGAATATTTGCAAATGAAACTATAAAAATAATGATTTTTTATGCCATTTTAATGCTGTCTACGCTAATTCGTATTGTCACATAAAACTATGGCGCTTACATTTGAACGCATAACCTGAATTAAAGAAAAATCAAAAGTAATTAAAATAACTAATATTAATTTTTAAATTAAATAGCAATAAAAGATTAGGAGGCAGCATAATGGTAAAGAGTTTTTTAAAATGATTCGCTCTTCCCCAAAAAAAAAAAAAAAAATACAAATTTTCAGCAAACATGCATTGATATTTCAATAGATTTTTCTTTCTTAAGAAAAAGAATGCTTTTATAATATCGCTTGTAACAAATGTTAATTAAGAAATAGAATATGTAAGAAAAGAAACGCATGCCGGAAAATGGGCTATGATTTATATAAAACAATAAATTAAATAATGTGTAGGGTAGTTGTGTATATTTTTTAGACTTTTTTTTAAATGGTGAAATTTATTTCGTTTGATGTTATTTGCTTGCATTAAATACAACTAACATTAATCATGATCCTAAGATAATGTCCTTAAAATACATTGCAATAATGTTTTAACAATAAACTATAAATCACAAAACACTATTGAATCAAATAGAACTCACGTTACAATTCAATTTTTTTGAACATAATATAAGAGAATGGATAAATATTGTAATGCAAAATTACATTCAATCAAAAATAAATAAATAAATAATATGTGCCACTGTATTCATTCTTAGTAGTTGTTTATTCAATCAATTATTCAACTTTATTCTACAAAATCCATTAAAATAGAAACCTCAAAATATTACTAAAGATTTACAGCTACAGGGATGTTGAATAAAATTTAGCACAATTATAATTATATCAGAATATTTATATTCTATAACTTATGAGTGTAAAAATAATTGTTGCCTCAAGGAAAACGAATTTACAGTGAAACGAATTACAGCTTCAATGAATTGACATAAAAAGGGAAAGAAAGTGCAAGTAATGATTAAAGGCCTAATTAAATTGACCTGAGCACTAACTGCAAACTGTGACTGTTTATTCATTACTTTCTTTTCTTATTTCAGATATTATACGTTTCAAGATTCGTAATAACTCTGTACTTCAATTACGGATGAATATGTTGAACTGGAATGAAGTAATCTTATTTATCGAAGTAAATTTTCATAATTAATTGTACTTCCGAGCTTTCACCTCCCTCGAACAGAATAAATTATCGACTTGAGTGGGTATGAAGCAGATAAACTCAAATGCGTGACTTTTCTCTATGTTTGGATGATTTTTTTTCCTTCCAAATATTTGATATAGCTTGTTTGTTCTTGTTGGAAACAATGTTAATAAATTATTTTTATCCGATTAATGCTATTTTCTTTGGATCATAAAGCTACTTTGTGTTTCCAAGTTTTATTTATTATTTCGCATTTGATTCAGCTAAAGATTTATGTAGATAATGTATATATTAAAATAAAAATGAAAATGTTAAATGAATTATTATTAAATATAAAAATTTTAGTTTTATCTTTTTTCAAATATGTGATTATTTTCTAATCAAGATAGAAATTTTTTTTAAAATTTTTTCTCATTAACGGGTACACATATTCAAGCACACATTTTTTTTACGTATATTGATCATACGAGAGTGCACGTGCTTTAATTTCGAATAAAGATATTTTGGCGAAATATTTCAGAATGAAATCGTCAAGAGTTAGAAATTGTTTACAGCATCCACGCAAATTCGCCACATGCATTCAATCATGTTTGTTTAATGTAATAGAAGTGCACATCATCACAGACTTAACTTTCCCTTTCTTGTGTCAAAGGTTAAATGATTTCAGTGGGGCATCTGATAAGAATGGTGAAGAAATTATTAAGGAAATCTTTTGGATGTGACTGTCTCAATCATGAAAAGATGAACTGCAACTTTGAAATTACTCACATATTGAATAAGATATAACTATATTAGCATCAACAGTTTACGTCTCTTTTGTTATAACACATTCGAACTTTTTTCGAGATGTACAAAGTGATCAGTATCAGCTATGAAATACGATGTTAGTCTGAATTGTTTAAACATTGGTTGTGATATTCAATATATACTGAGTTTTTAAGCAAAAATTGCACCAAGAATGTCTAAGAAATTTGAAAAACATCAAGAAAAAGTATTCTAGAAATGTAAATTAAAAGAAGGAAACATTGTTTTAGTTAGAATAATATTACAAAAGAACATTAGTTTAGCTCTAGTAAAATTACACAATGAGTGCTGACATTGAGAGTCAGTGGAGAGGGCTACAAATGCAGAACGAAGAAGTAATCAGATCAGTAATAAAAACGTAACCCTTCGGAGATATAATCAACTGAAGGACTTCAGTCAAAAATTGTCGAATATTTTGCTGAATTGAGTTTTCGAGTATTTTTCATCGAATAACTTCAGATGATTATGTGATTGCAATGTAGTTGCAATGCAAAATGATCCGTTGAGTTTGGCCCTCACTTCCACCAAATGTTTTCTTAAATCCTGCTTGCTAGAAATTTGACGTTCATATAGCTCTTGCTTTAAATAATCCCACGCATCCTCAAATGGATTAAAGTTTGTAATTTGTGCTGATGTCCTAATAATATAGAAGAGTGGTAGAGGACCCATTATTTGCAAATATCAGTAATGGGTCCTCTAAGTTTCGGGCTTTTTTTCTTGTTACAATTTAAAAGGTCTTGAGATTCCATCTTGTTAACACTTTGCTTTGAATTTCGCTTGAGAAGGTAAAGATAGGCATGTTTATTCATTGTTTAACCAATAAAATTGAAGTTCCCGACACCAGTGCTTGCCATACAACCTCAGACAATTAGATTGTCACCTCCGTATTTGACAGTAGGCCGTAACTTCTTGACATGCATAGTTGTGTTTGATTTCCGCCAAAAGTTGTCTGAAATCCTATCCGAAAATGTTATATTTGCTTTCATCAACGAAAATTACATTTCCCCGAAATTGTTTTGACTGTTTTACAAATATTTTAGCAAGTACCACACTATCTTGTATTTGCTTTGCTGATGTTAGGCTTTCTTTGAGGTGTTCTGCCATAATGTTTAAGTTTTCTTAAAACATTTCTGAAAATTTTAGGGTTTGCAGATTTTCTGAACTTACTTTTACATTGCACAGTCAATTTTACTGCATTAGGTCTTGGATAAAAGTGAACTTATTTCACAATCCTCTTATTTTCACTTTTATTAAATGTTCTTGGACATACAACTTTTGCTTGTTTTGAAAAATTATTTGTTTTCTTGAACAGTATACATTCAATTTCAAGATATTTTCTATACAGTGAACTGATTTTCCATTTTTTCAAAGACTTATTAAAAGATTTCGCACATCAAACGATATATCTTTGATTTCCGCCATTTTTTCTATAACTAAACTCATCTGTTGAAAATTTTATGTTTAAAATTAGTCTGAAAATGTGCTAGTAAATTCAATTCTATTGATGTGCAATATATTTGCTCAATTTCTCATTTCAAAAGTGTCCCAATACTTTTTTGACTCTTGTTTGTCTTTAAATTATGTTTGAAAACCTAGATTAAAATATTATTCTAAAATACCAATAAAATCTTCTTTACAAATTGTACACAAAATGGTAAAATAATTCTTAATTCATTCTTTTTTTTATTTTAATGTGATAAATAGTTTTATAAATATCTTTGCAGTTATTCAAGCCAAGTATTCCAATGCTTTTTTGAGTGACTGTATGTTAATCCTTAAACTAGTATGTTAACCAACAAGTAGTGATATTCACTGTCACATGGACTAAGAATTTCTAGTTTGCTATCGGAAATGTATATTTTTTTAATTGTAATAATGATTTTTTTTAATGTTGAACATTAAATGCGCCTATCGAGTAAATGTGAAAGCAGAAACTGGCAGGGAATATCAAGCGATAAGTATAGCTCAATCATAATTTCAAATCAAATTTTAAAAAAGTAGGAAATTAAAGTCAATGACTTGGGACTAGTTTAGAATCAGTTTATGTTCTTTCGATATTTGTTCAAAACTGAAAGAGTGATTCTTAGATTCAAACGCATTTTTCAATCACCGCTTCCAATATTATGTAACGACACTGATGTGTACATAAACGTTGAATGCATTGCATATATGGCTGAATATCGCATAATTAACTGGAACAGTTTTTGTTCTTAGAATTAATAGCATTGGTAAAATAACATAAATTAAAAGAATCTTTCTATTTTCAATACGGAACATTGTCTCCAAAATAAATCAGAACATTCCCTTCCACTAGATGCAAATAAAGAAATCATGTTTGTTCAATCAAGAAAATCAAGAAAATCAAGTGGCACTACATGGATATGCATTGTGACATACAGGAATTCTTCCTGTACCCTCACCATACCATAAAATGGAACCAATGCTGTAGAAATTTGCTGTTACCATATCTTTAAAGAATGAGCCAGGGACATTCCACCCCTCCCCCCTCCTTTCGTAACTACTGACAGAACTTTCTTTAATCCATTCCGGTAAAATGACGTCATCGGATTTTCATGCAGTACAGCACAATGACGAGCTACACTCGCCGTGCGACTAAAGTTACTGTTGAATATGATAATAAATTTGGTTTAAAATTCCTAATATACTGAATCCAGCAGCACTTTTATTACCTGTGTTGATATCATAGATCACTATAACATTTGATTTACCATTAGATTGTCTTGGTACAAGTCACGGCCAAATTGTTGTTAGTCAGTGGGATTTCATTCCTATAAACATTTGGTGAAAACATCGGTCAGGCCAATATATATATTTACTAAAGGAAAAATATTTTGTGAAATAAACACTGTAATGGATAGTGCAGACTATGAATACCAAAGTGATTTGTAGGATTCTGAATAATGAGAAGAAATAAGCAAATATTCAGTCCATACTGCTAATGAAACTCATCAGAAGAATGGAAGGAAATATTTATATATGCTTGAAATAAATAAATTTATGGGAGTGACTGGTGAAAACGCTCTAATGTTGGTAAAGTGATATGTAAGAATTATAAAATGAAACGCTTTTTAAATAAAAATTAAATGGTTATTTCATGCACATTTTTTATTTTTATTTTTAACTCTTGCTGGAAGGGGTTAACTCGGTAAACAAAATGAAATTCTTTAAAGGAACGATGAGCACCCAACTCGGACTCGTTTTCCCAACTTACCAATGAGTTTGAACGAATAATTAATTACTGAATTCAAAAATGGATGGATTTAATCGAAGCACCTAGGAACAATCGCCTCATCTCAAAAAACATCATTTCCATTATTTTAACTCTCGAAATCTGCTCGCGCAACGTAGAGATGACGGAGCGATCACATACAAATTCTTGTCAGAATTGCAGTTGTCATCAATTGCAGTATTAAACCGGGTTCCAAATTTAATCGAAACTGACCCCACCCCCGCTCTTGGCAACTTGATACATTCGGAAAACCGCAATGCAATTTCGGCGGCTCGCATTTAAACAGTAAAACGTCCGAAACACGCCGCGGAGTGGGCTTTTAAAATCTGTATTATCTTATTCCGTAAACATTATGAGTCATTTATCTCTCCGGGGCTGCAATGTGCTCTGTGTTAATTAAAACGGCGAGGAAGGGAAATATTTCAGCTTCCCCAGCAATGTGTGGCGAAAATAAATTGTTTTTCCCCGCGTTCCAACCCGTCTCTTCGCCGGTCGCAGTTAGTTGATTGCTTAACTGCTGAGTCGGTGGAATTTTAGTGCTTGTCCCAGCACTGAAACAGGCAACCGCAGGATTTGCTGTGTTTCTATAACTGCTGGCTGCGGCGTGTTTTATTGTGCGCGCCGGAATTGTCTGGAAGTTGGGAGTTTATTTATGGGTTATGTCTAATTTGCATTTCGTGTCATACCGATATTTTGCGCACGATAATTGTGGACGGCGGTTAGAGCCCACTTTTGCAACGTTCAGCTGGTTATTGGATGGACATGGTTGCGAAAAGACAATATTTATCTTTTAAGCTGCTAAATCCACCTTTTCTGCCTTTCAAAAGCAGATAATTCAAAATATCTTAAAATAGCGAAGATAAAATTTCCTTCAGGTGTCAGAAATTTGATAAGTTCAATTTAATCACTTAGAGGCAGAATTCTTACAGATTCTCTGAATTATATTAGATCAGAATGATAAGCAACCTTCTTATAAGGTTAACCAGATTTAACTTTTATGAGACATTTGAATAAACTGATTTCAGAAATGCATTCCAAATCTATAATAATTTAGAAAAAACATTGACTCAATATATAGTGTATAAACTGTCTTTAAATAATAAATATGTTTGTTATATCTCTTTTTGTGACACCATAAATGCTCAGATATCTAGAAGACTTACGAAAAACGAATAGTATGTTTCAGAAGTGCTTGAAATGTTCAGTAGGTTTAACTTCCCAAAAACTGGAAAGGGAAAGAAAAGTCCCTTTTTATTTTTTTAAGTAAAGCCCTAATAAAAGAGAGTGCCTAAATAACCTACGAAAAAGAGCTGGATGACCACTATTTTGAATTCTCTTATGCTATATTCCCTTTTATCAAATTTTCCACTACATAAACTTTAAGAACTTACGCGCTTTCAGAAGCTCTATTTAAACTAGATTCAACCTCCTGCACAAGTGCATAATGGTTTAGATAGGTTCTAGATAACTCCATCATTATTTTTACAAATTACATCTAACTTACTTTATCTGGCAGTTCTTTGACTTAAGATAAAGTAATTTAAGCATACTTATATTTTAATATTAAGTATAAAGTAAGAAGTATGATCTTCTTCAGAAATATTTTAGGCCCCAAGATTTTTAAAATGTCAGAAATCCCTTATTATCTGCTATAAACTTTTTCTTTTTCTTCAGAATATGTAAGATTGAGAATGATAAGTTTTATCGTAATATTCTGAGTATAGGATAAATTACTGGGGATTTTAAACTCGGCAAAATTTTGTTCTAAGTTTCACAACTTTAATTACTCCTGTAAAGATCCAATGTCCCGTAGGTGGAAGCAAAAATTGAAGTGTTTATGTAAATGATGGATATTTCTTAAAATAGAGATGACAGATAGGACAAACTACAGGCAGAAAGACTTGAGAAAGTGCAATTGACTTCCCAATTAAAAAAGGCTATTAAGTCCTTTATGTGGATTCAAAATGAATCCTATCAACAAAAAAAATAATAATTCTGGAAAGCTGGTGTGGAAATCAGATTCGCAATTACGACTAAGAGGAGAATTATTCGCCTCAAAGAAAGCATATTTTGACAAATAACTTCAACTGCCTTTTTGCACTAATCGTAACTATTTTCTTGAATGATCAGATTTTCTCCATTTGTTCCATGATTTGGATAAAACATCGCAGCGCTTGTCGAACCAGCAGAGAGTGACTAATCCTTTCACTTTGTTGACAATCACAAGTCTATCAGCATATGGCAGTTATGAAAAAATAATTCTATTTCAATTTTAAAGAAACAATGAAGCCTATATTGTCTGAGTCGATGTACACGTCAGAAAGTGAAACTACTTTATTCTCAATTACAGTTTTGCTGAAAATTAAACTAAACGTGCATTATGATAATGTCAGTTTCAATCAAAGTGATTGCGCCGGTCAAGCATTCATCCTTCTATCATCTTTATCACAGTAGATTTGAACCTGATTGTAGAAACAACTTTTTTTTCTAAGACTCATTCAAGTAACGCTTTTACCGTCTTCGCTCTTCTTAATAAATGTGGCTATACTTAAATTGCTAACGTTGTCTTTTCAACGCACCGAGGGAATTTCTCTTGAAGTTTTATTTGCAATAATGCAAAATTTCCATGTTTTTCATTACTCGCCTGAATAAGGGCTCCCAAACACGCTTTTCCACAAATCAGACAAAACTTATTCCTTAAAGGAGACGCTCACATAAAGGCCAAGGAACAAGTAACATGTACGACACTTTTAACTTTGTAAAGAACAAATGAAATCTGCTATCATTTTCCAATGATTAACCTTCTGACTATTGTCTTTTTTCCGGAAGGTAGGCTTCAGACCCACCTATTTTTATTCTTAGGAGTCTTACGAATGTCTTACTTACCATATTTTTTTTTCTTTCCCACTTTATAACAAGCTTTTAAGATGGGAAATGTTCAGAAATATCCATCAAGATTAATGAGCTTACCAGACAGTTCAGGGGTCAGGTATCGGGGGGGGAGGGGGTTAAGGGCCTATGATGTATTGTTTGGTCTCATCCTCGAAGGCACCCTTTCTTGTTTTCGCTCTGCTGTAAATAAAATGTCCAAACAAATTATATGTTGCTTACTGATGTCAATATTTCAGTAGTGAGTTTTCAGACATCCCATTTCCGGCAATCAGTAGATCAATCCCGTATGTTTATTCGCATTCTTTATTTGATTTCTCAGATTTGTTTATTAATATTGTATATAATTAATATTCTATACTAATGTTAAATAAATATTGTGTTTCATATGACCCAGTTTCATATTTCCCCCTCTCTTTTTCTATATTAAAACTAAGGCGAATTATACTTTTTCTTTTAAAGTAAATTTCAAAAAGTTTGAAAATATTGGAATATCCAATGCCCAGCTCTCTGCCTCTCCATTAATGTTTTTCCTTTGTTTTTAATTATTGGTATTTTATTTACATATTTGAGTAACTTCCTATTTAATCAATATTATTTATTGTTTAATTTAACTCTCTTATTTTTATAATTTATTACAAATAAATAAAATGACCTAAGAAGCGAGAATATGTTTTAAAATTACTTTTTAGAAATCATTTTTAAACCCACAATCCACTATCAAATGGGAAGTGAGGGATTAAGCGGACATTAAATCCACACATTTCATGGAGTTAAAATAAGCCTTACTTTAAAATGTAACATTAAAGGAAAAATTTACTAGACTGATAGAAAACAGTTTCTTAATATCTTTTGCAGAGAAACCCGTTTTTGAGTTGGCGAGTTGCCACTTTTCAAGGATTCTAATTAATGTGGACTTCGTATCATTTCGTTAAATCGCTCCGATTACATTTCCGCTGCTGTTTTCTTCAATGGATTTTGTGCAAATATGTGCACAGCTGCCAAAGGAGGCGCTTAATCGGCAGATCGCACTCAATCCCTCACGAACAAATAGACACAATGCAAACCTAAGAGAATGACGCCTTCTGTACGGCATTTTTCTAACATCGGGCAGACTTAATAGAATATCAAAATATTAATAAAAATATACTTAAATCTTCTTATTATTATCTTGATATAGTTAACTACAAGTAATTGAATCAGTATTATCATTAGATACATTATACAAGTATCGATATATGTGGAAATGTAGAAAAAGGACTCTGACCCATGACATACAGTTGCATTCTTAAGAAGAACGACTCGCCCATTAACCAACCATTAGTAGATAAATACAGAAAAAATGCCATAAACTTGAGGTAATTGCACAAAACTCGGTGTAATGAATTCAATTCGTGTTCGATATCCATTATATGCACCTTATAAATTTTCTATAGCTATACATTGCATAAAGGATGGGATTTGACAATTTATGAATAGATGAGAAATATATATGTGTTTGAAGCGTTAGTGTGAAGCCACGTAAAATAAAAACATTCTGTTATAAACCTCATTAGCTGAATTTCTGTTCTCAAACTATTTAAACAAAATTATATCAATCTAAACAAGAATGGTGAATACAGCTTTTCAGTAATAGACAGCAAATATTTGTTTTTATTTTTTTATTTTTACTATTTATTTTGATGATTTAAAAAACTATCATGCAAGAAGAAAATTCAGAAAATCAAAATTAATCATATTAATGTGCATCTTAATGATTATAAATATGATAGGTGTAGAAATTTATTAAATGAATAAAACAGTGTTTGTGCGTAAATGAGGTGTGAATGAAGTTGGCATTGCAAAGTCATTATATCCTCTGCGGAGAGACAAGTTAATAGTGCCGTAGTTATAGAATTGAAAATTAGTGTTTTCATTTCGAAAACAGTGTGATGTATCGATTAAAGTAGTTTGCGACGCAATAGAACACTATCTCTTTAAAGCAATATAATCCACGCGTATTAAAGCTAAAAAGAGAACTCGGGAATTCGTTTAATAGTACAATTTCCGAAAGCACGATGTCACTTATCGCGAAACAGCGAAGCGGTTACTTGGTCTATTCCTCATTTCCCCCCTCCCCCCATCTAGTTTATAGTCTTTGTCGTTACCCAGCAAATTTAATTTTTGATCACAATATAATATTAAAAAAATTGAGGATATTTCATTTCCATTTACATTTTAGATTCTAATAATATTCAACAAAATTTAAAATATAATTTTTTTTATTGTCTGATTTTTTTCCTCTTCCTCACCCCAGATGGCAGCGCATTCCCGTTGTTTTGAAAATTATGCAGTCAATAAAAGTAGACGATCAAGTGAGTGTCAACTCTGAGTAGGTCGCCAGGAAATGCAGAGCAAATTTATTTTAACGATCACGCGGAAACCCAGCGAGTTTCTTGTGAAATAAGTAATTTGTGAAGAAAATAATTTTATTGTATTTAAGAAGTATTCGTAATCGTGATAGGGAATTGCTTATCGGAAATGGTATAGAAATAAGGAGTGGCTCGATGTGAATAAATGGATGACTAGTCAAGAAAACTGTTTTCTGATTTTTCTTTTGCAGAATCTTCTAATTTTTGCAAACAGGAACACGGGGTGTGTGCTCACAAACAGTGCAGAAATACGTCGTTAGGGAAATGTTCCCTATATTTAACATTTAGATTGAATTTCTACTTGAGTAGTTTTAAATATCTTTTAATGAGATAGAATTGAAACGATAGTAACAGCTTGAGACAGTGGCAGAGATGTCCTCGTTCAATTTTTTCCAGTTCTTAATAGCATTCTTTGTGTAAAGTTTCATAACAACAACAAAAAAGCTCGCAAATATGCGCTTCGTTTTCGATTATGTTCATTTATTTCATTTCGATTACATTCAAAATTCGATACATATCTACAAATTAGTGAGAAAAATCAATAACAAACAGATCGAGAACCTGTCTGCCGTTTGGCGGATTAAAAATGAAAAACGAATGTATGAAATGAAAGTATGGTGACGAAATTATATACCCACGTTTCATCCACCTTGTGCGTTATATTCTTTGAGCTAACAGATTCATAAACAGGCATGACTTTCAAAGTGTTTTCTACTTTGAATCCTACAGCATGGTTTATTTTCTCTTAGTATATGTGTCAGAGAGCCAAGAAAATATCAAGACAAGCAAATTAGAAGCTTTTTATTCTTTATTAGTTTCCAGTGGTTTTGAAAAGGGGTGGATTTGAAATCTTTGTTTAGTGAGTTTGAAAATCTTTGATTGTTAAGGTAAACAAAATAAAAAGTTAATCAAAATTAATTAATTTGAAGCAATTAAAATTGTTTCACTTAAGTGTTTTCAATTAAAAATGCATTTATCCGATTAAAAAATAAATCATGAGCTATTTTGTTAATGAAATCATTCAAAATTAATTTAAAAAAAAGGAACAAAAATGAATTACTTGATAGGTATAGTTATAAGTAAATTAAATAACACTAAATCAAGATTCTGTTTACCCAAAAGCATCAAAAAAGGGTTTTTTTTTTTAAATTTCCAAAATTATTTGATAAAGAATCATTTTTCGTTGAGTGATTTATGAAGTATATATAAAAAAATACTTGAATACATTAAGATCCCTATCTGTGATAAGGGATTTCTGAGCATCCGTAGCGATCCTTTTAGATCCCTTAGCGTGATAAGTCAATAAAGGAGTCTACTTTGCATCCTTGTCGTCGAATGAAGTTAATAATCTTCTTAGAAATTCGGTTTGGATTAATTTTGAAAAATAATTTTTTTTAAAGATTATAACGTTGATGAGAAATTTAATAGATAATAGAAATATTTTTCAAATTCGAACAAATAAATGTTGAGATTGGATTCTATACCTTTATGAAATGCTTCGAATTTCAATCATATTTAGAATCACTAAAATAACTGCAAAGCAGAATAATAAGATTATCGATCAATTTAATTTGTTTTCAGAAAACCATAAAGGCAAATCTTTACACGAATAATTGAATAATTAAAATCTTATTCAGGGTACTTATTTTTAACAAGCTGCTTAAGAATTTATAACTTCTGCTTGAGTTTCCAGCCAAGCTGTATATAATGACTGTTTTTCTTGGTCTTACGTTTTTATTACAAGAAATGAAGATTCCTATTACTTCGGGAAACTTCCCGCAGTGTAAGGTTCTCCGATTTCCTCGTGCCCATAACAGAAATATTTTTTAATTCATTTAACAAATGAAAAGATAACCTCCGGTCTCCAAGCACTATAAAGATGAGAGATGAATTTAAATCGAAGAGAAATGTGTTGATTTTGAAACCCTTCGAAGGAATGGAAGTTGCATTTGTATTGTGCTTGAAAGGCCATTTAAAATTCCTTTTAAGAAACGTGTTGTTAACATAACTTATTTTTAATTAATTTATTATTGACACATTTTAATGACAGCTATCTATGATAAAAGATTACATAAATGAGAAATAAATGTTCTTTCCAGTAAATTCACTTTTCCAGTTACTTTCCATTGTTAAACATTTAAGAGACTAAACTGTGACACGCATCGAAGTTACGCAATCAAAGAAAAAATCAATACCAAGAACATAATTTCTAAGCTTACAATCATCCTATTTTGTAATAAATATATGAAAAGTTAGTGATATATACAAATTAATATAATTTCTACTTAAATGAATGAGAAAATGACAAAAAATTACAAATTGTAAAGGCATAATTTTATTTATAAACTTTTCGTTTTCTTTTAACCTCTTGCAGTTGGAAAAGTTATTTGGTGCACAATTATTCACCTAATGCAACGGCTTGTTCAATGCTCCAAAAATAAATTTAGTTAATATTTTACCTCTAAAAATTAATTTGATTTTTCTTACCTCTTTTTTAACTATCAAAATTAAAAAAATAATAATAAATGAACTTTTGAATTGAAGCGCCGTCTTGAAGGGTGCCAAAGAGAAGCCATCCCAGTGCCAAGGGGAAATGAACTGTTAAAAATCCAAGTGACAAAACAAAATCACTATTTTAATATTAGAATACTGTAAAATTTATTACACAGGAATCATGTCTCAAAATTCTCAAAATCCTTCCTTGCTTTTTACCTTTTCGCAGACAGTTTGACAAACTTTTCTTTAACTTGATTTCCTTCATGTTAAGTTGGAATTTTGTAAACAGTCTTCACTGATAAATTGACATACTTGAATTCTGAAATATGGCACAGTTCCGTTGTTTATCTGATTACAACGCAATATTTCCGCTTTCTTGAAGCTTAATTATAAACTGCAATTCACAAGATTTAATTAATTTTTGATTCTTTTTTCTCAGTGAGGTCAGATGGAGTTGAATTTGAGAGAAAATTATTTTTTGTTACATATTATTTCTAATAATAGGCCATAGAATAAATTTCACATTCTTTTGCGATTTTTAAAATGTACAAAAAGAAAAATTTTATTAAAATATAGATTTAAGCAAAACACTGTGAAATTCATTATATTGGAAAACATGTCTCAAAATTTTCAAAACTGTATCGTTCTCTTTATTTTTCTGCTGACAGTTTCAAGATAGTTTTTTTTCGCACACAGCAGTGATAAGTAAATAAGATGCTAAATCCTGTGCTGTGAAATTAACCCAGCATGAAAATTATTTAAAAAAAGAATTAAAAATATAAAAAAGTGGATGAAATTTTAATTTATATAGATTATTTTTTTCCTCCTTCATACTTTTGTTTTAACATCCACAAGTTTCTTAAAAGCCAAAATATCTATGTTTTTATACTCGTAAAACGTGGGCTATTATAACATTACAATTTTATTTAAATAGTTAATAGTATCAAAATGAATTGAGAGCTTTATGTTCCCCGACACCCATAAACCTACCATCTTCTGTGATGATGAGGGATTTCGCGGCTTCCTATCACTGTCCCATTTGAGAAAGGCATTTCTGAGTGCTGTGTAACATTACTGTCCATCACGGCGAAGATTGGACAAGAGGTGCATTGTCGTATGATGGACATCGAGAGTTCATGAGGGGGAGTTTGCAAAAAAAATTGTTGTCCTTCATTACAGATCCGGTTGTATGCTCTTCTTGCCATGAAAGCTTGGATTGAAGAGGTTGATAAACATGTGCTGTGTTTTATTCTGGTGAATGATGTCCCTTATGGCAGGATGATACAGAATGAGGACTTTCTTCGTTTACATTGAAACTTGGGGCGTAGTTACTTGAAGATAAAAATGAATAGTACGCTTCTGTTCATTAGAAGTGATTTATTTAAGGCTTACTTCACATCTCAAGTTTGAATCAAACTAATATCCGGAAACATCACTAGGGATTCAGTTTTATAATTTCATAGCAATTGATTTGATGAATTGACATTCACAAATTAGAAATATTTAAGATTTACTCTATGTTCGTCTTTTAATTTTAAATAAAGATAGTATGAAGCAGGTCAAAATCATGTTTACATGAATCTAAATTTTCATCTAATTAGTAGCAGAGGTTGACCAAACTTACAGACTGTAAGCAGCAAGGTTACATAAATGGATGTTTTTCCACAAGGTATTTCGAACTAAGAATATTCAAACCAAGATGCAGAGGCATTCTTAGTAGATAATAAAGTCTTCCAAAACATTTTCTATTTTTGTTAGTAATAATTTCTGTTTGATAATCTTTTAGTTGTGATTTCCTGTTTCATTTCGTTTCAATCATTATTCCTTTATTCCAACAAAGTTTTTTTTATATTATACATTTATTTTTCCATACAATAAATCATCTCAATGATAATATACAAACTCAGAATACTTCCAAATAAGAATTAATGAGAATTCTAGAACTCAATTCATTAATTTTTTTTAACTCTCAACCTTCTCAAATCTATTACTTTCTCAGGTCATTAATATTCACTACAAAATCATTATAAGTTTGACTATCATGTTTTCGGCTTCTGTTACCATTCAGATTTTATATAAATTAATTAATTCACAGTACCCCTCAACTATATTCTCATTTTTGCTGCTTTATGAATCGTGTGAGTGAAAGTTAATCTTACTCCTTTTGGAAGAGAATGTAATATGACGTGACAAAGTAACACTCTTAAATATGAATGCACAAGGCAAGGAAAACCGTAAATCATCGCACAGAAAATAATACAACAAAAAAATTCCAATAAAGATAATCAGATATGCATTAAAATTATATTAACTTGAATTAAAATAAATGTTCGATAATATATTTTCATTTATGTACATAGCGCGAATTAACACAAATGTAAAATATCTGCCATATAGATAGATCATCTGGTAATGTCAGTAAATTAAATCAGTTAATATTCAAACAAGAATGTAATGCTTTTCTGTGACGGAATTTGCAAAGTGATGATTCTAGCTTAATCTATTTACTACACATTATTTTGTTAACTTCTATGTTTGGTGTTTTTTTTTTTTTGTAATTATGGCACTTGCCACGGACAAGCCCCGCTGTCAGAGACAGCCGAGTTTATGCCTGAGGGGGTGCGTCTCTTGTTTTTATAGTAGCGCCAACTAGGGCCAAGAGTACGACTTAGCTACTCACGCATCACTCATTCGCTTGCACAACCCCTTTTTACAGGAGGGCACATTCACACATCTCGCAGATAGAGCAACGAAAGAACAACCATGCCCAAACCGGGACGCCCAGATCACGAGGAAGATGTGCTACCCCTATGCCAGGACGCCGGCTACTTCTATAGTTTGGTTTAATGTTTTAGAGAATAGAGGTTTCGAAACTTGTTTCTACTGAGAGCCCGTTCTAAGCATTTTGGTTGCATCTTGAATCTGTCTGCTGTTGTATCTCAAAAGTTACCACATTATTGTAATTTCAATAATATGATGACTTTTAATATTTTCTTCCGGTCATCTAGTTACTTTGTACCTAACAAGACTGTTGTAAAATGAACAATAAATATCTTTCAGAGTGGATGTTTTTAAATATAAGCAGATGTATCTGATATTTTATTTAAAGTAATGTTCAATTTATATTTCAAAAAGGTAAAAAAAATGTATATATTTCATAGGAAAACAGTTTTTTAACGACTTACTTTCACAGAAAAGCTTGATATTTAAACAGTACACAAACACGACTGTTTACTAGGATAAAAGAGACCATTCTCATAATTTAATTTTCAACCGTCACGTTCTATTACTTCCACTTTCAAATATTTCAAAGCGCACAGAATTAAGTAAAACAAATCCCCCATAACAGTTTTGAACCAGCTTTCTAAAAAAATGTCGTCTAATTTCATTTCGAATGGCCCGAAAGTATTCAAGTAAACAGCAAACATTTTGGAACACAATAGATAACCCAATGTTCTTCCAAACTCCCTAACAACTGAAGAAATCAGTCTAAGTTTTCAAAACAGCGCCAAACTAATTTCAGGCGAGGAAGAAAATGAAAAAGAAAAAAAAAAAAGATAAACCTTGCAGAAAGAAAGACTCTTCCGACTTCTCTCACCCAATTGGTGGAGGCAACATCATCCGAGCTAATGATTAGTCCCCCTTGAACCAATTAAAAGGTTCCCTGGTTTAAAAGATTTTCGCAGCCTTAATTTGCATCTTCTTGGCAAGCAAATGACCAAACAGCCTCTGGCGCCAAAGTTAATGAAAAATCAATGAAGGCTTCCTCAATTCAGTATAACACCTTTACTCGTACCTTCAACGCAATTTATTTGGCCCTATTTAGCCATCGCAATTACGCCAACCGAATGATTCTCATGACTCTCGAATCCCAAGACGATAAAGATATGTTCGAAGTCGAATGAGGTGAACAATGGTTTAAGTCACCTTTGAATTTAATTAACAGTGTTTTTTATGCTAGGAATATTATAACTAATTACTTATTCATTGTTTTTGTACGTCTCATAAGCCAGAGCGCTAAAAAATCTATTCCTATTAAAGAAACAAAAAACTATTTGAACAATTTTCCTGTTCTTTAAAACCAATTTTGATAATCAGCTAGCTTAACTATTTTTTGTTTTCGATATTGCGATATTGGCTATCTTTTTAAGAAGAAAGAAGAAACTCAATGAAGCACAATGAACTATCACTTTACTAAGAAGGTTATATATATATATATATATATATATATATATATATATATATATAAAATGTAGCAGTATTCTATGCTGTTTTCACCTTTCAAAGATTCCATTTGTTTTCATAAAAAATGACCAAGAAGTTATAGGAGTGTTCCACAAAACTAGTAAATGATTCAGATATTTTTTGCACATTTATATAGCAGAAATCGTCGTGCCGCGATTGTTCAGGAATTGATATTCCGCACCAAACTTTTTAGAATATTTTACATTACAGAAAATATCTCACATATGTTAATTTTACACAAAATGAAGCTCTGTAACAATGATATACTTCATTGTCAGCAGAAAGAAAAATGATTATCTGTATTGATGTGCGTCATGTAACAAAGCAGACAAGCATCAAACAACTGTAACTCCTTAAAATGAAAATTGAAATATTACATCTTTTTTTATGAGGCATTGATTGTTTCCGTAATTTTAATTCTTTTCGAAATATATTAAATTCGTTCTTGAGAAGTGTTTTATAAGTTATCTATATTCATAACAGGAATCAAAATATGAGAAAGCATCCACACAACGAGTTTGAATGATAAATTTAAATACGAAGCTAAGTAGAATTGGATGTTTTAAAATGAGTGTAATCGCTAAGAAAGAGAAGTGTTGTTTCACTTTCTCTCACACATGTCTAGTGCTAGCTTCAATTTCACTTTATACTTTTTTTTTATATTTTGAGTCCCCCTTTTCTCGAAAACATTGTTACAGCGTTGCTTTATAAAGTTCGTTTAAATTGTCTTGTTTAAATTAACTTTGGAT
>JAPMOR010036035.1:328932-397892 GCA_026543865.1 Argiope aurantia
TCGTTAAAATGCCGTTTAAAATAGACCCCCTCCCATGTTTAGGCGAGTCAAAACACATTGCTACTAAAAGAGTTCACTTTGGCAATGTTTGAAGAGAGAACCATAGTATAAATAACTATACAGCGAATTTTTAACTGAGTGTGAGAATTTGGGGCATATGCAGGCAACTTGCGAAACTCCAAGGTACATTATGCCTCATCATGGCATTTTTAGGCCAGAAAGTAGTACTACAAAATTACGCGTTGTGTTTAACGCATCAGAGGCAACTTTATCTGGACAATCGCTTAATGATAATTTGTATTCATAATCTGTTGTCCAAGATGATTTGTTCGCTATTTTTTGAGGTTTCGAAAACATTCTGTAGTTTTACCTCCGATATAAAAAATATGTATCGATAAATGTGGATACATCCAGATCAGTGTGATTTACAATGTATTTTATGGAAGGAGTTTGAAGAAGATAAATTGCGTGTATTTAAATTGCTCACTGTTACCTACGGAACCAAATGCGTTCCTTACTTGGCGACCAGAGTACTAAAACAAATATGCTGTGATGAGCAGGACAATTATCATTTTGCCGCCGCTGCTGGCAAGGGTGTTTACGTCGACGATATACTGAGTGGTACCGAGGATTTATTTTCTGCCATTGAACTACAAGACCAGCTAATACATTTGTTAAAATCAGCTGGTATGGAGCTTCACAAGTGGAGCTCAAATAATCCTGTTTTGTTACAAAAGGTTCCAACGTCGGACCGAGAATACCATTTCTATAACCCTAACTCAGCAAGTTTGAAAACTTTGGGATTACAATTCAATCCTGAAAAGGATACATTTAGATTTAGTGTTCAATAATTGTGAGTCCTGCAGCCAAAAGAACAATGCTATCGGACATATCCAAATTATTTTACCCTTTAGGTCTCTTAGGACCTTTGATAATCACATCGAAGATATTCTTGAAGAAGTTGTGGATTTTGAGAATTGACTGGGACGATGAAATTCCCTTACACTTAAATAGAGAATGGAAAAAATTTAGTTCTGAAATAAGTCAATTGAAAATTTTAAACGTAGATCGTCATGTGTTATGTTCTGAGGCTCTGAAAGTAGGCCTGATAGGCTTTGAAGATGCTTCGAAAAATGTGTACGGTTGTTCCGTTTACACCAGGTCTTTGTCAAGGTCTGGTGAGATAAAGGTGTCACTCTTATGCAGCAAATCCCGAGTTGCTCCCATCAAAGAAATTAGTATCCCACGTTTGGAGCTGTGTGCAACGGATCTGCTTTCCAAGCTTACCGTTAAGGTTCTGTCATCCTTGCAACTAGACATTCATGGAGTACATTTGTACTCGGACTCCACTGTGGTGCTTGCTTGGATCAAAATCCCACCTACATCGTTAAAAATTTTTGTTGCTAATCGAGTCGCTAGGATTCAAGAGTATACTAAGAACTTCCAATGGCATTATGTAAATACTGCTGAGAATCCTGCGGACGATATCACGAGGAGTTTTTCCTGCAAAGATCCAACAGTTGGACATTTGGTGGTATGAACCGCCTTTTCTTTCATCTAGTAGCTGACCAAACTTTAGTGACGATGCTGGTGTCTCAGATGGTGAATTCTTCTTGAGGAGAAAGGAACTGCAAAGAACTCTGAACTGAAGAAGGATCCTATGATTAATCTTTCCATTTGTAATAATCCTAATTTTTTACAGTGTCTATTAGAAATAAGTAACAATTATAGTAAAATTGTTCGTGTTTTAAGCTATGTTTTCAGGTTTGTCAAGAACCTAAATGGAGCAGTGACGACAATATGTCCACTGAATGCTGAGTAGTTGAACTATGCAGAGATATTTTTAATTAAAAATGTCCAAACACAAAAGTTTACAAAAGATGTCAGTAGTCTCTAAAAACACCACTGTGTGCCTCCTGGTAGTAAATTAAAAACTTTGAGTCCTTTCTTGATTCTAAAGGATTGTTAAGAGTCAGAGGACGGTTGGGTAATAGTAATTTTAGTTTTAATAAACATCAAATAAGTTTGTCAAAAAGGCCATAGATTAACTCTAATTATAATAGAACATTTTCATAATAAATATTTACATGTTGGTGCTTCTTCTTTGCTCTATCTTGTTAGAGAAAAATTTTGGCCTCTAAATGGACGCAATTGCTGCAGAAAAATCGTTCATCAATGTATCATTTGTTTCAAAGTCCAACCAATTGCGACTACTCAAATTATGGGCAATTTGCTCAAAGAAAGAGTGTCTCCAGATTTTGCTTTTAATTCTGATGGTGCCAATTTCTGTGGGCCGTTTTATATTAAGAATAAGGCTCAGCGTAAAGGCGCTTTACAGAAAATTTATATTTGCTTTTTTTTATGTTTTTGTTTTAAAGCTGTTCATATAGAAATTGTTTCAGATTTGACTTCTGATTCCTTTATAGCAACTTTAAAAAGATTCATGGCTCGAAGAGGTAAATGTGCGGAACTATTTTCAGATAATGCTAAGAATTTTGTAGGAGCTAATAGAGAAATTAAAAAAAAACTTTATGAAATGGTTAGACAATCAGATGAAAAGCTGGTAGGCTATTTAGCTGCAGACGGCATTGAGTGGAAATTTATTCCACCAAGATCCCCACACTTTGGAGGTCTTTGAGAGGCAGCTATAAAGTCATTTAAATACCATCTAAAAAGTGTTGTTCAGGGAATAAATTTAACTTATGAAGAGTTCTTAACGGTAATTGGTGGTCGAGAATTCAAAATTTCCTCAATTTTGAATTCTCGACCACTTTGTCCTTTGTCAGCTAACGAGGACGATTTTGAGATTCTTACTCCTGCACATTTCTTAATAAATAGGTCTTTAACCTCTTTAAATGAACCTGATTTGACAAATTTAAAGGAGAGTGATCTCAAGAGATGGCAAAAGGTAACTAGACTTGTACAATGTGTGTGTATGTGGAAAGTTTCGCATCGTAATTGTTTAAGTCATTTACAACAGAGATCTAAATGGATGTTTGACAAAAATAATGTAAAATTAGGAGATTTAGTGTTATTAATCGAAGACAATTTGCCTTGTTATAAATGGGCTATGGTAGGATAGTTAAAATTTATTATGGTGATGATAAGAAAATTCGTGTTGTTAAAATTAAAACGCAGTCTAGTACTTGTAAAAGGGCCATTTCTAAAATGTGTGTATTGCCTATTTGTTAGATTTAATTTTGTAATTTGTAAGTTTTGATTTGTTATTTCTTTAAGATATTGATTATTATGTTTCTTGTTTGTTTTTTACTAGATTTGTGTAAAGGATGTAATATTGATTGTTATTGAACATTGTAATCTCTTGAAACCCTGGGGTTTCAAGGTGGGGAGTATGTTACAGCTTCACGCCAATAGATGGCCTATCTGTCGAGTAAGAAATTTTTGTTAATTCTTTTTTGTATCTTAACGTTCAGTGTGTAAGAACGATTCTGCGTCCTAGACGTGGCATCCAATTGTGAGATGTGTCCTAATCTGTAACAGTCTACCTGAAGGGGCACAAGAAAAGTGTCCTAAAATAAAATCGTGTTCACCAAAAAGAAATGAGTTTTATTTGAAGAGAATTGCAATAGCACCCTCTTTAAAATTTCACTTGAACGATTTTTGAATTATTCAAGTAATTGTGAAAGTTGATCTTGTAACAGGACTACACTTCTGACGCTTAGAGCATTAACTATTAAATGTTGACTATTTTTTTTTTTGAAAACGAAGCAAATGTAAGTTATACAATTGTAACTGTAAACCATATAGTTGTTTCTTAAGCGGATTAGAAAAACTTTTAGTGTCGTCACTTATTTTTGTAAAACTAATTATTGTGTCTAACACTGTCAAACACTATGCTAGATTTTCTAAAATTAATTAACACTGCGTAACTAAGATTAAATGTCTATGGAAGAATGATTTGCCTTCATTAAAAGCAAATCATTCTGCACAGGATTAATACATGCTTTGCCACAGTTTTTGTAATAAATCAAAAACTGTAAACATGACCGGTTCCAGTTTATATACATGTACATTTATATAAACGATATAAGATTTATTTTCCTTTTTTAATAAAATTTTCATATAATCTATTAATTTATTGTAGCACAAAGCTAATTATAATTTTGATAATTCATGTTAAAACCCGAATGAAAAAATCTAAACAATGAAGCCTAAATGTTTAAAAATGCACTAATATTAACGAGCTAAAAATAAAAATGCTTCTATCAAAAATCTGTTGAAAAAGAAGGAATTATAAATGTTTGTTGGTGTAAATGTTGTATGGCAATTGCAAATATAAGCACAATCATGATATATTCTAATTTTTAAGAAATTTAAAAATAATATAATATAAATGCTGTTTTGTCTTTGGAATTCATCGTTGTTTGATTTCTTCATCGAATTGTTTTCAATCCCACGACTTATTTGATTTTAACTTTGAGCATCCATATTTTGACAAAAACGTTATTTATATACGTTTAGAACATTAATGTATGTATTTTTATTGCATTTAAAAAATACATTCTCTTCTACTTTTTAAATTTTTTGTTATCCATAATTCCCTGTTATAATTATTGTGAAATCTAGCAATGGGTTTCTTCAGATCCATCATAAGATGGCCAGTTACTCTTTAAATATAATTAAATAAAATCAAGTGACTCACTATTATTAAGCTTCTAGGGATGTTGAAATATTGTTTCAGCACTGAATCATAACCTGCACATAACTTCAAATCTCTTTCATATATGACTATGCAAGTGAAAAAAATTAACGAAATATACATTTTTACACATAATTAATTAAATAAAAGCTAATGCAAATTATAAAAAAGGAATGAAATGCTGAAATTATATCTTTTTTATTGAAGAATTGAATTCTTTTTTTTTAATATTATAAAATAATAACTCCAATGAACAGCTTGTAACTGAATAGTCCATTTAAAATACCCCATCTAATTCATTAAGCTTGTGAATAATTAAACACGAAGAAAATCATACGGACAATTATAACAAGAACAAATTAGATTCGGATGATTTCGCTGATTTCAGGACAATTGAATCAAGTCAGAGAATGGAATTCTTAAAGATAATTCCACCTATAAAACTGTTTAATGTCCTGAAATAATTTAAGTTGCGGCCATATTGCGTTGATAATTTTTAAAGTCCTTCTTGGGAATGGCTCAGAATCGCGTATCATTGCCCCCATATTTAGCCATTTTATTTTGTTCCATTTGCCAAAATGAAATTGGATCCCATTACACCTTTTAAAAGAAAGATAGACGTTTATTAAATCGCTATCATTTTGGAAAGCGCGAAAGCAACGGTGAAAGGCATTAATGACATTTTTTTAAAGAGTGTGCCACATTGAATGGATTTCAGAGACATTATGAATTTAGAAAATTTGTTATCGAATAAGGATCTTAAAGAAGTTTGGTTCAGTATCACACATTTTTGATGCATAATATTTACTTAGTATTTTTTAAACTGTTAAATATTAATGACTTTCTTAGTTTGTAAAAAAATAATTATAATTATTAATAATATTAGTAGTAATATAATATAATATATCATTAGTAATTATTTCGACAATAGAGGGTTTTTTTTTTAGATTTCTTAATATTATTAGGAAAATTTGCGAAATTCTTGTAAATATTTGGTCAATAAGTGCTATATGTTTTTCTGTTTTATTTGAATTGATACCCTTTATATTCTTCAAATGTTGCTATCCATTTCATTATAATTTTGAAATTTTGAGAATTTTGCCTTAGCCAATCGTTTTTGTAAGTGATTAAATTGGAAATTAAAATATACGAAATTAGTGTTAACAACATAATAGTTGCTTGGATTTTAAAATCGAATATAAGCATACTGTTCCTGATAGAAATCATAATTCGTCTGCTTTAAAATTTCTTTTCATCTTTCTTCCAGAATTTGTAAATAATTTCTGGAAATTATGTGTACGTATTTATTTGTAATCGTCATGTTTTTCGAAGTTGTTTTATACATTTCCAATAGATGTAGAGATGAATGTTTTTGAATATTTGTGAACAAGCGAGTGTTCTGTTCAATCTTTATATAAATACGAGAGATTGAAAAATATATATTGGTGCATCAGTTCCGGGTAGCCTTTTTCGCTTAAAAATATAAATTAAAAAAACAAACAAATACAAACGAAAATTGTGGATGAAATATATCAAGATAAAATTTGAAGGGAATCATTTTATAAGGAATTCAAATGAAAGCAACGAAAACTGAAATTAGAATATTCCATTGAGAACTTGATTACTTGAAATCAATATTTTGGAACTTATGAAGTATGGATGAAAGCGAGAAATTCGGAATTTCAAATTATTTATTTCATAGTTGGATCACAGAAGCAGAATTCATACATTTTCAACATTTTTGAAGAATACTAAAATTATTTAACCTATGTATTGTTAATGAAACAATTAAATGTTGCTGGAGTAAGATGCAAAAGTTATATAAATGATGAGAAAGAATTTGATTTATAAATGAATTTGAGTTATATAAGTTTAATATAAAATTAAATAACATTGTCGAAAAATCCTTATTTTTAATTCAAAAATTTCGACACTGTTAAAGCGTCTTCAAATTGAAATAGAATTTCAGAAAATATAACCAAAAATTTCTCCCATAGAACACATGAATATTCAAACCTGAACAAAAGAACAAAATATTTGGAATATCAACCATTTAAACTAATGAACAGATATTTGAAATAATTTTGGAGAAAACATTAAATTAGTTAAATTTTCCATAAAATACTATTTTAACGATCTAAATTCCTGGTCAAAATTTTGGAACCAATTCTAAAAATTAATAAGAAATCCTTATCAAAGAAAACTTAATTTTCATATTTGAAATCCAGATTAAGAAATTCTGTTCAAACCATTAATGATTCCGCATCGCGAAATGAGAACTGGGATGATTAGAAAAATGTAAATAGAGAAGAACTAGTTAGAAATACTAGTTAGAAATGTCAAAACTGGTGAACCATTTTCGGTTGTATGCTTCGAATAATATTTTTACTTTTAGAACATTTTAAGTCAAGGTGAAATACATATAAGAGTCTTTCAGAATAGTATCACTTGCGTGCACTTTAATTTTATTTCATTTGAGGAGCAACGTCACATTTCATAAAGTCTGTGAAATCGAAAAATGAAATAGCATGTATATATAAAGAATTATTTTAATAGGTAATCAGTAATGAAAATTATTCTCCTTAAACAGCCCATAATTAAATGTAACAATAGTTTTATTTATTTCTTACTTACTTTCAAATTATTTTATTTATTTTACTTTCAAATTATATATTATTAAAGGGAATTATCACCATTTGATATTTTATTTCATAACTATTTACCTGACTGCTTATATCTGTGATATAAGTAAAGAAAAATAAAAATTTTCCACTGCAGAAATTTACATAGAAGCTATTAAATTAGCGACAGCTGTAGTCACATAGTTTGACGCATGTATTGCGTAGTTTACTTGGAGTTCCCCTTTTGGAATTTACGTCTTGGCAATGGAAGTTTTGAGTAAGCAAATTTAAATTTTTGTTCTGGTAAAGAGAATGATAAATTAATGATAGATTAATAGAATAATAGATTTATTTAATTTTCATCAAAATAAAAATTATGATGAATAATAAATTTGTTGAACTCAAACTTTTTTCTTAAAAAACATTATACTTTTTTCAATTAGTTGATATATAAAAATTTCAGAATTTCTTTTGGAGTAAATACTTTTTTAAAGAGATTTTATGAATATATTTTCATCAAATTTGCAAAGAAATTTTAATATAACTCTCTGATGATGGAAATAAAATTTTTCCTTTGATATTAATAATACTCCCTAGATATTATATAATGTAAACTATAATTTATAGTATTAAAAAATCATTTGACTCCTCTCCGGATTGAAATGTAGTCAAAGATGATGTAAGATAATGTAACTACAACTCGAAAGCTAACATTTTAAATTTTAAAATGGGTTAAAATATTTCGATAATTCATTCCAAAATTTTGGAGCAAATAAGTTAACATTTAGATTAACTTTAAATTAATAACAAATTAATTAAAACTTTAAAAAAAATTATTAAAAAATAAGTGTTCATTAAGAAATGAAGGAAAACTATATCATGCTTTTATAAATTATATATTAGTCATAAAGTTAATTATTCAGTAATATTTATTTTTCAGATTCAAGTCTCACTCATGTTAAGGAGTTTTTACTACCTCTTTTTACTAAATCTTACAATAATACTTTTTGACGTTTTAATGAATGTACCTTCAATCTTTTGATAAAAAGTCCGTAATTTTAAACTGAAAGATAAATTCTACAATTTTCTTAATTTAAGGTACTAAATTTGCCAACGTGTTCATCTGAACGAAATTATTTCCTAGTAAAGGATCATTGTTGTTAGACAACCATTTACTCCCTCGAAACCATCTAATCAATCAAACGCAATCGGGCTTTTCTGCACTTTACTCACATGTTTACTGGGGCCAATTGCTTTGTTTCAGTCCAGACAGCGGCTTTGTTGAGTCCAGACATTCAGTGTGCTGAATCGGCGCTTCAAGTGTTGCCTATTGATCATCGCTGGATGTCGGCGTCTTCTAGATGGCGGGGCTACTCAGCGATTTCTTGAGAAGGAAGACAAAGGCAGATAATTTCCCGAACTGGATACAATAGATACTTCATGTTCTAATCAAAAGATCTTGCTGGTAAATATCACAGAAGTAATGAACCATAATTCAATTATTTAACTGTGGCAGTATGAAATATAAAGTATGCAGTATTTTGTAAAAGTATTTTTTTATCACTTTGTCTTTCTACACCTTTACGAGTAGGATAAAACAAAAACGAGGTTTGCTGACGCACGAAAGAAAGCAATTGCTAAACTGTTGAAAGAATATTTTATTTTAATAGTTTTGCTTTTGGGATTTTTATAAGGATGTTCCAAGAATAGAAAGTGAAATTTAAATTAGTCTTAGGGTGCTAAATTACTGACTCGATAATCTTCTGTGCGTGCAGAGTGAGTGCTCACACGCCATGACTGACGAACAGAAATGTTCATATTGAGAGAAGAGTAGAACAAATAACCTTACAATTTGGAGAAAAGAACTGCGAATCGTATTTTCGAATTATTTGAAAAAAAAGGGACAATAAAAGATTTTGTGTTCCTTCATATGCCTTTTCTATCTTAAAAATAAAAATCCTGAATTTCAGAAATCGTAATCTAACGATTAATATAAAATATATGTGCGACTTTTAAAGGAATGTAAATGCATAAATAAAATGCGACTTCTCCTACAAGTATTTGAATTCAAATGTTATCTAAAAAAGATGCATATAAAGTGAAAAAAAAATCATTGAAATGCCAGTGTAGTTTGAAATAGGGGGGGGGGGGATGCTTCGTAGCATCAATGCCTGACAAACGTTCATATCCAACGGTTCTTCCCTTAAAGATGCTTCGTAGCATCAATGCCTGACAAACGTTCATATCCAGCGTTTCTTCCCTTAAACATCATTAGTAGAATTTTGCACCAATAAATATACTTCTAAACCATATTGTGATTAAAAAATTATAGAGCTGATATCTCATTGTTCATTTGTATGCAAAATTATTTTAATTCAAAGGGGTGTGAGTCCAAAATTTAGTCTTAAATTAAATTTTGTATTTTTTTATGCCTTTAGAATATTCACTCTTTAAAATATTAAAAACGTGCAATATCTGGCAAATTTAGAGGAAATAATTTTCAAACTTTCAGTATAGCCGATATATTGATAAATATTCACATATTTAGTGACGCGATTGAAATGTACTCGCTTGCAATCAAAATATCTGCATTTGAAGGACATAATTTTTAAAATTATTTCAAATTAAATTAAAAAATAATTATATTTAATTAATATGGGACTCATTTTACCTTTACATTTTCACCCAATTCATTTCAATACTCTTTCAATTATAATTAACATTTTAATTTTTAGAGTGTAATATTATTTAAATATAATTTTAATGAGGGTAAATATTAAGTATAACTATCCGCATCATTAAAATACGCTCCCAATACAGATATTTAATCTACATTTATTAATTTTCCGATAATGCATGAATAAGAATGATACAAAGTTGATCTAGAAAATGCGTACCAATTGCACATATCATCTGTGCATCTAACAGATACTTTTTGGATACTTTTTGCATTTTTCACATGGAAAACGAAATAGCCTATCCATTTTGTTTGATTACTAAATGTCTGGAATCATTGTTTATCGGGAATCATGTTTAAAACAATCAGTCGTACCGGTGGCTGTTAAATAAGAGCCAGAAAATGAAATAATCAAGCTTATGAATGTCACAAATATTCTATTGTTAAATTTATCGTCAGATAATAGAAACTTGAGAAAATGTCCACCATGCGGACAAGTTCATTGCAATAAGAGGTTCGACATTTCTGATTTGTCAATGTATTTTCAAAACATTTAACGGTTTATATTGCACGAAATTATGAATGAGTGCGCAACGTGTTCTGAAAATCTTAACTGATATTTGAAACGGAAATGTGGGGGAACATAGAAATTTTGTTACGTTTTGCGACAGATGAAAATGCTTTTTTGAAAAGAATTGCCATGAGGATGAAACATGGGTTGCTATGAAACACCTGGAACGAAACGAGAATCATGGGAATGAGGGCATATTTGATCCCAAAAAAAAACCAAGAAAGCAAAGGCATTTCTTAAAAAAAAAAATGTGCACCCTGATTTGGGATTGTTAAGGAAATTTGTTAGTGGACAAGATGGAGCGAGTCACAACAGTCCTGTGAGGCACTTAAGAAATTTCAGCTCATAATACAGACGGGTACTACTACTCTTCGGTAGTGTTCGTGCATGACAAAGCGCGACCCCATAACTCACGCGTATCGATGAAGTTGCTTACTTCATTTCACTGAAAGCAATGCGGTCACTCTCCTTATAAATCAGGGCCGCGCTGGTAAGGTTTCGTAACCGGTGGGTTCCGATTCGAGTTCCGATTCCTCCGAAGAAACATCGCGTAAGCACGTCTGGTGCATGTTAAGCATGCACCAGACCTGCTGGTGTGGCGTGGAAATTTGAAGAGGGGGCGTAAACTCAGGTGTCATACTCGTTATCTGATCGTATTTCAAAATGATGACATCCGTCCCAAAATAGTCCTAATGTTGCTTTAAAACTGGAAGTTAATATAACTAAACTTAACTCATTACAAGTCAAATCTAGCTTTTTATGACTTTCATTTGTCCCATCATTTCATGAAATTACTTGCCGGTATGTACTTTGAAAGATACGGTGTGATCAAGGAAAGTGTCGATAAATGGTTCCAAATACCAGGCAGTCGAATTTTCCAGAACAGGTATTGCAATTAGCGCGAAAGATATGTCATCTGCCTTCATTTGCAAAGTGAATATTTCGAAACACGATTTAAGGAGCGTAATTTTTTTTTGTAATGAAATACAAATAAAAAAATATTTATATTTTTTTAATTCTCAAATGATACTTAGTTTTTGGACGTGCTTTTTAATTATCACAAATGCGTTGAAAACAAAATAAAGTATTTTGATATTTTGCAAAGTCAATAAATAAAGAACAATTAGTTTTTTTTAGAAATTAAAAAATATTATTCAATCAAATTTGAAACGATTAACATTCAAAAATATCTCTCTCCTCATTTATTTATTAAAAAAGAATACAATAATTTAATATTGCCTTTTCACAATTTAGTTTCGATCATTAAACTAGTGACGATTTGTAAAATATTATTCAACGTTTTACCAGCAGCCATATGCATTTTCTGAGATAAGTACAACTTTGTAGACATGGAATGAATAATTTATAGCTATTGAAATAGTGTAAAAATTAAATGTTAACAAACCAGACTATGTTAACAAACGTTTACATTTTTGTACAAAAATATAAGCAACCTATTAATTAAAAGTAATTTTAAATTGTTAATTTAAAATTGAAAAAAAATTTATTTGGAACAAATCGGCATCTTCCGTTTGCAAACGATTTTTTTACCAAGCATGATACTTCGGCACTCTATTATAGGGATAATATTTTGGATATTCAAGTTATAGCAAAATTTGGAAAATCGTTTTCTTGGAATAACCAGACTTTTGCGCTTTCATCAACAAATATCCTAAAGTATTCAGCCAATATATCGAATCTAATATTAATATAAATTTCCAAGGCAATGCTTTACTTTTATCAGTCCAATTATTTCCTTGAATGTCAACGGGGGAGAGAGATTTTTCCACCATAATATTTGTTACCGAAACAGGAAAAAAACACCCATGCACTTCTGAAACAAATTGTAGTAGAGTGGTTCGGTGAAAATGCGAATCTTTACTACAGCACGCTTTCGATCGAGTAGCAGAAGAGACGGAGGAATCAAATTCTCAAATACTTAAAAGAAATGCGAAAAAAATCGAAGTAATTCAAGGAAATTGTTTTTGACCTCTAGCGATAAAATATACAATCAATTGATAAATGAATTGCCACATTCAGTGATTCCGTCCAATAAAAGATACAATACTTACGAGACAATATCAAACCTTTCATTAATAAGGTACATTGAAATTCGTTACTGCTTAGATGGAATGAGGCACTCCAGCACCATAAATACTACATTTGTCATTCTTGGATTATTACTAATCCCAGTCTTTAGGCAATATTTTTCATAGCAAAATCTTTCATTTTTTGAAAAGTCTGTAATTTCTAGATAAAAGATAGATATTCTAGATATTCAAATAGTTATTCTAGAAGATTTGAACCACGAAACATCAAGAAGAGAACTGTCAAAATGGACGATAATATAACATAATAAAGTGCTCAAACTCCACTCAAAATTTGTTTTCAAATCCAGAAACCGAAAGAGAAATTACTTTCCACACAACCCGATATAATGCATTCACTGTCCAACTCTACATGATTTAAGTGAAATTTAAAATACAGGGTATTCTTTTTTGAAATAAATTCTTTACTGAAGGTCAACTGATCCTCAATTGATCATTTAAAATGTCCGGTTTCTCTATGAAAGATAATGAAGACATAAAAAGAAATATTGTATAAATATTAAATACAGAAATCAAGCAACAAAGGGAAATTTGGTGTTATTGATTACTTGCACGAAATGTAAAATTTAAGAATGTTAATCTTCAATTACGTAAACGACTGCAACATCAATTTTTAAAAATTATGCAATCTAAAGAATGAATTCAGTCAGTAAAGATATGGAATTGTTAAATTATCTTATCTTCGCCAATCAAACACAGTTGCAGCTGTTCGTGAATATAGACATTATAAAAGTTTAGTAAATGTAAAAATGTAAAGCCAAATTTTTAACTGCTGCATTGAGAGATGTAAATTAGAAGTCTGTTTCTTCGCAGTTTCGACGTTTCTGAGAATAAAAACCGTAGTGTAATCATTGATGGTTACTACCAATAACAGTGGTAGGGAAGTTGCAATTATCCAACATAAACCACATCCAGCAATGAAAACACTACCATTATGATAAACAGACGGCACATACTTTTTTTTATTAGGATCGAGTTTGATGATGCTTGTCCGTGGAAAATTCTGTCAAAACATGAATTCTGTTTTCACCTGAATGGGACACTTAGTAATTAAAATTCACGAATGTGTTAATGCAATCATCTTCATGCCAATCAGTCATCTTTTCCCTCCAAGGCGTCGAATAAGCGACATTTCAGGTCATAAATAGATCTGCAGATGATAGTGATTAATGCCAATAAGAGAAAAATAATTTTGGGTTTCATAAATAATTGAATCTAATTAAAAATATTGAAAAAAAAATCGATTTTTTTTCTTAAAATTTTTATTTATATATTGCTTAGAGTAAATCTGAGAAGGCTTATTTCACTCGAAAGAATTTCAATTTTTCATGCTTTAAAATCGTTATTAAATTTATAAACAAAATTTATCAATAGTAATTCCTTGAGATGTTCAAAATGGTTTTCTAAGTGAATGGCACACACATAAAACAATGGAGAAAAAAAGTGGTGTTTAAAACTGCTTTTTTAAAACTTTATCATACATTTGCAGAAACAAATCTTCACAATTAAAAGCTTTGATTAAAATTAAATTTTAAAATCCTGTTTTTCTAAAAGAATCCATTTTAAAATACAAAGAAAGAAACTAATCGTAATCCGATCTAATTTCTCTTCACTAAACGAGAAATCAATTTCTATTGAAATGAAACTTGTGAAGTAAGACATTTCTCTTTTCAATTGAATCTCCAACTTTAAAAAATTAAGTATTTGCTACGTTTTTCACGAATGATACTAACCAATGATTCTCAATCTTGCAACTCAGCCTTTCTATTATCTGCTTCATTTTCAATCATTCCATTAATTAGTGAATTCCATCCAATTTCCTTTGCTGTGCTTTTTCAGTACTTTTAAGGTTTTCAAAAAAATAGATTTTATTAATATATTGTATTTCCACTTATTTTGTTTTCATTACTAAATTTTTCAATTAAAAAAATTACATATATTTTCCATAGTGAATTAAAATTTAAGAACGGCTACCCAGTTTATGCAAATAAACGTCTTCTTTTCAAGTTACGAACTTTATGACTAACCTTTCTAAGCACGTATGGCAATAAAAAAATAAAGATTGTAAACAAAGAAAAATAATTGCATTGTATTAAAGCTCTATATTAAAAAAAATCCAGGCTAATGGGGTTTTTAGGAGAATTCGGTACCTGTAATGGTGATTTCGGAACCAAAAATATTTGCAATGAAAGGTTCAAAGATTAACTTATGACTGATAAAAAATATAAAACTTTTAAACTTTTATATTACTCTGAGAATAGGATAAAATTATTTTGGCAAAAGTGGTAAGAATATTAAATGAATTCATTGTGAAAAAAAATTTTAAAATATAAATTTATAATGATGTCCAAAATAAGTATAATAATAAATAACGACTCAATATTTCGAGTTTTACGTTGTATTTTGATTGAAAGTATATAAATTGAGATTGATAAGATACATTTTTCACTCCATATGCAACCATTATGGTTCCAAGATCGGATTTTCAGGTTTTATATACTACTATTTTATAAACTCAAGATTAAAATCCTGTAATATGTATTTTTTACCTAAACGCTACTTTCGTATAAAATAATTTTATAATATACTAAATCATTTCATTGTTTCAAATGTTATGTTTTTAATAAGAATATGAATTACACAAAATGAACTTTGAAAATCCCCAATAGCTGATTTTCTCTGTAAGTTATTAATATTTGTTACTTAAGTTTATTCACTGATGCTGGAGTACAAACTAATTTTATTGTTAGTTTTTCATTATTAGGAAACATGAAAATTCACCAGATCAATAGTTATCATTGGTACAAAGTGTTGATTTCATGCTTTTATAATTTCCTTTCAGAATTTTGGTAATGTGTTTAGGCCTTGCATATGTGTTCTTGTTCTTCAATAATAATAAAAAAATTCACTCCCGAAAGCTTTATGTTCCTTTCTTTCAATTGAATCTGATCAATGAATTTATGTTTCCTTTTAGGAATCGTAAATCAACACTCCATATATCTCATTACTCAATGTTCTATATTCTTCTCAAGTATAAAATTATTTATTTTTTACTTCCTAGAATATGTAAGTAAGGGTGACAAGATATTTTTAGAAGTAGTAATTCCTTAATTTAATTGACTAAACTTAGAGATACTTTTATAAAAAAAATTAAAAATGTCGCTAAAATATTTAAAAAATAAAATAGTAATACAAAAAATCGAGATAGTACAAAGTCTTTGCATTGTCAGGCAAAGGAATGTCAATAAATTTCTATATTTAAAAATCATCTAAAATACTCGATTATTTCCTGAATTTTTAATCATTAAAATTGAAGAAAAGGTTGCCCATAAATGAGTATAATATCACAGAAAACTTGTTGTCTCGGTGGTTTTCTGACTCTCGCTAGAGTGGTTTCATCATGTTCATCAAACCTGAAACTGGTGCTGTTATCGGACATACGTTTTATTAGCTTGCAATTGCTCCTCTTGGCTCCGTTTGCGCATGAGTGCAAGATTTATGCTTGATTATAGGCATTGCTACAATGCTATTTTTAAACCAATAAATCCAAAGGTTACATTTAAAAATAAAAAGGAAATTTAGACAAAAAAAAAGAACAGTGACAGCGTAGTTCAATACCTTAACGTCAAATACTTCTTTTTTTTAAAAAAATAATGGAAAAAAAAACGGCAGGAAAAATTTTACAATAAATGAAGCGGATATCTTTGTAAAGGTTGAATTTTAATTTTGAAGACGATGTAAAAATATTGTTTGAAACATTTCTTCCGAAGTTACTGAGGGAAAACGCAATATTAATTTCTAATTAACTGAATATTTGATACATTTTTTACATTTTGAAAAATTGAGAGTATTAGCTCTCTTGTCTCAAATAATAAAGGCTTAAAAGGTGAATTAGGCCCAATAATTTAAAAGCCAATACAGAGCATACAGCCACAGCTACTTTATTTATATTATAGACCGCTCGATTTAAACGTCAGAACTCTTAGTTATTATGATTTCAGCAGTCTGCAATCAGTGCGAAATAAGGCCGTCTACTGTATATCGACTACATGCACGCGTCGACATCACATGTTTTCATGTTCATAAACGTTCGAACAAGAGAAGATCATTCAGACAGGCAGGAGCCAAGCTGCCTGTCTGAATAGGAATGCTTTTCTCTGCCTCTGAACAGGGATTATATTTTAAAGAGTGTTAAAATTTCACCAATACCACAGATATCATGAAAAGTTAAATTTTTTTGGAGTGAATTCTTTTTTGTTTAAAAAGTAGGGATTGGCATTTTTTTTTACTAACAATAGAAACAATGTTAAACAAAACAACATTAAAAATAGGATTTCGAAAGTGATTATAATTGATACTTGGTGAAATGAAAGGAAAACAAAAGGGATGAGTGAGCTCTTCCTTATCAGAAAAAAAAAATTCATCACCAATTCATCTAAAATCTATTCATTCTAATTCATTTAAATAATATTCATGAATGAATGAAAATAGCTATTATGTATGAGAAAAGTAATGGCTCTTTTGCGAAATCGATTACTCGAAATATAAGGTTTTATTCAAAAATATGCAAATTTCGAAATTTGAAATAAATGAAACAAAAAATTATTAATATTTCTAAAATCCACGTTTTACCATTCGGCTCCAGGCAGAGTATATTGGTTCAACATTTTTGAATTTATTCAATATTCTATAAAAATCAAAAAACATTGATAGACACATTTTATACTTTTTCATGCAAAATTAGGTTTTCAAAATTCATGGAACTATTGCTTTCATTTTCAGGACAATATATAATGCTAATATATATCATTATCTGAATTCTTAGGATTTAAAAATTTAATTTATAATACTTCATTAAAACTAGCAATCATATACTCTTTTATCATTGCATTTCACAGGAGAATTAAAAAATATATAATTTTAACTTCTGAACAGGTGACGCCACTAGTACGGAAAATAAATTATATATTTTATTATTCATCCATTGATTGTCCAATTCTGAAAATACTAAATCGTCCATTATTATCGAAATCAAACAAGTGCAGGACATTTCCGAATTCTTGTTTATTTGGAAAGAAGTGAGAAGTGGAAACTACTTTTACAAACATGGAAATCAAATTTAAGTAAGAGAATATTTCAAATCATTATGTGGCATAATCGTACAAAATTTTGTTATTTATCTTATATTCCTATGAGAATTGCAGTTACGCAGTTGTGGCAGATATGGACATTATGCGATTTCTGACTCTAAAGTGTCTCCTGCAACCTGGTGTAATATATCCGTCTGAACCTAACAGCTGCGGCATATGACAGATAGAGTTTAAGGCCTCTCGAAGTTAAAGACATTTGTGGGGGCGATCAACACATTCACAGCAGTATAATAGACAGAATTAATCTAAAGTGCATGAATATCACCTCATACATTTTTCTCACAGAATCAAAGAAGACAGCTTTAGAAAAAGGCAAATAATTCAAGGAAGAATCATTTTACCCTTTCATAAAGTAATAATCGATTCAGAACATATTTCTTAATCATGATATGTTTCGGGATAAACTTAAATTATTAATGGAAGTTTATATTTCTTAATATACGTTTTCCCCCAAATTTAGAAGATATGTTTTTAAAAACACAGCATTTTGCTCACGTTTTTTAAACGTTTGCAATTTGTTTAGAAAATCCATCAACAACACATTAATGTTTTTTTTTATTGGAAAGGTTTTATTCCTCGCTTTCTACCTCCCCGGTCATCAAACACGTAATTGCCTTTCTCATTTTAAAAATATCACATAAGATATAAAATTTTTTAAAATAATTACTGATGTTGAAGTTATTTGATAAATTCAAGCTTAAAACGCTCTCAAGAACACAAGATGGGACCATTATCTTGCGCTAGAAGACTTTATTGCGTATTTAGAACTCTCAGAAAGTTTTGAAATATATTCACATTGTCAGGATAATATAATTACTTTCTAACTACAACTCATTTCAGTGTATGAATATTCATGCACAAACATTGTGTTATTATGTCAAACGAATTTTCCCTAAAGTATACTTTAAACGAAAGGCTCTCACAGCTGGAAGGAATTCTGCTTAACATTTTATTGAATAGACTTCATTGTTTATAAACTTTGCCAAATGATTCATTAGCAATAAATAATTGCAGTTTAATAATTATTTACATATTAAATGGACTCCTTATAAATGTTACTACAATCCACAAGATAAAATAATTTTATATGAAATACATAATAGGTTCAAAAATTTAGAATGCCAAAAAATCACACATACGACCCTGTGTTAAATAAGCGTAACTCTTATATGCTAAGCCGCGGTGGCCTGGTGGTAAGATCTCGGCTTTGGACCGATTCCACCGAAGGACAGTCGTGTAAGCGGGTCTGGTGCACATTAAATCTGTTCTGATCAAACGTCCTCCCACTGGTGTGGTGTGGAAGTTTGGAGAAAGGGTGCCATCTGAGGTGTCGTCTTCGTTATCTGATGGCGGTTCAAAATGACGAGGTCCGTCCCAAAATAGCCCTAGTGTTGCTTTGAAAACGGGCCGTTAATAGCACTAAACTTATATGCTGTAGAATTTTCTTAAATAAATATCAAGAAGTGACAGGTATTTTACATAAAATTCGAGATTCTATGAATATCTGGTATCGAATATGTGAAGTGCTTCTGTTGTAACATGTGTAAGTGCTTTGGAAATTTTATGAGCGTATAAATCATGCTACACTTCCAAATCACTGTTTCATCATCTCTTTACTTGCATTTTGCCGTATAGCATGAAGGGCACCAAAGTGCAATAATTTAAATCATCATTTTCATACATGCTCCGGAATCATCTTTGCATTCCGAACTTGCCAGGTTATGTTTGTCACGTTGGTGATTGCCTTGTATATCTAAACATTTATAAATTTGCATATTATAAATTCATAATATTTATGTTTCTCTTTTCTTATGGAGCATAACGGTACGAGAGTTCTACTATCGCCTCCTACTCTAAGTTATTGAACTAAACTCTCCAAGAGTAAAGAAGATTAAAAAATAAATAAAACTGAGAACGCTTCTGATTTTAAAAAATAAAGAAAATAATTTGTTTCTAAGAAATAGTTTTTCAATTACATTTATGTGTACTTGTTCAGATATTCAGCTAAGGTTATTTATATAATTTATTGAATTTCTACAGTTTAAAGACAAGCTATGTAAAATTATCTCTTAAGCATGTATATATTAAAATATATTTGTATATATTTATGCATGTATATATTAAAAAAATATATTTTTATATGTTCTACATATGCCTTTTTTTACAACGAATATATCTCGGTAAATGATACAATTCCCTTTTCTCTCTTCTAGAATTTTCCTACTCTTAAGGACGCTTCTTTTAATATTTGCATTACTGTGAATTGTCAGAGTTTTAAAAAATTAAATCTAAAAACTTTCCGACTGTCCATTTTTTAAAAGTCAAAACGGCAGATTTATGCAAAAATAAAAGTAAATACTCATATTTCATTAAAAAAAGGTTATATTTCTCTTTATAAATATACTAAATTATAAATAAACTGAAATATTTGATGATTTTTAAATAATGGAGCAAAACAAAATAAAGCATAAAAAAATTCAACGCACCACATACGCACCCGACTTTGTGTGTCAAAAAAGTAAATAGAAACAACTGGCAGTAAAAAAGTAAAAAAGTAGCGATTAATATTTCATCTGATTTTCCTAACATTTATCACTTTTCATCATTTAAGGATGCCACGACATTCATTTCATGAAGCAGTTTTCGCATTCTGCTGTGATTATCCTTGATCCAATGCTAGTATATTCTACTTAGTTATCGAAATACAGATACAAAGATTCAATTTGGTTATAGTCTGAGGACTACTGAAGATTCAGCATCTGATTCCAAATCTTAGGTGCCCGGAACACTAAACATTTCTTCACAGTCTTTACGCAAAATTTATTTCGTTATGATGCTGGAAAATCCAACATTTTCAGAAAACAATTTCTCGATGATGAGGAAGATATCTTCTTTGAAAATAGTTCAGAAGCTTATTTTGTTTTTTGCTTATAAGTTAAATAAAATATTCCGATCCTTTAATGCTCAGATCATAATAAAGCAGCCCCCCCCCATGTTTTACTTTATATTTGCTTCCTAAGTCATTCTTCCTAAGGCATGCATATTTCAACCTGTTCTTTTTATAAGAAACTTGAAATTTTTTTTATTTCAAACTAAAATGTTTTTTCCAAAAATTTTGATCTTTGTATGGAAAATTGGTATTTTTTTTCTCTTACATATAATGGCGAGTGTTTCCATGAAAATTGGAAATGGACCTATTTCCTTCCGAGAGATGCACGCAAATAAGGATGGGTGGAGTCCGAAAATGTTGAGGCGATTTACAGCTAATTGTACTATTTTTATTGGGTATTCCATTTAGAAGCAAATAGGTTAACGTCTATATAGTCCCTATTATAAGAATCTTATTGTGAATAACATATTGGCTTGATTTTATGTTTATGAGTTTAGGTTATTTGTTTATTTTGCGGCATATTAGATATTTTTTAAGAATTTCCAACTTTTTAAAACTTTTGCAAGAATTTAGTTAAATGCACTAAAATCCATTGAATGTCGTTATTCTTTCTATCAGTTCTGTTTTAGAAACAAAATAAATAAAGACAACTTTTAAAATTGTAAAAAACTCTAAAATTGATATTTTGTTTAATCGCCGGGCATTAAAACTCCTTGAATCGGATTAACTACTCTCAGAATCATGTTTTGCTATGAACCAGATTCTCAAAAATAAAATGGAAAAATTAAATTTGCTATGTAGATTTTACACAGAAAACAGTAAACCAGCATCGAATTTTCGATGCAGTTTGTCGAAGAGAGCTAAATCTATTTATCTTCTTGCATGTGCAAACTCATAATCACAACAAACTAAATTGTTGAAATTTAGTATATGGTTTTATTTTTCTAATCCTAGATAATTATCCCATCATAGACAAAATTCTTAAAGGATAGGCAAAATATAAATCCATCGCTTTTCTTTTTGTGAAGTTCTAAAAGATATTTACAGAAAATAAGGTAATCGATCTATTTAATATATTAATTTATGAACATTAAATCATCATATCTTTTAACCGAGAATCACCAGCGTGGTTTCGAGTTAAAATAAAAATATTATAAATATATTGTCTAAATGCACCAATCACTATATTTTCCCTTCTGATGCGCTTTCAAAAAACATTTTATTAATTTTTTTATAAACAAATGCGCTTTTTTGCCGAAGGAAATACTGTATTTCTCCCCTAATCACTTCATGCATTTTGTTCTGCTTTCAGGGCTGGATTTCATTAGCTTTAGTAATACACGCTTACAGCACTTTACGGGAGTCATCGTGAAGATTATATTTATTTTTTAATGACTACTTTTAGCTTTATCTATTTCAAAACTGATAAGATTGAAAGCGTAATGTTTCATCCGCTAAACGTGAATACATAATTTCCTTGAGAGGCTCTTTATCGCACAGCTTTCACTTCCTAAACGAGGTTGCGTCAGATGATCACATACTTGCACTCACCTCTACCAGATGATTTGGCATTGCTGTTTTTTTAATGCAAAAAGAGGGATAAAAAATCCCACAAGGTATATTAATCGCTAAATTAGCTCCACTTTTCGGTAATGGGAAGTTGTAGTCTCATGGTAAGGCCGCGAATGCATTAAGTCCTAATTTTGATGATGAATACGATATTTATTAATTTAGCATATGTATTCAATTCATTATATTTATGCTTCATAATATTATTATAAAGCATCATATATATATATGAAATGAATAATATTTAATATCCATAGGGGTAATTTATAAAGATATATCATGTTCTAAATGACGTGCATTGACTGATTACACGATTAAAGATTCTGCATATGTCTAATCGAACACACACACGAAAAAGAGAAAATGACATAAACCTAAAGCAAGAATTTGAAGTGTTTAATATGCTTACTTTGATTTGATGAGCGTGTCAACGCTGCTACAAAATTGTCACGTGATTATGTTACTCAGAAAAATGTATTGATGGTGATGGCGATGGCGATACACATTTTGTTCTTAAATGCGTTTTTTGTTCAATAAAGCTGTTTAAATATAAGAATTATTAAAATGAGAATTATTTTCTAAATTAGTAGAAAATAATTCTCACAGTTTAGTAATTATAGGGAAATTATTCATCTATATACATATTTTGTGAAAAATTTCGTCTATATGCATTTTTTTTCTACAACATAGATTAAAATTAAATTACTACATATGAATAGCCGCAGTTGTACTGAAAATGATATGCCAGATCGTCCTGTGTGGCGTTCATACAATTTTATAAAAGCTGGATATTATATAATCCTAATACCCCTGCTTCCCATGCAGATAGTATTTTTTTAATAGTTCAGGCAATCTGTTGTTTGAATGTATCAAACAACAGAATCAAATTCTCTTGAAATAAAATAATGTAAAACGTAACGAAGCTTTATTAATAAGAAAATGTAGTTAGGACTAAAATTATTTATTCAAACATTTTAGGTTTAAGGTAACGGAAGGTAAATTGGAGAGCAAAGTGTTTCGAAGCATGACCAGATCTAATCGAAAAATGCAATTTGAAAGAATCTCTTTCGATATGAAGCCATTAAAAGTTATCTATTTTTATCTTCTGAAGTATTTAGAAAATAATATCTTGCTACTTTCAAAGTTAAACTAAATTTAAAAATAAAAAATAAAAAATTCAAAAGTAACATTTGAATCTGTGTAGTTAATCTTTTCTTGTAACTTCTTTTTTTCTGACACTTCTAATTTCTAAAATAATACTTTTAGATACGGATTTTTTCCTTACATTTTAGTATCAAGTTTCCTATAATTCGCATCTTTTTCATACTATAAAAAATGCAGAGATCATATCTGTTTCTAATAACTATCAGTTTCAGATTTGGATGCATCTATTCGTTAAAAAATACCGATCCATAACGCTTATATTTATTCAACTTCTATACAGCCCTGCAAATAACTCCTGAAGTTTAAAGCGAATTTAAATGGAACTATTTATTACTGGCTATAAACTTCAGGAGTAATATTTAAAGTTCGGTTGGAAATAAACCAGGTAATATCAAAACTGCTTATGTCAAGGAAGTGTATTTAAAGCTAACGACTTCCTGTATTGCATGAGCACACAGAAAGCCATTCAGAATACTCTTCGAGTTTTAAGAGCAAAACCAGATGGGATAAACTGAAGCATAAAATATTTCCAGACCGATATTTTACGATTTATTTAAATACATATCAGATGTGCGAATTCAATTTTTGGAATAAAGGATGTAAACAGTATAAGGCACGCAAGAATGCCTTCGAGATTAGGAAAGAGAAGAGTTTATTCTCTTTCGCGCACATTCCTTCGGGACAATGAATTCAAAATAGAAAATCCTTATCCATAAAATGCAAATTAAGAGAATTTCCATACATTTCTTTTTCCCAGAGACTTCAGCCCAAATTTTAATGACCATTGAATAAATCGATGACTATAAGCAGTTCATTTACGGCATTGGCTCTGAACCTCAAAACCCATTCAAGTTTTTGCATATTTCTTACGTGCAAATTTAGAAGTATTTTTTTAACATTTGCCTCCATAAAAATTATTACACTAAAAAACTCGGATGTATAAAGTAAACAAAAATTTAAAGATGAATGTAAACAAATTTAGGATCTGCACGTGTTACAGAAAAAATCTAAAGTTAAAAGCTGTATTTCCCTAACATTTTAATAAAATCATCAACACTCTTCCTGTTTAACTTGAATATCTGCAGAATTTGAGCCAATGCAATTATTCAAAACATTAATCAATCATTCACATGTTTTTAAAGACTTTCAATAAAATTTATACAAAAATGCATTCATTGTCAATCTTGAGATAAAAATGTTATTTAACTTATAAAGTAGTAATATATATATAAATATTTTTTTCTATGGTTCACTTTTTCTATGGCATTTAGAATGGTATAAGCCTTACCTTATTATTAAAATCCTTACACTTTAGGATTTTTATTAAATTGAAATCAATAACACAATTTACAATACATATACAATTCAAATACACAAACAATGTTAATATCCGATTGTACGAACCCTCTGAGCGGTTTTGTAATGATTTAGATATTTGCATGTAAATTCTGGAAGTCCTTCTATCATATTTCTAGACATCAAATTTCCCAAAATCCATAAAGAAAAAAGACTGTTTCTTAAGAAAACGTTGAATTATTTTTGAAATCTTATGCATAAAATTGAAGACAATTCTTATATTTTATCAGAAAATAAATAATTAAAATAATGATATTGCCGCATTGAAAAGAGGCAGTCGACTCTCCATGGTCGAATGGTCATAGCCCTGGTCTCTTAATCAAGCGATCGTAAGTTCGAATCCCGCTAGTGAAACTGTGATTCACAGTCTCTGTAAATATTTAATTCTTTGATTTTATGTTTTCTTTTATTTCATGTTCCAGAAGATTCTGGACATTTCCTTAGTTTACCAGACAAGTGTTCTGGACTTTTCTTACTGTCTCCAGAAAAGTATTCTGGAACTTTCCCTGCTAGTACAAAAGCAGAAGATCTGTCAGTTAATGTGTTCTCAGTTCAGAGGTGAGTTAATAAATTGGTTTAGCTCTACTTCTTGTGTGTGTCATCGCGTTCCACACTAAAGAACCTACATGGCAATATATTTATATTTAATTTATAAAATTATTTCATAATAATATTGATTCACCTTCAAATTATAAATAATCTAAAAGAATATTTTATTTGGCGCAAATTCACTTTCCTTTTTTAATGTGCATTACGCTGTTGACTCATGTGTACGCAATCAGAAATCTGAAGATCCAACATGCATTGTACGTTTTTGAACCTTTCAAATCATACATTTCTTACTGAAATTCTTAATATTTCCAAGAAAGTACAACTGGTTTTCGCATATAAATCGCTCTGCGTATAAGAATATTTATTATTATAACACAGAAAACGGAAATTTTAATTTTATAAAGTTTGAAAGAGTAAACGTAAACTGCACATTTCGCTAATTTGTTACTGGCAGAATGGCCTTACACTGAATTCCATTATTAATGCAATGAAGGATTTTTGTCCATTTTTAAAATTATGTGGGGATCTCAGTGCTTTATTGCTCAACGAATGCAACTTTCTTCTGCCTCATCTCTTTATTAGTAATACTTGGTTAAACGATGTATACGAACTTGAAAATATTAACCCCTTATTCCCTTAAGTTATAAAGATTCAATTTAAAAAAGAACAAAGCTATAATATTTTTTAATTTTAGTGTTTTCTAAAAGAAATGTTTTCCTTGTTTTTAGATTTTTCTGCATTCTAAATGATAGAAAGGTCAGATTTTTAACACATTTAAATAAAACACTTTATAATCTATAGAAAATTTTAAAAAGAGAATACATTTTAATATGTCAATAACTCTTAAATTTTCATTAGAGAAACCATCTGAATTTTTTAATAACTTTTGTAATGATTGCTTGTACAATTCAATTATTAGGACGGACAAATAAGCAAAAGTTTAAATTCTTAAGCGCTGCTAATAGATCTTCTAAATTTAGAAAAAGCGTGTTTAGTTTAAAATGAAACCAGAAAAATAGATTAATTTTCCGGGATCTGACTAACTTCTCGAAGAACTTTTCAACTTGTTAAAATAATCTGTTCGAAATAAAATGTTTGAGAAGATAATTGGAAATAATACTCAGATTATATATAAATTTTAAAAGAAATTTTTACTTTTTCGTAATTTTAAATATAAGTATTTTGTTTCCTATATGTGGAAATAAATTCATTTATAAAAGCTAGAAACTTTTCCGTTAGCAGAATTATAGGCAAAATTTTGAAAACTTTTTGTGCCAATATTCAAATTATTAAAATGCAATTCCTTTCTAATTGAAGTATTGATTTTAATCACTCCAACAGGAGAGATTAAAATCCTGTTGGAGAGATTAAAATCAATATTTCAGTTTGGAAACGATATAGATTCCATTAACAGAATAAACCCGAATTTGATGTATTAGAGTCAAATATTTGTATATTACTAGGAAAGTCATTTTACTTTAGTTTTTCAAATCAGATTAGCATTGAATTTTATTTTTTATTGATTATTAAACTGCATTGATCTCAGATAAAAAATTCATTAGAAAGATTCATATTTTTAAATGCGATTCCAAAGGCTGATTTCTTTTCCATGTACTAATATTAGAATTGAAAACTTTTTCAGCAATAGTTTCGTAATATTCACGCAAATAGGATAGCAGGTTTTAAGGAAAGTCGCTCTTAATAATGATTATAAGAAGGACTGAAAATTAACTCAAAATTTGAATCTAAACTAGAATCTTAGTAATTGCAGCTGAATCGCAACAACTCTGATATGTTTGAATTTTTATGCATTGAATATTCGAAGTACAGAGCATAAACATTTCCATAAATCAGCGCTTTTCCTTAATCCTCTTTCGGGAATTACAATAATTGCAATGCATTTTGCGCAACAATTTTCTTCTACAAGTTTTTGTTTATTTAAAATTATTTTTAGAGCAAAAGAATAAGCTTACGTTTTCTATATTCTCAGAAGATATAAATTAGAAATATATGAAAAAAATGAGAGCTCATTTAAAAAAAGATTTCGGTTAAAGTAAGCATCATGAGAGATAATCATAAGCTCACTGTCACTTGGATAATTTCTTAAAGTTAAAATAAGTAGAGAGACTCAACTAGCTGAGTTTAATCAATGATTTTAATATATATATATATATATATATATACATGGGGGATGCGTGTATGTGTAAAGTACTTAAGATATTAATCTTTAGCAAAATTTCTTTATTAATTATCTTGCGTCTTATATGTCCCCTCGCAGCCAAGTTATGAATGTAAAAAGAATCAGTTTCACTCGTTCAGAAATCTAGACAAACTCAAATGTGTATGTTTTCATTTATTAGGATATAGAAATAATACTGTTATAAAAATGGAATAAAATATAAATTTAAAAATAAATATTACGAATATTTTTAAATAAATTTGAATCGTTTAATTATTAAACTAATTAAAGCCTTCAATATTTTTTTATAAAAGGAATTATACATGGAAGTTTTTATGGCAGTAGTTGGTACTTAAAAATATAAAGACCAAATCAAAAGATACGGAAGAAAATAAAGGTAGAAACAAGCCACTGACATAAATAAAGGCTATAATATGTACAATGCTACTCTAAACGCAGATAAATATATATCACAACTTGAAATTTAAAATTATTTTATATAAGGTAGCATGAATATCAGATTGTACATATAAGAATTAATTTGATACAAACGTTATCAATATTTACATCGAAGAAATAAGTAACCGAATGTTGCGAGCATATACTAAAGTAAAGTGAGTTTCACTGTCAATTTAAGCAGTTTTCCTAAGAAGCAATGAAGGACATATACGTAAGTTATTAACCCTAGAACGCAAGATTTTTTGTCGTTATAATGAAACAATAAATGTATTTTAAACACATATATTGTTAAAAATTATAAGCAATTGCCAGTGCCTAAATCTCTCTGGAGTGGTCTGGAAGTTTGGAGTGGGGGTTACCAGCTGAAGTTTCGTCCTGATCATCTAACCACGGTGCAAACTTACAAGGTCCATCTCAACATAGCCCTAGTATTGCTTTTTGGAAATTTAAGAATTAGGAAATTAATTTAGGAAAATTATTAAATAAAATATTTAAATTGTTTTTTTCGTGAAATTATAAAAAAAAAAAAAATTGCCAAATGGCTGCATTACGAATTATATCCCCACGACACAAATCGTATTATAGCAATTCTGATATAAAAATCAAAATCCTTTTCTGCCAATATATTTTTTTACAGTGCAAAAAATAAATATTTAGGTAGTATTTTAAATGATAAAACTGTTCATACAACAGCCCTCTTGGTATTTTTCAAAGCTTCCAGCTTAAATCTAATTATAATACCCTATAGCTATATATCGGTCTTTTCTGTAAATGTTTATCAAAGAAAAGTTGAAAAAAGGATTTCTAAACATTCATTTTTGCTGTTTATGTCAGTCATGTGAAGCTAGGAAATGAAATAAAGACACGCAGCCAAAAAGGCTACGCAATGCAATGCAGGATTAAAAGGAAATTTCTTCAAAGATTTTCACAAATTTCTTTCTTGTTTTTTTCCGCACTATTATAAATTTATATTTTATGATTTCTTTTATTTAAAAAATTAGAGTAGAATTTATATTTATCTCTATTCAAGATTATGCGTTTCCTGCTTTTGGTCCACTGTGTTACGTTCAGTGGAAGATACTTTTCCCTAGTCTGTTCTTGAAAGGGCCAAAAAAAGTATCTGCTTTGGAACTCAGCTTTCTAAATCCTTACAATGGAGAAAAAAAAATTCAAAACCAGTAAAAAAAAAACCCCTCAAGCTTTAAAATATTTTAGAGGAGAAAAAAAAATCAGAGCAAAACCATCTTCCTCCTACTCCTTAAATTTCTGCAGGAAAAGTTTTCAAAATGTGGGATAAACCCTTGGCCATATTTCAGAAAGGAGATATCCCGGTGCAGAAACTGGAGCAATTGTCTGACACTTATTACAGCTTCTGCCGCGCATCCAACGATGATTGATACGACGAAATACTATAATCGATGGTCATCCCACATCAATAGATGTTGAATTCCTCCTGAACAGCTAGAATACCTCGCTAGGTGGCGCTTCAGAATATGTCACACTAATCCCCGAAGATGAATAGGGATTGGGGTTTTTGCAGCTTCTGCATATTTTTGGGTTTGAGCGAAGGGTGTGAAGCGAGATGATTTTGAATCTTTTGTTTACGATTTAATGGTTCGAATTGGATGTGAGCTCTACGCTTCGGCTATCAAAATTGATGGAGTCTGCTTTCTGCTGGATTCCGAAGATTAAGGACCCCCGCCTGGGAAATAGTGGCTCGGAAATCTTGCGATTCCCTCGAAGGCTTGAATCTATTTGAATAAAAGAGAGATTACTTTCGTGCACTGATGTTAAATTTTAAATTGATGGTTCGAAAGTTATTTACAATGTTAAAATTAACGCTTTTGCATTATTTCGTCATTACTTTTGCTTGAATATAATGAAACTGATTGCTACATTTACAGAACATAGACGTATAGTTATTTGTTTTCTAAGCTGTTGCAAATCAATCATTCGACTACACCTGATAGCAAAAGTTTGATATAATGTTCCAGTAGATAGATAATAAAACCGTCGCTAGCTCTAAATATTTTCTAAAGTAGAACAAATAGATTGACGCCAATCAGAGACGAAGCATATGAGAAATAGGTTATTTGTTTAATTATCATAAGCTATAACTGTTTTTTTATATAAAATAACCCTTTTGTGCGGCATTCAAAAAAAGGAAAGCTGTAGTTAAAATTAAAATTTATTAGATATTTATTTTAAATTGCTAGTAATTAAATTATTTAGGAAAAAAATTTTTTATTTGTCTAAAGTTTAATTATAAATATATTTACCTGCGATCGTCTTAAAAAGTTGACCTAAATTAACCAGTAATTAAATTTATCAACCATAAATTCATAGATTAATTAGCTAAATGACAAAATTCTATTCTTTTTATTTAAAAGAGAAATTTATCATAAAATTATGATTTGGAGATGTAGCATCATTTTGTTATGTAAAATGTCAACTAACGTGACGAAAAACAAGAGATTTGAAATTTAATTTATTAAATATTTTCTACACAAATAATTCCATATTAAAAGCCTTTTCAAATCAGAATTATACTCCCTCCTTCATTTGAAAGAAACTTGAACTAAATAATTATATAGTGCTTCATTTCGATTTGTGTAATAACCTCCAGTATGTGATTGTGACCCAAAATTCAGCTGTTCATTTTGTCTGAAACAGTGATATTCAAAGTTTCATAATGCGGTCATCTTTGGTCGTAGGAACTCTCCATGAGGCCTTACCCACAAGTCACAGCGGTCTCATTGCAATGCACTCACGCACTCGAGGAAACATGATGCATCGAGAAAAGTTGAAAAAGGAACCACATGTTGGAAAATCTAAAAATATTTGAGTGTGACCACATTAAAAAAAATATTCATTCAAGTAAACGACATCTTTTTATTTGAATCCTCTCTCCAACAACTTCGCTGCCAAAGAACTTTTTTGCATGTAACAGACATGAATAAGAAATATTTTATGAGAGTCGTATAAGAAACAAGACTATTTTGGGTTCGATGAAAGCTCACTGACGATCAACAGTAGAGCTCAGTTTATTAACAAGTTATTAACAGGAAGATTATGAATCACTCCATGCAGCATTCTGCAGCCAATGAAACCGAGAGCTTTGTCATAAACAATGAAAATGAAAGTGCTTCTGCTCATTTTATGCTTTCATAAAGTTTCATTACTCGCCTTCATTTAACCCTATTTTTTATGACAAAGAAATAAATAAGTAAAATGAATTCTATGGAAAGGTGCCCCAAACATTAAGCCAATGTTTACATTATAAATTTAATGTATTTCTAAGAAATATTGAAGAACTGGGTTAGAAAATACCAATAACATTATTAGTAACATACTGTCCTATTAAGCAATAAAACAAATAAATACAAGTCATATTTAGCACCCTATTAAATTGAGGGAATATGTTTTCGTTCGGTAGATGAAGAACTGAGAGCTTACTCTCTTGAGTATTTGAAGGGCAGTTCTGAAATCGGGAGCAGATTTTAAGCTAAATGAATTAGAATTTTAAATGAACGGTTCAAAGGTTCCTCTTGCATAGAAAAAAGGAATTAATATTTATTTTTATACCCTGCAGATAAAATAATTGAAATTTTTGTTTACAAATTAAATTACCAGATGAAATGAAGTGGGTAAAAATCAGTCTATGAATCGTGAATTTTAATAGCTCTTAAAAGGGACGGATAATAACAGGCATCCTCTTTTCAAATTTGTGAACTGAAACGTATTGAAAAAAAAAACATAACTTTAATATTAAATTTCCGCAAAAAGCCTAAAATCTTAAAACAGAAAAAAAAATGATTTTTATCTTAAAAATATGTAAAATATGGTTTTACATATTTATTACACTATATTTGTAATAGTGTTCTGAGTACTATATTTAAATTACTTACTAATAGTAATTTATTGTAAAGAGTAAAAATGGATGTGTCATTCAAGAAGACAGTTCTCCTGCAATCAAATTTTATATCGTTTGAATGAAGAAAACATAAATTATCTTTTTAAAAAAAGCGCAAAATTCTTATTAACTTAAAATCATCTGCTTTAAAAATAAATTCGATATTTAGCTAACTGTGGTTTTCTGATGATCAATGAAAGACGTATTTCAGAAAAAAGTAGAATTATCAATACAAATAAATTTAATAGACGGTCCTTCAAAACGTGGGTGCTGTAAATCGACTGTGGGAATTTAAAATTTTTATTAATATTTTTTAAAAATATTTGGGGTATGAGCATATTTTCCTGGATTCCGACATTTCAGTAGATGAGCTTTGATCGCATGTAAAAATATTACTATGCTACAATTCATTTTTCCCCACATTCCCGTTTAAAAATCCATCAAATTATTAAAATTCAAATAGAAACTCAAGAAAGACATCAAAAATAAATCATCTCGCTGAAAAGTATTTGGCAAAAACTAAATTGAAAAACGAATCAGAACTCGTGCGTTTCATCCGACCAGATATAATGAAGAAATAATACTGTTAACTATTGACATGTTAAAAGAAATAGTTAGAAAATATATTTATAAGCACCAATAATAATTTACAGATAAGTTTTTCTTCTTTATATTTCCAATGATTCTTTTTTTCTTTCTTTTAGAAAAAAAGAGAAACCTGTGGACCAATTGTGCTTTAAAATTACTTATAAAACAGCATTAAAAATTGATTCTTTTTAAGCATAATCTGGGAATTAATTGATCTTGAAAATGGTTAATGAGTGATTTCAAGGTGTTTAAAATACTACGCGGAAAGACAGTTTTTATCTCCAGTAGTTATAAATACAGCAACTAGATTCTAAGAGGTATCTTAAAAAATCAAAGTCTTGTATGATTCGCTTACTGAAAGTAAAAGCGCATTATATATATATATATATATATATACCACAAATTCTAGGTAACTTCTGCAGGGTTATACATTATCGGCATTAGTCTCTAAAAGGAACTCGAATTATTTATTTACCGAAATTAATGCCCATTAAAATATATTTCACTACATAACCATATTCCATTTTTGGGGTACAAACCAGCTGCTGACTGAGTTTTCTATAAACTTATGAAAGATTTCAGTTAAACATTCTTCCCTATTCTTAGCTCATTAGTAACCATTCTCATCAGCTAGCCCGCGAATCTTCAAACACGCACGTTTCAGTTGATGGGTGGGTCCCCTAACAATGCAGATATTTTCCACAGTCTTCTGATGTTTCATCTTTTGAATAAACACGATTTTCGCGGTCCTTCGAACTCGCGAAACATCTATTAGTGGAGGGGAGGCGCATGTCGGCCTAGGGAAAAGCCAACTGTAAGCCATCTCAAAGATGCCTGAGTGTGCTGGAATGAATTCCCCTCCCGATTTCGGCTCCCTTTGCACTTCTCTTCGATATGGCTCGCTCTTAATTTGTCTCGGGTCGACGAATTGCATGACAGTCAGCGTAAAGATTTTACATTTAACTAATTGGAATAAAGGCAATCGCTCTCAAATATATGATTAACCCGAATGTAAGTGGGATTACATTTAAGTGGGTTAAATTTAGCAGCATGGCATTTTAGCATCCGATTATAGATGAAATTTCAGATTGAGGATAAAAAAATCACTTTGATACCTTCCTAAACGATATTTTATTAAAGAAACAGAAAAGACGATTTTCTCTCTTCCAAAACTAAAGAAAAAATAATTTTCATTCATGTTAAACATTCCAAAATACACCTCAAAGATTACAACTACGATGCAATGCATGAAAGAAATGATAAATAAAAACTGGTAGAAAATTTGCATGTAAAGAAAAATTTTAAATTCTTACCCAAAATACCGAAGTAACCATTGTTTTGATTGATGTCTTGCTTTCGTGGGATTGATTGCATGAATTCGTACTTGTATTTGAATAAGCACGAATGCCCGGGGTTCATCATCAGACGATGTTGCTTCGTTATCTTATTATTATTATTATTATTATTATTTGGTAATCTGCTTCGTAGATCGGCATACTACATTTTGTGTATCAAAATTGTGGTTTACACATCTAGCTAACTGCAATAAACTAAAAATTGGTAAATAAACAATTTGCATTTAAACTTTTTCTTTGGTCGAATATTTCTTCAAATTAGAGGAAACGAAAAACTTGACCTGAATTTGCAAAATTTGTCAAAATATATTCTGATCGTTTCTATTTATATAAAAAAGATCGATAAAAATATTAATTTTTAAATGCTATAAATTACTAATTTTATTATAATCTTGTGAGTAATGGGCTTGGTTTTTTAGAAAAACTTTTATGAAAGAAAAAAAAACATGCAATTGTTTTTGTTTTTTATAGATCTTAGTAATTAGATAAAAAGCGTAAAATATATATATATATTTTCAACTCCCTCTAAACATTATTTAAGGAGCGAAAACGGGGGTGGGGAGCACTCTTCTTTGAAGCACATTTTGATTCCCCTAGAGTTTATAAAAGTTATTCCTTAAAAGTGTTATATTTTACATACAAAAATTAGTCTTTAACCAATAAACGGTTACCGTATATGCTATACAAATCATAACAATAACTATTAAAAATATATGTAATAGAATCAATTATTATTTATTATATTAAATTTACAACTATATCCTATGTAATTTTATTGCAAAAGTCCTTTCACACAAAAAAAATGAAAATGAAAATACCTATGAGCATGAAGTTATTACTTTTTTTTACATTTTAAATTGCGTAGTTTAATAGAATTAAGTATCATTTAGCCACACATTCGAAATACTATATAGTTTTACCAGTGGTGCTGCTTAAATATCTATGTAACCAAGTATGCAATTTTTTTTACTTTTGTTCGTTTAATTTTAGACGATAAACTATTTAATGTAGCTTAAAAAGAAAACAAAATATAGCCGCTATTGAATGAGATTTAAAATATGGTCATAAAGCAAGCATTAAAAAAAGATTTTATTTTCGAAAAATTATTTAGAACACATGAAATGTAATCATAAATTTTTTTTTCTATAGATAATGACAAATTATTTAACTGTTTTGCTTTAATGTACACTATGATTCAATAATTATTCAATATTTACTTCAGTATTGTGGTGTTTTGACCTCGAGAGTTCTTGTATATAATCATACAACTTACGTTTATTTCCTCCTTTTCATAAGCATTTATTTTCACAACTTTTATTTCATTCACAAGTTATGACCCTGTTTTAGCTAGTGCTGGTCTTTATATAAGAGTCCAAAATCAATTCTCACTTCCAGCCTGAGAAGTAGTTTGTCATTTTTACACTTGTGTGGATATATAAGGGTAGCATTGCATGACATTTTTATAGTTGAAAATGATTAGGCGAGGATAACTGCAAAACTTACTTGATTATTATTTATTAAAACAGGCATGTATCATCTTATTCAAGCTGTTTCCGCTATCAAGGGCAACTAATACATGAGGATGAGAAGCTGACATGCAAGTAAGCAGGTTCTCTCTTTTATGCTGTTTACAGATATGATGGTGTTGCTCTCTATGCTCATCCTCGGTGAAGGCATGGATTTCTGTATGATATATTGAAGCAAATGCCGTTTGTAATAGAGGATATTTTGCACTGGACATGGAGCCCGATTTTATTTTTAACATCTCTTTGCCTTCCAATACTTTCGGAGGGAAAGGAAGGGCGCGGATTTTCTTTTCCATTATTCAAAGTGCTTTAATCATACTTCGTGTTTTTGCATAATATAATAATCAGTCTCTTTTGAGATCTTCTGATGCCATTATGAAAAATTAGGGTTATTGAAGGTTTCAAGGATATTTGAAAATCAGCAGTGGTTCGACTTGTAATTTACCTTTATTGTAAAATCCTTAGATTGTGCCACAACTATTATCTGATGGAAGGTAGACAATAGAATTTTTCACAGAAGGATAGAATTTGTTTATGAAGTTCCTCATACTTTCTTTCTTCTTGAGAGCAATTTCATTTCGTTCAGAATAAGAAATCAAGGTGACAGAAACTTGGCCTTCTACAATGGCTACGCACAGTACGTGCATTAGATTATTCCACTGATGTAAATATGCACATGCCTAACTTTGAGTTGACAAACGAATTGAAAAATTAAATATTTCTTATTGCAATATTACTTCGCAATCGGCTGTATGAGTCTACGAGAAAACTTCTCCCATTTAGAATGACATTTCATTAATCGCATCTAGCTTTCTGCAATGTAATTGCTGTTATTTCTTTCAGAGTATCCATCAGTAGCATTAATTGCTATAAATTTTTTTGATGTAAGAACTGCAGTTGGTATATCATCGTCAAAGGACCATTGAATTCGCCATACTATCTAAAGAGTAAGAAAAGTTCTATAACAAGAAGAAAGGTTGTCATAGATACTAGCTTGAGGTAATGAAAAACTAGTTCGCGCCCACGCACAATAATAATAATAAGTGACAAGTTCTCCATAATGAAGTCTGTAGTTACTTGTGGATGTAATAAAAGCTGCTGAAATAAAAGTGTGGGAGATTAAGCATGTGTTCTAACAGCCATATTCATAAATTAAGAATAAAAAGTGCCAGCAGTGAAAAAAATATTTAGATTAAATTTCAGGGCAATTTTCATTAAAATTAAAGTTATGACCGCATATACAATGGAGAATATTATAACAATTCTTGCCTTCATCATTGATGCTATTTCTTACTTCAATATTTGTGAAGGTTTGGTCTCGGTAGCTCTTGGTATCTGATGTCAGAACCATAATCAACAGTTTTTAAGTAAACAAATACATTATACTTATATAGTGCATGAATTTTAAAACAGGGAATGCAATCCAGAATTTCTTGTTTGAACTGTAAACAAATAATTATAATAAAAAGTTTTAACGACAGCATTAATACGTTCCTGACTTTATTCCAAGGAGCACTATACAAAAGTAATTATTTGCAAAAAAGTATAAAAACTACTTTTGCACCCAGAAAATAATATGTGATGTACTGAGAGTATAAAATGTTTACTAGTAGACAGTTCACAAGTTAGAAGCGATATTGCAAACAGGTTAAATACTGTATCTGAAAGAAACAGCTGCTTATTTCAGAAAATCGCATTTAAGCTAAGACTAAGGCTAAGGCTAAAGTCCAGCTATTCAATGATAGCAAAAAAGCATATGACACATTTGACTAGTTTTCGTCATGAAATTTTTGTAGGCTTCGTCTGTAAATTTTATTTTCTGTTTAAAATATTGATCTTAGCTCTGCTTAATCTTGCATTTATATTTTGAATGAACACATTTTCAGTTATAATATTTTTAACTGTAATAATATTATAACTTCCTGCAATAATATAATAACTTCCTTATAATATAGTTACGCACTGTCAGTAATGCAGTTTTGTTTTGTAAACCCAAACAAGGATTGTTTACAACATCGGTATGCAAATTAAGGATTATATATATTTACAAAGTTAGGGATTGTGTCGTTGATCTGGACTTAATAAATAAAACACAAATGCGATAAAGCATTTTAATCAAGTAGTTTTATGTAAAAAACTTGAGTTATAATCAAAAATAGCTTAGCGATATTTTTGATTAATACTAAATCGTAAGGAAAGTTAATTATAAGATTTCATAGTTAAACAAAAAGCCATGTCTTTATTAAAACTATTTTTTTTATTCTTATTTAGAGTTAATTATAAGATTCCATAGTTTTTTAAAAAATCGTTTTTTTAATAATATTACATATGTTATCGTAAAATGAATGTGAAAAACCCTTAGCCCAAGTTTCTTTGTAGCCTTTCTCGTAAAAGGAACCAAACAATCTTTTCTCTTATATTTCTATTTTTTTTTAATGTTTTGGGGACATATTGTTCAGACTCTTTTCTTGAAGGAAAAACGTATGCATCTCTTCAGTAACTATTTATTTTCTATGACAGTAAAAGAAGTTCTCATTTTAAATTGGAGTTATTTTAGTAGCAAATTGAAATTCATATAAACTATTATGAATCTTTTAGTTGTTCTCTTCTGACATCATTGATGTTACTAATTTAAACAATACACTTTACTTTATTAATTCTTTTCTTAGAAAATAATTCGGGAGTTAAGAAAGTTAAAGCATACAGAAGTCAAAATACATCGTCATACATAATGTCTTATCGCATCGATTTTTATATTTGTCGGAAGAAACTTTTGAGGCGATTTTATAGCTTGTTACGAATATAAAAATATATGCCTCCGTTCAGCCATTTACTAATCTGTCGCTAATATAACATTAAACAATCCAGGAAAGTCTTCATTTTGTGACTTTACACTTATATGACAGTGATTTGAAAATGAATAAACAAATTAAATTGAATAAACTTTCAGTGTAGATTCCATTTCGTATATAGATTCACAGGCTTTTTCATAAAATTTTGGATAAAATATTTTTGACAATCAGCATCCAGTATGAATTTGGAGCATAACTTAACCATCTAGGATTGATTCACATCAAGGGGTAAATTAATTAGAAAGCTGGCATATCAAAAATAGCATTTATACCGGAGTTCTTAACAGCTATTATTAAAAGTGTTGAAATCATTTTTTTAAATACTCTAATTTCTCATTGAGAACTTTGAGTAACCTAGTTATTAGAAAAAAATAATAGAAAATCCATCCAGTTTCAAGTGATCTACAATAATTGTATAATCTTGGCGAATTTTGCTTTTTTTTGTTTTGAATAGTTTTATCTATCATCAAATCATATTATATGATAAAACAATCTCGATTTCAAACAGTAGATTTATATATATAAAAAGAGATGGATACATAAAGATATGAAAATGCACCTTTACATTGACAATCGTATAGTCTTGATGAATTTTCCCTTCTTTTTATTTTCAGCAGTTTTTATCTATGATGAAGTAATCTCATCGAAATATTTCATAGAAAGGAAAAGATTGATACATAAGTATCTGAAAATGCACAATTTCATGGAAACTTTTTTGAATTGTGTATGCAAAATGAACTATTCAGATCAATCGAAACATATTTAGTACTCATACACCCTACCTAATCTGATTAACATGCATCATGGAAATGTAAAAAATATCTTACAGCATTTTTAATTCCTCGATCTAAAGAACAAAATCACTTTCTCATAATTAAAAGGCATCTTGATTTTCAAAGCATATTAGCCAGTCCCACATCATTCTCTCGCTAAAAGTTGTTACATAAAAGTAACTCCCAACAAAAATTGCCATTAAGGGGATCTAGAAATCCCCGCTGCCACGGAAAGAAAATACAATGAAAGATTCTAATGCGAAAAATAACACACATCAGTTGTACAAAATTGAATCACTTCTCATCATCCAATAAAAGATAAGAATAATAAAGTAAATGGAGCCGGAAAGAAAGGTAAAAAATAATGCTTGACTAAATGAGAGTTTTATTCTTTTGTTCAGTAAGTATGTACTGATTTCGTTATGCTGTAATTGAATAAATGTGAATTTTTATACAAGATGAGGTTCTTGCTAATTGATTCTGAATCATTATTGAATAAGCTGTTTTTTAACGAATTTTCCTGGTATGTAGGGGTGGCTGCTTTTAAGTTCCAATGAATATTGAATTTCTTAGATCATTTAAGAACTCCGATTCCGATTTTTTTACAATTCTTTAAGTATTGTATTCAGAAAAAAACTGAATGCCTTTATTATTTTATCTTTCATAAAGTTTAGAAAGTGAAAGTATTGTAAATGCAAGTAAGAAACGATCTACTATGAATTTCTAGAATTTATTCTCATCAAAATAAACTGAATATATAAACAAGATTTTTTTTTGTATTTTCGTGCTGAATTGATTATACGAATTCAGTCATTCAAACCTGAATAAATTAGACGACTGAAATTGAACCGAAAGAGTTTTCAAATTAATTTCTAGAATTTTGCCAAATTTTGAAAGAAATTAATAATGTGTTCTATGCATGTGGATAGCTATAGAACATAACGAACATGATATATTATTCAACAAGTGTGTCTGAGTACTTTTGAACATGCAGATTTATTAAACTTTTCCTAAAAGTTTGAATGAATTATACTGGAAATTCGAGTAGGTACAGGACACATTAGAACTGACTTATTATAACGAAAATGTGGCCATGAGGTGATTTAATGAAAAACTAGGTATTGAAGAAAAAGAAAATGATTTGATCGAACCTCATTTGATAACAAGGTGCAAATAATGTTTGCAGTTTTGATCCAAGTATCATCTATGCGCAACCTATGCACGGATGTTTGCACAAATAGTTTTAATTTTTGGTGAAATGTAAAGTTTTTTTAAATCTAAACACCTTCTCGTGTCTTTTTGTTTAAATAATGCAAGTTTCTTAGCCATATGATAGGAAATGTTGAATGAAAGAAAATGTAACATGCCAGCGGCGAGATGTCTTAGCATTATCATCATATTTGGCTAGACAGTATAGGGTGGGCCAGTGCCTATTTTTGAATTCTGTTCCACCTCATTCTATTTTTGACACGCCAGTTTCTTTCCTGGATAGCCGAGAAGTCTGTCTCCACTGTCTCCATCTATCTCATTTTGGGTCTACCTCTTTTCCTACTTGTTAGATCAATCTTGTCTTCATCCAATTACTGCAATGCCTTACTTCGATATAAAGATAACAAGTTCCAAGTTACAAATCTCACCTTCAAAAGGGGTTTTCCAAATCGTCTCTGGACAATCTACCGTGAATTTCCTTCTTTAGACTTCGTAACAAGTTTTGTTTCACAGGATGTATTAGCATTCGATGAAAATAATCTAAATTTGAAAACTTATAGTAAATAATTTTAAAAAAAATAAAAATTCGTAGTAAAAAATATTTATTTATCGTTATGAACTATAGAAAATGTTTTATTCTCGAATTTCGAAAAAAGATGGATACAGAAGACTATAAGGGTTTGGTTCACTAAATTGTGAACCATGATCAGATAACGAAAATAATGCATGAGTGACACTTATCTCTCGAAACTTCCTCTGCGCACTTTCAGATGCAAATTTTGATTCTCAGGACATTAATTCCACACTTATATGCTACTGCTTTCTATAGTAATGAGCGTGATCTTAAGACCGTGAGTACAGAGTGAGTGTTTGATCGTTAGAATCGCAAAATTTGTTCCTTTAAGTTCGCGAGTACTATTAAATTTGTATACATCAGAATGATTTTGCTTCATGTATTTTTTGAAGGAATCATTGTTGATCGATTGGTATATATTGATCTCTTGACTGAATAAGGGAAAGGTGCAAAAAAAAATTATTATTATTATTATTCAACTACTCAAGCGCTCGGATAACCATCAGATGAAAAGTATAATTGTTGTCATTGAAAATCATAATTAAGTTACCAGTTTCAGTAGTATTTTTATGAATTTGTCTTTTCTGTTCCGATTAGCTTTTAATGTCTCCTTTTTGAGTGATAAGTTTGATATTAATACGAAATGCGCAACATTTTACTCTCAGCATTCAAAGTACATTTGAAAGATGCGTCATATTTTCTTAGTCACAGAGATGAACTATCAAAAAAGTAATTAACACAATGCTTACATTTTGCTTTATTTTGAAACATAAAAACGTCACTTGTATTCTTAAAGTTTTATTAAATTTGGTGTCAAGTAAATAAAAATTCTTGAATATTTTTTAAAAAAAATATTTACACAAATCTATATATTTATTAAATAGTTCACCAAAAAGAAAATTCTAAAACTTTAAAAATTATCATTAATATTTTAAGGGAATTTACATATAATATCATATCTTTGCTTTAACAGCTATTTTAAGAAATGTTAATTTGCAACGGCATATATGATAAATAAAAATTAATGAAAAGATAATAAATCATTTTGAATTATAAAATCTTCAATAATGGTCAGTATCGAATAATTCAATATAAAATATAAACCAACCAATCTAATTTTCATGAAGGAAAACAAATATTAAAACCACAGGAACCAGGTAGTTGCTACAGGTTTCTGATTTTATATACAATGTTTGTTATACATTTATATATATCATATAGAAGTTTGCAATTTTAATGATAAATTTCTATCATTTCTCAGTTTTTTTCCCTTCTCCTTTTCTTCTTAATTAGTAATCACTAATGAGTTTACCCACAGATGAAGCTTCAAAATTGTAGAGAGGCAGCTTTTGTAAACATTAATGTTTTAAGTTCAACCTGCTATCACCATTCGTTTTTAGATATTTTTGTTCCCTTCATTTAATTATTACTTTGCTGAAAGATTAAATATGGCTATCCGGAATGTTACTTCGATTCGATTCTCTGTGGTGGCCCTGTGGATAGTTCATTGTATCTTTTTTTCTTCTCACTCACCCCATCCCCACTTATTTTCCTTTCATTTTATAAGCACAAAATGGAACTTGATGGATCAAACTTGTTAGACAGTGTTATAGGCACTGAGACCACACAATAGATAATATGCTATGTCTCATACATTAACGATGAAACACACTTATAAATAATATTAGCTTAATTAAAGTTTAGAGAAACCTCTTTTCTGAAGAATTGATATACAAAAAATTAATGTCAATAAATTGAGTATGCTGTTTGTAGCTTTTGAAAGTATGCAAACTTTTCATATATGTTTGCTCAATAGATAATTTATCGTATTTTGTGAAATTTTATAACATTTGCCTTCTGCGTTAACTTCTTAATCAATAATTTCTTCTAAAATTTAAGAAGAAAATTAGGGTATTTTTCAATTTTTCATTAAATGTAAGATTTATTTAATTATTGTAATAAAAAAAATAATAAAAATTTTCTAACAATTAATATACAATTTCATAAATTATGTTAATTCTATAAGTGTCTCATTTTAACTGAATAATCATAGACTGCTTTATTTTTAACAACGCCAACATTACGCTCTTTTTATTATAAACTAGCCGCCTTTGGCGACCAGCCGGTTCGCCAGTATTACCGCTCGCTGCAATTTTCAATTAAATATTTTAAATAACTGGTCTCTTAAAGGATTCTCAAGCAAAACATTTTTAATCTTCAAATTTTGATAGCCATACCAAACTTATACTGTTTAGATCGTTTGTTCAATTTACTATATATATATTGCTAATTTGTTGTCATTTCCGGCAAAACTTCAACTTTAATTTAAAATGTAAATGACGAAATTGCAATTAATATTAAGATATTTTTTAATAAAACCAAGGGTTTTATTTTATTTATCATCATTATTGTTATTTATTAATTATTATTATTATTGAATATGAGTATTGCAAACAGAATCGCTCGGTATTTATTATGTTAACTACAAAATATTTTTCATCATTTATGTAATATCTCAAACAATAATTCAACAAAAATATCTCAGATTCAGCATAAAATTCAGTTTTTAGTTTTGCTTTCAAAAGGATTGAAATGAAATTAATAATAATATTGTGTTCCGGCCTATAAATATATTTCAAAAATTATGAAGTCTAAATTTAATGCAGTAAAGTATCATATTCTGAGAAATATTCTGGACTCACCAAATTTTAAATAAATGAATGAATGTTTCTATTTTCCACGATCAACTAAGACTTATTTATGAAGTTTTAAATGTTAAAAATTTAGAAAAACTCAACATTTTCATAATATTAGGCCAATTAATCTTGAGAAACCTCCGCGCTGATTGGCGTATTTTCTTTGAAGCGATCTATGGAAAATCTAAAATTATCCTTTTTTTATTGAATAGTGATATTCAAATTTTCATAAAACAGTCAGTTTAAGTGATTGGAAATTAACTCTTAAAAGTCAGTGATTTTGTTGATTGGAAATTAACTGTATGACCACCATAAAATCTGTGCTTTCTCTTGTGGTTTATGCATTCTCCTTAATATCCGCTCCAATAAAACAACACATTCAAAAGTACTACAGAGAACAAACACATCAAAAGTAAACATAACATTTCAATAGTTGCCAAAAACAAAAGAGAGAAAAATGCAATTAATAAGCAGACGATATTTAAAAAAGTACATATATTTAGACACATATATTTAGACTGGAAAATGAAATTATCTGAAATTAAAAACACGCGCAGACGATATTTACAAAAGTAAAAATATTCAAACCTGAAAAGGAAAATATATGAGTTATTCCATCAATAAATGCCATAAGTTTGTTTATATCTTCATTATTTTATGAGTTATTAAAGATCAAAATGGGTCCGGGACTAAATAAACACCCTGTATAGAGAGTGTAAAACATCATAAAATAATTTTTCTTGAATTTATTTTTTAGGAAAAATAATATTTCATAATTGTTTCATTTCCTACAGACACGTGCCGAAAATTATATTTTTGCAGATTGCATTTCCAAAAAGATTTAATTTATTTTTAATTGGGACTTTAATCAATGTGATGGCAACAATTAGAAAAAAGCTAATTTTTTCCCATGAATGCAAAACGTGCTTAATCTTAATTTTTATTTTTTACGAAAAAAATTATTGAAAAACATAGTTAAAATATTTATTTAAAAATTCATTAAAAATAGGAATTTAATTTTAAGATTAAAACATTAGTATCATGTAAAAGATAAATTTTTGATCTTTAATTTCATGTAAAAATCTTTTTTGTGCGGTAATATTTTCGGAAGTTATAGCAGAAACACGTCAAAATTTCGCTTAATTTTTAAATAAATAAAATTCTAGTTAAAAATTCGAAACAATAACCCCCAGGTGCTTATTCCCGGCCTCCAAGGTATACACGTGCCAAATTTGGTAGCTATAGGTTGAATGGTCTGGCCTGTAGAGCACCAACACTCACACACACACACACACACATTGAGCTTAAGTATAGATATAGATATACATGACAATTAGAAAATTACCGAAAGAATAAAAAATAATGTGTCCCATGGGAAAACTTCGATGATGTGCAAATAATCGATAGTTAAGATGAAAACGTTGACTAAATTATCTTTTTTTCCAGTTGCCAACACCTCCAATAGATTGAAATCATCCCATATTTATACGATTCCCATAAACAGGGCTCCCTGCTGTCAATAAGCGAGGGACGTGCATAAAATGGGAGTTTATGTGAAAGAACGGACGCTAATGGAAAGACAAAACAGAGGTGGGGGAATTATCATTGCCTGCATACCGGAAAAACTGCTTTTTAACTCTATTCGCAGCGACTGCACTCCTGCCATTATTTGTTGGAGTGGACCACCCCAGGAGAAGACTGATAAGGCCTCTCAATTTCTTTGAGGCTTTCCTCAGAGACCCGATGCATCACTTGAAACGACCCTGAGTAAATATTCTCTTGAAAGCGAGAAGTGGTGAGGGCAGTTTTCCGGCAGATTAATTTGGTTTGGAGCGAAAGGAAACCAGTGTTTTTATTGCAGATCATCCGTTTTCTTCAAATATGGTTTTAATCAATTTCTATCGGAATTCTTTAAACTTTTGAATTCAGGCACTATAGAATTTATACGCAATTTGAAATGTTAGACTTGTGGTGAAAGGCTTATAAGCCAGTTAACAGCTACGAGACATGAGTATTACTTTTGTCTTGTGGTCTTGTTACCCGGTTCTATCCTCGCTCAGGCAATTCGCTACATTGGTGATCTCGGACGATGAACCTTCCACCTATGCACAGCTGTTGTGGTGCCATATACCCACAGAAACCCAAAATCGTCAGACTCACTTGACGTAGCAACCCAAAGTCTTCAGACTCACTTGGCGCAACAGCAACCACTCACTCACACACGCTCGCCACTACTCAAATACTCAAATGGATACAGGCGCATTAGAATCAGTAGCTAATCCATCACCACTCAACAGTCATACAGTTCGTCTCACCTCCGACTCACCGGAGGGAGAGTGCTGTGGTGAAATGCTTATAAGCCAGTTAACAGCTACGAAACACAGGCAATTGCTTTTGTCTTGCTACTCAGCTGTGAACCACAAGGCCCCAGGTTCTATCCTCGTTCAATTCAATTCGCTACAGACTTTTTTGTAATGTTCTCTTTTTGTTTCCTTTGCAGCCGCTACAACATTGTAAAATCTTTTAAGACATGCTCCTAAATTATCTAACAAATATCACTATACTGTTTTGATCTTTTTTCTATGCTGCTTTATGTGAATATATGTGAATTTTTACTTACATAAACACCACCACGATCACTGTTAAAACTGAAACATAAAAAAGTAAACAAATTCAAAATAAATCTTTTAAAATTAAGGAATTTTCTGAGGCCGAAACTGTGATAACTTAAGTGGTCATTTTATTATAAGAAAATATTAAAAAAAATATGTTATATATCAATTAATTTATTTATTTTGTTTAATTTATGTTCTAAACTTTTCATTCACGCTATTTTCCAATAAGTCTTTCCAGACACGATCTATCCAAGATAATTTAGATCTGTCTTTTAGTACCTTATAGACCTTTAGCATTTCCCCTCAAGTGAGCGTATCGAATGGTTTTTCATTGCGCTTCCCTATTAAAAAGAGACGAAAGTGGATTATGAATTCATCACATTTCATAACAATTATGAAATGTGATGAATTAATAATTAAATATAATTATTAATTCATCACATCTTCTTTTTTATACTGAATTAATAAACAAAAAAAAATTGGATCAAAAATCACAGTGTAATTTTAAACTAAACGAATTTTGATAGAATATAGATCATTTATAGAAATATTACTGATACCGCTGGAACTGCTGTTCATTTCTTATTTCAACTATATAGATGAAATGAAAGGATCCGAAAAGATTTTAATGTAGGTGAGGCATGCTGAAATAATTCAGTTTTTCATGTGTGTTTATAGATTGAAATGTTTTAATCAAGATTTATAATGTTCTCGAATCATGTTTGAAATTTCTGATTTTCCCCCAAACGAAATAATGCCTTCAAACTTTCGTATGTGTTTCTCATTATAATTTCCTTCCCCAAACTGATTTTATTTGGCTGGCCGTTTTTTTTTTTTTTTTTTTTTTTTTTTTAAATTAAGGCAAAACTTTCCACTTGCTGCATCTCACTAATATCTTAAATATTGAAAATCCCACAGGGAGTACTCGTAGAAATACTTTAAATAAAAAAACGAATTAATTCTATATATTTTAAAACCCAGCGGTCGAAATTTATCTATCACTAAATTAAAATATCATTTCGGGAGTTTCGTCAATGAACCATCATCATATTCATTCCCACATCTTATAAATTATGAAAACTGCAGTTGGCATAAATTTTCTTTCATAATAAACAGAAAATTTCTACGAAGCTACAAATCAAGTATGACAAAATAAGCTAGGACACTTATTTAATTTAGATATATCCAACTCATAAGCCATTTCAAAAAATTAATGAAAAATCGACTCATTCATTAACCGTCTTCTCTCAGGAACTATGAACACCTCACAACTATCTTTTGCCGATATCTATGTCCTCCCATACATCTACAAATGAATTCAATAATCATTACTGGCCGAGAGACAAGCATAAAGCTGGGTTTATGTAGAAGAATGGACGCCTGCACAAAGCCAGAACAGAAGCGGGGAGGAATTATCATTTGCCTGCATCCCGGTTAAGTGGTATTTTAGTTCCACTCTCCGAGGCGGAAGCTTGCCGTTTATTGGAAATGGGAAGCCCCAAGAGACGGATGATGGGGCCTCTTCATTTCTTAGCGGCCTTATTCAGAGACCTGATGCATCATGGGATGCAACCATAAGTAAATAGGCTTGTAAAAGTATTGGTGCCCCGGTTGATTTTTCAGTAGATTAATTCGTTGTACAGAAGGAGATGTCATTCTTTAATTGAGCAGGATTCGATTCGTCTCGGATTGTTCTTAAAGATGGATTAAGTTGATGATCGTTTTTAAACTCACTATTCGTCCTCAAATAAAGGGAGGAAATTAAAAGCAGTGCTTCTTTCAAAATGTATATTTTAAATAAGATGTTTCAAGATTATTCTAGGATAAATATGTAAGAAACTATTTCATTAAGTTTCTTTAATATTAACATTATCTCATTTAACCTGTACTTCGTATATTATATGTCCCAAATGGTCCTTTTTTTCATAACTTTATATCAAATTAATTATATGTTGATTTTACTCTACACATTGGTACATCTAACTTATTTATAACAAAACTAGCCAAACTGAAAATACAACCTGCGATAAACTAAAATCAATCAGTTTGATTCGAAGAGTTTTCGAAAAGGAGGGGACGCTTGGATTGAAATTAATTTATTTTTATTATCAATGTTGCTTTAGATATATAATAAAAATATGTGATACATATATTTAAAGATAATTAATATAAGTTTCGATATCGGTGCTCATAACTTGGTTGCTGTTATTCAGAGCCTTCGATGGTCTGAAAACAGAATCTCGGTTTTGAGATAGTAAAAGTGAAAATTCGAGATCCTATTCCACAAGACACCATCGTGCTTGTGCGCTGATTCTCTTTCCGATCAAATATCCTTCTGATGGTATGGCATAAATGCTGGGTGATTGGCTGCTGGCTAATGCATTGCCGTTGCCATCTGATAATTGTTTAAATCCATTCCAAGACAATCGTCATAAAGGTGATAATCCAATCAATTAAATGGTTCATCCATTCGGTATTTATTAGTTTCATGGCAGAGCATTAATAATGATAATAATTAATATATCTTTTATCAAAAGTATGAATAAAGGTTTAAATTTTCCCAATAAAATTAGAACAATGCAATTCATTAGTAGTAACATTATAATCTTTCACGGGCTCACCTCCTGACCTTGTGCCAGCGGTTGCTACCTAATAGTTTATGTAGAATGAGGCGAAAAGGTTTGGGACTATCTGGTTACTCATTAGTTATGAGCTCGCATAAATATCGTCAGGTAGCAACGAAATGATGCATTTCTTTATACTTATAGTTCTAAACAAATAATACATTTATGACTAATTTTCCGTGCTTTAGTTTTTCTCTTCCATTTTTGTAATCCGAAACCTAAGTCTCTACTCTTTATGTCGTTAAGTTTAAATATGGTCTGTAAGAGAAATTAAAAATGAAATTCATAATTTTTTTAATCAATTTTCAAATTTCCAACATAAATATATTTTATTTTATTATCTAAATCTGATCATGGTGTCTAATTTTGAATCAGAGATTTTATCTCCCAAACTTTAATAGAACACAAAAGAGATCGATTGTGAAAAAATAGAGCGCCACGCGTTTAAATATAAAATGTTCTCCAAATTAATTTGAAAGTACTGAGATTGTTGGAAATGGCTGGCTCTTTGAACACAAATTACCATGGTTATCGATATGAAACAGTTTAATTTGTGATTTCTTCTTAATAATCTGCTTTTGCGAATATTTTTTTAAAAATGTTAGAGTACATGTTAAATCCCTCTCATCTTACATTATCATACTGCTTATTTTGTCCATGACTTTATTCCAAAAAATACTTATCTCATATCTATGAGATAAGTGTTATCTTCCAAAATAATAATTATCTCATTGGCTTCTCAGTAAACGGCTAATTATGCCCATAAGTAATCTCAATCGCTTTCTAAGGAGGGGAGTTCACAATCATAAGAGAATTACCTAATTTACTACAAATTTTGAAATTCATTTCAGTAAACACAGTAGAAAATGGAGGAAGTAAAATTGCTCAGAAAGGAAAATACAAATGATTTAACTCAGAGAACGTATTGAATATATGTATTATGTACGTATGGAAATTATTTTAAAATATCTTCTTTTTTTAAACAGAAGAACAAATTAGATTTTTATAAAATTTACATTATCTTCCCTAGAGTTTTACATGAGTGTATTGGAGAATACACTAATAAAAGTTATAATGTATTACCTGATTGGTGGAAGGAAACATACAAGGTGGTTATAATTAAAGTGATCCTATTCAGACTATTCTAGAACTTGTTCTACCTAACATATTTTGATGAGATTTGGTATATATTTTATATGGACCACGGAAAAACGATTTTTGCAATAAAAATATTTCAAATTCTGACCACCAGAGGGCAATTTTTGGAAACTTATTCATGCAAATTACTGAAGTCTATTAAGAGACTTGCGATCAGAGCACGAAAATCATTCTGCGTGCCTTTAACATTGTCAATCATGCCCTTACTAGAAGAAAGATCGAACTTTAGTGGCAAAACTGGATTACCAAAACGGTAGCAATAGCTTAGCTGAATATCATTATTTAAAGGTATTGCGAAAAAGTCGAGAGTGGATGAAGAACATTATGAATTTTGAAGAGATTATACACTTGATCGTGTTGCCTGGAAGAGTATTGAAACCGGTTGCGAATGAAACTGTCGAAGAAGTCACATTCTGATTAAGAGAGCCTCCAGTTTTAGCTATTCTTTAGTAAGATACCACCAAACAGGCTATGAATTTGGTTCCAATTTTTGGCGAGAATGGAAATTGATGAGTGTGGTGTTGGCAAATTCTATAGTCTGAGGATACATACTTTTGTTTAGATGGAGCTGTGAATAATAAAAATTGGTATAGTGAATCACTGTATAATCACGGTATAGTGAACTACTTCATTAGAAGGCTAGTTCTGTTTTACAGGAATATCAATGTTTTCAGACCATTACCTTCATGCAAGATAGAGCAACACCCCACAATGGACGCCAAATCAAAGAATTGCTTCTTGTTGAACTTTGTCGAAAATCGTGTAATATCCAGAGATTTCTGAATGCCTGGTCCTCTCTTTCCGCCGACGTAAATCCCTGTAATTTCTGGTTGTGGGGATTACTAAAAGACAGTGTGAATATGAGTTGAAAGCCAGCATTACACGCCGTGTTGCTTCAATCCGTCGATGGTTTCTTCGCCCTACCATTAAAAAATACTATAATGCGCGTACAACACATTATTGATGCCAATGGAGCACATGGTGAATACGTTGTGTAAATGAATAACTTTTAATGATTCTGAGATTATTTATACTTCTTTAGGCCTCAACAATTTTCCCTGGTGTGAACTATTTTTATTGTAGAAATCTTTTTCCCGTGGTCCGTAAGATGTATACACCAAGTTTCATCAAAATCCGATAAGTATTGTAAAGTAGTTTGAATAGGGCCACTTTAATTATAATATATTTGAGAATAATTAAAATGCTCTATAAAGAATAAATCATTCTATTTTTTACGAAATATTTATGAATTTCAACTGCATACCCAAACAAAAAAGGACTTATCAAATTGTCGTATAAATTAGGTAAATGAATTCGCGTTTATTCTTTTTCTTTTCTTTTTTTGTTCTAATAGATTTATGACTGTATTTTTTTTTTCTGAATAATACCAAATAAAACTTTTATTACTACTTAACTATAAGAAACTTTATAAATAGTGAATAAGTTATTGGTGAGGATTTTTCACAATATAATCTTAAATATCGTTATTTAAAGTCTATGAAACGATATTTCCCAAATTAAACACGCATATTAACAGCTGCGATTCAGAGAACTGTTTATAATTATTACTTTCATCTTACTTCAATAAATGCTATTTACTTTCAACAAAGCTTCCAAAGGGAACAATACTTAGGATTTTCTTTTACTTTTTGAAAAAATTAAAAATAAAAAAAGTAGATATTTTGAAATTTTAGCAACAATACTAATTTATTTAAAATTAAATTTATTTCAGGCGATAGAAAATAAATTTTCTCAATACATTTCAGAAACTAATTCTTAACTTTGAAAGCTCTCGAATAAATTACATTTGAACAGTTTTCGCATGTTGTTCTGGCTGAACGTCATTTGGATTAAAATGTGCTCTTATTCAAAACAAATTCATTTCTGGTGGAATTTTTATTTTCAATGAAATGAATGAATTCCATTAATTTTACCACGTAGACACATTGAACGATTCCGGAGATATTTTAATTATATTCTGCCTATACGCGTTGTCAAGCAGAATGGAAATCCTCATCAACAAATAATTTTACGCCTCATAGCATAAAATTAAATTTCGGAAATATTTTCTGAATATATGGAACTATTCTTATGTACTTTCAATTCAGTTCTTTGTCAGATTTTTTAAATTTAGTTAAGAATATTCCTAATTATTAATAATTAAACAAGTAATAATATAAAATGTCAGATTCTGACATGAAACTGCCAGAGCTGTTCTGCTGAAACTTTATACAAACACACACACACAAATATATATATATATATATATATATATACTAGCCGCCTTTGGCGATCAGCCGGTTCGCCAGTATTTCCGCTCGCTACAATTTTCAATTAAATATTTTAAGTAACTGGTCTCTTAATAGATTCTCAAACAAAACATTTTTAATATTCAAATTTTCATAGTCATACCAAACTTATACTGTTGTTTAGATCGTTTCGTTCAATTTACTATATATAATTCACTAATTTGTTGTCATTTCCGGTAAAACTTCAACTTTAATTTAATGTGGAAATGATGAAAGTGCAATTAATATAAAGATATTATTTAATAAAACGTAGCGTTTTATTCTATTTATCATCTTTATTCTATTTATCTTATTTATTTATTATTATTATTGTTGAATATGAGTATTGCAAACAGAATCGCTCGGTATTTAAGTCTTATGTGAACTACAAAATATTTTCCTTAATTTATGTATTATCTCAAAGAATAATTCAACAAAAATTTCTCAGAATCAGCATAAAATTCAGTTTTTAGCTTTGCTTTCAAAAATATTGAAATGAAATATATAATAATATTTTGTTCCGGCCTATAAATATATTTCAAAAATTATGAAATCTAAATTTAATGCAGTAAGGTATCATATTCTGAGAAATATTCTGGACACATCAAATTTTAAGTAAATGAATGAATGTTTCTATTTTCCACGATCAACTAAGATTTATTTATAAAGTTTTGAATGTTAAAAATTTAGAAAAACTCAACATTTTCATAATCTTTGGCCAATTAATCTTGAGAAACCTAAGTGCTAATTTTCTTTGAAACGATCGATGGAAAATCTAAAATTATCATTTTTTTATTGAATAGTGTTATTCAAATTTTCATAAATCAGTCAGTTTAAGTGATTGATTTAGTTGATTGGAAATTAACTCTTTTTATTTAAAATATTAATGTTTCAAGAACATTTTGTTAATCGTGATTTCCACAGCAGAAGCTTTATGAAAAATCAAAAATTCGTTATTTATTAGAGCATTTATTGAATCGAGTTACATAAAATATAATCATTTTCCATTTAGACCATTTTAGCAGATCTGTGTCTTACTAAATGTTTACAAATTAGCTGTGTGGTCCTGATTTGAATGGATATCCGGTTCATATTAAACAAAACTTGCCTTAAAGTAAAACTGAATTATTGGATTAATAATATAGAGAGTGTAAAAGATCATAAAATAATTTTTCTTGAATTTATTGTTAAAAAAAATAATATTTCTTATTTGTTTCATTTCCTACAGACACGTGCCGAAAATTATATTTTTGCAGATTGCATTTCCAAAAAGATTTAATTTATTTTTAATAGGGACTTTAATCAATGTGATGGCAACAATTAGAAAAAAGCTAATTTTTTTCCATGAATTCGAAACGTGCTAGTGCAGCTTAAACTTTATTTTTATTTTGTACGAAAAAAATTGTTGAAAAATATAGTTAAAATATTTATTTAAAAATTTATTAAAAATAGAAATGTTAAGGTTAAAACATTGGTATCATTTAAAAGATAAATTTTTGATCTTTAACATGATGTAAAAATCTTTTTTGTGTGGTAATATTTTCGGAAGTTAAAGCAGAAACACGCCAAAATTTCGCTTAATTTTTAAATAAATAAAATTCTAATTAAAAATTCGAAAAAATAACCCCTAGGTGCACATTCCCGGCCTCCAAGATATACACGTGCCAAATCTGGTAGCTGTAGGTTGAATGGTCTGGCCTGTAGAGCGGCAACACACACACACACATTGAGCTTTATTATAAGTATAGATAGATAATGCGTTATTCGTGCAATTGATATTGTTGATATAGTTTCAACCGCGTTGATTATTTTTATTTGTTATTTCTTACCTTGTGCAATATATTTTATCAGCAAAAATCGAGAAATTAATAATTTAATAACGTGATATTGTTTTTAATTTTATGTTTATTGTTAGATTTCGTTGCTTTGTTTTATATACCTCTTAGTTAATATTTTTTTCATTTAGAAATCTACACAACTTTGAAATCCTGCAATGTATAGTGCCGAATTTTCCAATGCGTGAATCTGCTGCGCCCATTTATTCCTTTAGCTTACAAATTTCACGCATTATTAAACTAAACACCTTTTAAGAAGAAAATAGTCTTCCCATCAATAAGACCCCTTGATATTATTTCCTCATCTCTCAGGGAATCTTACTTAAAACTAATATCTAATGGGAAGCCTCATGCAATTAAGACAATTAGAAACTGGAATGTTTCGGTTTGAAGATATAAAATAAAGTTCAGCGCAACCTTATCACAATTTCCGGCAAATGATCTACTTAGGCGATCGTATAAAGGAGAAAATTTAATGCACTTCGAAGCAATAATTAATTAAATACTTGAAGAACTTGGCGAAATATCTCATTAAATCTGAACGCTCTTAACATCCCTGTAATTAAGACTTTACACAGCAAGTTTTACCACTGTTTCCAAATTTTAACAAGTTCTTATTACTCTATGTGTTTAAGGCCACTGTTTCTGAAGTGTGAAAGGTGATCAACACATCCTCTTTGGAATTAAATTAACCCGAATAATTATGCACATGGTCTTCCAAATGGAACTGCGCAACCTGAGTAAGTCACGACAAAGACATTAGGAATTCATCAGTATCATAAGAATTTGACTTTATTTCAATGTTAGGTTGTTTTTAGAAATCTTTTGATGAGAGAAAAAAGTTCCATCTTCTCTCAATCTATTTTTATGGTATTTTCTATTGTGTGAACTAACTCACTTTATTGTTTGAAATAAATAGTGATGTTGTAACGAAACTTGTTCTGACTTGGCGTGCACTGAATGGCTCAGTGGTAGAATGTTATGAAATGCAGACAAATTACTTAAAAATCATTTTGTTATTGATTTACTTTCTGTTATTTCACATTTGCTCTAAGATGGTCTTATAATTTCTGTATATTTCTAAATCTGAAAGACTGAAGTCATTTCGTCTTGTGGATAAAAACAGATGTAAGGTTTAGTTCCTTGAATAAAGTCTCGAATCTCGATCTCGAGATTATCGAGCTTTATCTTTGACTTTAGCTAACACACAGTTTATCTACATTAACTTCATCTACGGGACAAATTTTAAATATCTTTTATTTAGTCTGGAAAGATAGTTTATCTGAAATATGAAGTTAATAAACCTTTGGAGTATTTAATTCTGTTCTCTTAAAATAATGTAAGATGGTGCGTTGTAAAAGTTCTGATAAAAGTTTTTATCCATTTTAATGCAAAAAAGAATAAATCGAGAAACAAAAGGACCTTTCAATCAGGGTTTAAAGTATGAAAATAACGATTTATGACTCCAAAAACCCTACATCTAATTAAATCGTACCTCTTTCTGTTCTATTCTCAATTCCCTTTCACAGTCCCATCGTAGAATCTAAATTAATTTTTTAAAGAATCCGCATTCGTCAGTGCTCAGTATTCACAGAAAGCATTACGATAACAAAACGGAAATTTCTTTTATACCATTTACATTTTCTTTAATGGACTCTTAACTCATATTTAAACACACATAAAAAAAACCCTTCAAAAATAGATAAAATAAAAGCAAAATGCACCTACATTAGTTCCTGGAGGAGTCATCGATTGGGAAGAATCTTTATATTGGTGCACCGTACTTTAACGGTAATCGTTTTCATCGGATGTACAAACCCCACAGGAACAATGCTTCTGGAGGCAATGGGTAGCGTGGAAAGATTTTAGCAGGGGGCAAAAGAATGCTGATGAGCTACTAATTGCCGACAAAGTAAAATTTTATGTTACCCGTTAATGAGACCCGTAGTGAAATTGGGAATGAAGGAAGGATGTGTTGCTTTTAATGAGCCATGTAAGGATGGACTTTCGTTGTTTTAAGAGTTTTTGTAGTTACCACAGAAGTGTTTGGGTAAGCACTCATTCTAATTTTAAAAGAATCGTTTTATAGTTGTTTATTAATGCAGATTAAACCGAATAAAACCTATTCGTTTAATTTTTGAAGATAATAAAACAGACCTTATAAAAGCAAGATGGCTTATGGAAATATCAAAACGTTTATATCTTTACAAATTGGCACAAAACAGGTCAATAGTATCTCTATATACAATTGTGAATGTATTTAACTAAACTCAATAGATATTCTAAGATCTCAGAGAATTAGAAGAAAATTAGGTTCATTTGTTCCTTAAGGTAATCGATGAATTAAATGCGAAATTGAAATGGAGCTAATAAAAATATTTTTATGTTGGCTGCTTATAAATCTTGCTGCAATTTGTAAGCAATTTCAAATCAGCAGAGTTTTAAAATATCAGTGCTTGCTTTCCTTAGTATCTCATCTGATGTTGCAATTTATTGACCTTAACAGCTAAAGGTATCCTAAATTGATAGTTTGGACTTTGTTTGGAAAACATGTTTTAAGCTCAGAAAAAAAGGTTTGACTTTAAATGGCACACATGCCTATTAATAAAAGTACAGATTCCTTACGGAGGATTTCTAAGGATATTTTTAATTCAAGATTTTATTAAGTTTGGGCTGGCAGTTTGTCGATAATTGGTTTGGGCTGTTTCTCGAATAAGGCAAATGAATACTGCCGAGCAAGTGAAAGACTTTCCTTGAAGGCTTCCCAAATTTCTAATACTTAACATTGTTAGCAATCTTTCTTCCATGGCAGCATTAGAGGAGATATACATTACTAAATAAATTCTTCTCTGTATGAAATAAAATAACGCACTCGAACTATAGAAAATTTAATAAAATCTTAAATGATACACTTGTCAAAAATTCTATTACGGAAAAAAATCATAAATAATTATGTGTGTTGTTTCTTATGACACTTGCCATCGTTAGACAAGCCCGCTGTTACGAAGACAGTTTAAGTTGATAGGGTGCGTCACTTGTTTTAGCAGCGCCAATTAGGGCCAATTGTACGACTTTGCCACTCACGCATCACTCATTCTCTTGCATAACCCCTTGTTACAGGAGGGAACATTCACACATCTCACAAAGTGAGCACAGGAAGAACAATCATACCCGAACCGGGACTCGAAACCAGGATGCCCAGATCACGGGGAAGAGATAATTATGTGTAATTATGTCAATATAAAATGGCTATCTCAAATCTGAGCACTAACTTCATTTTTTTCATCATAGGTTTTATTTTAAAGCAGCATAGAATGGAAGCAAAATTAGTATAGAATTTTTTTAAGATTAAACATTTCATCGCATTCTAATCATTCACTTCAGCTATTATTATTATAGATTTGATCAAAACAGGTAGATCAAGAGTGTGAAAGACTTGGTATCAAAACTTAATAAATGCTGTAACAGAAGCATTAAGATTGAATTCTCCGACCCGCCAGAAGGCACACGGATAAACGTGAATGACCGGACCTCCGCGATAGCAACTTTGGCGGGAACTGTGGTTGAATCCTAAGGGCCGTCACTGATCACTGTACAACCCTTCCCTAAGAAAGTACGTCCTGCCATCAATGGGAGGAGCCAGACCCCTACCTTTTCGTGTATCCACAGGGATGACGAGAACCAAGCACCTTGCCGGAAGTTTCTCATCCTCAATTACGAGGTGCTCCCCCCGGGGGCAATAAACATTAAGCATATCAGAAATGTATCCAAAAGTCATAAAAGAGAGTTTAGTTGGCAACTATTGCGATAATTGTAAAATTGTGGAATAAATCGATACTCAGAAGGAAATATATCATTAAGAGGAAGCAGCGATTGCTAAGTTAAGTTTAGAAATAATTTGAGATAGAAATTTAAACTTTTATATGAAGATCTCTCGTCCTAACACAATGGAAATTATATCAAAACGTGTAATATTTGTAGATTACATGATATGTGACATGTCGATTGCATGACTATATTCCAAAGTGATAAAAAAAATTATTAAAATTAGAGATGATATTTTTCTGTTATAAAATTGGTTTCTCTGAGAAATTAATCTTTTATATTTTTAATTGGCACAAAAATAACTATTTTTATACGCAATGTGACTGAGGATAATTAGTAAGAATAAAGGTTAACAATTACATCCATTTTTAATGGAATGCTTTGAAAATTTCTTTTTTTATGGAAAAGGGATTTCTTTTTTTAGTGAACATGAAAATTATGTTAGATTCTATTTACATTGCAATAAGATTATAAAATTACAGTAAAGCTATTAAAACAGTTTTAAGTTATTCCAAAAATACATACTTAAGATTTAAAGTAACTCTATTATAATAATAATCATGCTGACGTATGCGTGTGAATCATTCTGCAAAAATTTTCATAATCCAGGAATTTGGTCTCTATGTGTACGTAAGAATTCGAATAATAATACTGATTGGAGTATTTTTATTCAACATTTTGATTAGAAAGTTAGATTTTTGTAATCTGGTTGCTATTTTATTTAAAAATTTCAATTCAAAAGGAATCTATAATTTAAAAATCATTTGGTTAAGAACTTTATAAATATTATTCGTACTTAGAACATAGCAGAAGGTAAAGTGATTAGCAGTTACTTGAAAACAAGGAAAAAAACTAACATTAATAAATTGAAGAATCCCTTATTTTCTGTAAAGTTATTGTTGAGAAGTCATACATTAATTGCTGAAAACTGATATCGCAAATTCGAGTTATGATCAAGAGATGTATAAAATGTCAGAGGTTTCCAGAATTCCATATTTTATTGAATTGTTCCTATATAACACACGTAAAAAAGTAAAACATTCACATGCGTAATACATTATCAATAAAAACATTTTTTTTTCTTCAGAAAAGTTATTAAGATTACTTAAAATGCTTAAAAAAACAAGCCTTTATTATTTAAAATACTTTAGTACTTAAAATAACAATTTTAATATCAAAAGATAAAATTAAAGAATATACATAAAAGAATACAATTCAATGATTTTTTTCAAAATTGAGTAATTATTTTAAATATTATGACAATTTTTTATTGAACCACTTTTAATCTCCGCTTTGAAAATGAATTTTCATTCGCCGTGCATATAATTATTGTAATTTCACATTATCAGTAATCATATAAGACAACATACAAACGCTATTTGAATATGAAGTAAGATACGAAAAAAAAATTAATTGTATTTATTATTGATTTGGTTATTAATTCCTTAACTGTTTCATTTTCTTTACTATCTAATATCATGACACCTTCTATTTTGGGAATATTTTCTTATTTTGATTCAAATGGAAATCCATTGAATACTTGACTTATCTATGTATTCGAAGTAATTTTAATATTGAATTATAATCGTTATGAATGGTTCATTTTTTTTCTTACAACTATCAAAATCCGATACATTGATGCACGTATGGCACTCGGACAAAACAGTTAAGCGGTTAACATTTGAAAATTTTTCAGGTCATTGCATATTGTTCAAAATGTTAGCATTCTTATTAGCTACAAGTTTTCCATAAATTAATCACTGGAATTAAAATTTTATGAAAATCAAGTTTCAAAAAATAAATAGCAGCAATTCAAATTTATAGATAGAAAAATTTTATTGTCTTTTATATTCAACGCGAAAACTATTTATAATATAATAACATATTTTCGTGTGGATAAAAATATTTCTATTTTTTTTTTACAAAATTGGGATAATTACATTATATAATCATTTCTTCCAAGAATCATCAAGATAAATCACATGCACATGAATGAATCTCTATCCATTCTTGTGCTTGTAAACACGAGAAATCAAATATACCACAAGCAAGAAGCATATAATTTAGCATATAGATTTACAATAAAAATTGTTGAAGAGCAAGAAATTTGAAACAAATCTTCCATCGGCTTGAGCTTCTGTCAGTGTATTTATATCTGCGTTACTTGAAGCCAATAAACCCAGCAAACCAATAAGCCAAATGTATAACTTTTAATGGATGATTTTTATACTAATATTGGAGATCAATGTAAACTCACTCGATTGTCCAGAATAGATGTTATTCAAACCAACAATCCACCATCCGTCCATGTTAAAAATGAATCACATCGTGGATGAAGGACGAAGAAAAATAAATCTCTTTCGTTTATGAGGCGATGCAATTTGACAAATAAAGATCGGTTGCTGATGTATAAGTCAGTGAGACTCTGTGAACTAAATTATCTATCTTTTCACAAGAATTCCATGTATATTCTAAAATTCAAATAACGTGAAATTTATGTTTAATGATTTATTTTTATATTCTCTACATATCAAACACGAGTACGCGACTTCAGATGCATGATGAATGAAAATTTTCACCGTTGTCTTTATTTCTTCCTTCTTTTCTATATTTGTGAAATCACCAACATATTTATTTGCACTTGAAAAATGTGCGTATTGCATACTTAATTAAGAGTTTAAGCAAAACACCGGTAGCCTATTTATTCCAACGCTTTTATATTCAGTTCAATTCAAATGACAGATTATTTATTATGCAGATACAATTTTATGCTCATTACTTTTTTTTCACTGTGAACGCCGCCTGCAAGTGACAGTGAATCCAATTGTTCTCGTCTGTTTTAATTAATAATGCAAAAGAAAAAAAAATTAAATGATTTATTGCGACTGGGACTCGCTGTAAAAGAAAATGTGCGAACGATATTTGATTATATTATCGCTGATTAAAAGTGATAATTCAAAAGTGACTGGGATCTTCAGCATAAAAGTATAAGATAAAAACATTTACAATTGTTTATACAGTTTTATTCTCAACTGTATTTAAATAATAAGAAAAGAGAAGAGTGACGAATGTTTCACTTTTATGACTTACATTATGTTTTCCTTATATTTATTATACTAAACTGTTAATTATATCCAGAATTTGTATAATTATTCTTTTTAAATTTCACCTCGATTTTGTATATACATAATTATAAGGAAAATAAATAATTAATTATTGTTCCATTTCAAAAAGGTACACTTTATTTATTTACATACATATTGCCTTTACGGATGTTGAGGCTATTTTTGATCAAACCAGATTATTTTGAAAATACAAGTTTATTACTAAGAATTTTTTTAATGTTTCGTATATCCAGATATTTCGTTATTTATAGATTATTTATAGAGCTCAACCCCTTTGATCAACCAACCTTTCACAGATAATTTATAGCTTTGTAAAAATTAATTAATAAAAATAAAGAACACTGATCTAAATCCGTTAAGATATAGTATCTAATCAAAGATCAATTGGGCTTGAATTTGTCATTTATTCCAAATTCAAGATGAGGATAAAAGGAATTGCTAACTAAAACCAGTCAAAATTAAGCGGTACTTAGCATTAAGATTGTGCTGCAATCTCTGGATGAGATGCTAAGAATTCTATTTTTCCAAAATTTGTGAATTTTGAAACAATATAAAATTTTGAAATTACAGTAGAATCGGTGAATATCGGAAAAGACTGATATTCAATCTATATTTGTATAATTTAAAATAATATATTTATATTACTATTCAGAAAGCGTACCAACTATTGGATTATACAGAAAGAATATATTTCCCACCCAGAATCACGCTTTAATAGACGGAGAAAATCAAACCAAATCTATTATAACCATATATATTCTTGCTTAAAACTATGTTAGTTGATTAGAAAACATGTCTTCTAAGAATCAGCATTGTTAGCTTACAAAACGGGCCTTCGAAATTCATACATTAAACCCAAATGTGTCTAAATTATCAAATAGTTTTTGGCTTTCATCCATAATTATCAGTAACCTCATTGGATACTTCGTACATGCTTACATTTCCCGAAACTGGGTTTAGGTCAAAGCTCATATCCACTTCCATGAACAGTAATCTCCAAATGTCTTTGGATTCAAAAGGTGCAGGCTTATTATTTACTACAGATCTTCAGTCTCAAACCTCAGGCATCATAGGATATCTGAAAGGATAGTTATCGAACCACAATCAGCATCAATACGTCCTTAGAAACCGATCGCTGCTTCTAGCCAGGACATTAACATATACAATTCATAATTGTTGTTGTTTCTTATAGCACTTGTCATAGACAAGACCGCTGACGAAGTCAGTGATTTTAAGCCGAGAGAGCGTCTATTGTTTTTCAGTAGCACCATCTAGGGCTTAGCTACTCAGACGTCCCAACACTTTTTGTATTCACAGGAAGATGACACATACACACATTCGCTTGCCCAACCCCTCTATACAGGGGAAGGGAGGGGGGCTCTTTCACACAGACAGAACTCAGGGGAAGAACAACCATGCCCAAACCAGGACTTGAACAAAGGCCGCCCAGATGACGGGGAAGATGTGCTACCTCTAAGCCAGGACGTTGGCTCCAAAATTTATTAAAATCAACAATTACTCAGCATGGTTAACACCTTACTCCTTATGCATCATCTTGTTCTATGAAAACAGAATAAAGAAATTCTATCATCGTAGGAATATGTTTCTATAAAATTAATGTAAATACCTTTCAAATACTTTTTAGTATTATTTGTGTCAATACATAATTTAATGCACATTCTGTTATCATTAAGATCGTATTAGCACTAAGCATGCGTGGCATACTTATTATTCTGCGTAAGGAGTCATTACTTCTCTGCAAATAAATAATATAGAGTAAATTTGTAATGATAGGACTATCATCCGACTTTTAAATGGACATCTGAAAACCTTAAGAATATTTCTGAATTACCCAGCATTTTTCAGGCAACTAACTGGAACTAGTGTACCAAAAATCAAGTAGGAATCTTGAATGAAAATCAAATTTTTTTTTAAATTAAATTCTCGATACAGTATTTATAGCACTACAGTTTCGAGCTATGAATTCATAGCTAGCTACAGTATTCATAGCATTGCAGTATTCAGAGCCAGTTTCGAGCTAACTTGCTTTTAAACATTAACTGATTGCCTATTTGAAGAAATGTGCTCAATGGAAAAAGAAGCTTAAAACGAGGACTGACTATGTGAGAACTTCTCTTTCCTCTGATTTCCCCTTAAAATTTTTCATTTCAGCTCTCAATTCTCGGATATACGCGTGAAATTTATCACAGTTTTAACATTTTTGAGATATTTATTTTGAAATGGAAACAACAATTCTGAGCTAAGTGCAGATGGCTGAAAAGGAGTTTGAGCCATTTGCTCTTAATGGCATTTGCGTGGGACGTCAGTAAAAATTATGTCTTCTCCGATTTCGCTTACGTGGGCGTAAATTAGAAGACATAAATTATTTTGTACCAAAGAATTATTTCTGGGATTACGTTCCCAGAATATTGTAAAAATAAAATTAAGTACAGTACAATAATTAATGCTATCATAGAAAATGTAACAAAATTCAGTCACCAAGATTTCAATTGATTCCTTTAATAAATGTTAGTTTGAACAAATGTTTTAAAAACATTTTTTATTGAATTTAAATACATTTGCTGACAAATCATAAATCAAATCAAACCAGTAATGTATTTTTTCTAAACAACATATTCTGTACTGAGATAATTCCTTTGTTATCAAATTTTATGAAAGCATACAAAAAGTAGTTACTTATGAAACTGAAGAATTAGAAATTTTGTTCATGAATTTGGCTAGAAAAAGAGCTAATTAATTTACCTATGCAGAAGAAAAATGTCATCAAGTTTGATTTTATTCGGCTGGAAAAAAATTGTAACATTTATTACCAAATCTACGACGCTGTATATCAAATAAAGAAAATTAGTTTTACAAGAAAAGCTGTTTGAGTTTCCCATAAATTAACTTTTTTTAGCTGAAAAGTGACTTAAATCTCTTTTATGAGACGGAAGTAATAAATGCATAAATGAATTCAAAACATTCGTATTTTTCTGAAATTCAATTATTTACGGAAAATTAAAAGAAATAAAATTCATAATCTCATTTTCTCTTAGAATTTATTGATACTCAAAAAATCTAATTATGTGATAGGAGTAAAGGAATTAGTGTACGAAGGAATTCATAAATAAAGGGATTCTTTTTTTTTCCTGGGCATTTCGTTAAAAAATGAGTGACATTTAATTAGTCCTCAGTTAATATTTTTCTGCCAGTAAAAATTATTTCTAGGGAAAATATATTGATTTATCATGTAAAATGCAGCAAAAAGTAAAATAAAATAAAAAATATGTAATTAATTTGGCACCAATACTGTAAGCAGTCAACCAATTACGCCAAAATTTAATAATGCCATTCAAAAACGAGCTCTGTCCATTCGAAAAGTATAATTAAAATGCTCTCACATAAAACATGCTGCATATAATTATTAACCAGTCCTTTCATGACTAACTAGTAGGATGTCATAAAAGGAAGGTGATTTTTTTTTCGTAAATTAATTTCCGTTAACGACTACTCAGAATGAAAATAAAATAAACCCTCTGAAAAAAATTACTTATGGTGTTATTACATTATGTCAGTGAAATTTGCAATTATACTAGAGAGGAAAATGGAAATTACTTTTTTTCCTACATCATGGAAGAACCATTTTCTAAAGCGAGATTTTGAAATACTTAATAGGAATAAATGTATTTGGCAAAGCACACATCATTCCTACCAACCAATTAAAACGCTCCGCTCGCGAAAACCTTTTATCATCATTTAAAATGATATTTTTCCTACTATTTTCATCCTCAAATGACTCATTTCATTTAGCCCCGACCGTTAAACCTGAGCAACGTTAGCTAAAACCATTTGTTTTCTATTAGGGCGATACAAAATGGTTGCTTGCTCGAATTATTAGAAAGAGGCGGACGATATTTGGGTGATGCCATCGCTCCAGTTGAAAATGAAGTTATTATCGTTATTAACATTTAAACACCAAGCGATCTTACAGAAACAGCTACAAGATTAGCATATCATTTGGAGAGCCATTACCTTGCGATGCGTAATGGCGAATGTTATCTTTTTCGGGCTGCAATGCGATATGATACTTCGAAATGGGTTTGGCACTCGCATCAACAATTTTTCAGACTTTCTAGGGGCTTTTGGTGGCTTTTATTTCATTCATAACTGCCAACACTGTTATCGTAATAAATGCCTTTACCTGATAACTTAATGAGGTGCTTACATAGTCACTATTCTTTAAAGAGGATTTCCATTTATTGTAATTAATGAAATCAACAGTAATGAACAATAATGACTTAAGGTGTTGATTTGTAAAAGAAAACGCTATTTTCAAAGAATTTTGAATTGCAAAATGAATGAAACAGAAGGGTATGGAAACATGTTCTCTTTCTAAAAATCGGCATAGATATTTGAAAAATGAATTTCAAACATAAAATTTAACATTCATTCTCGTAATCATATATCTTACCCTTTATGAATTAGAACTGCCAATCTGAATTTCAAACAACATCGATGTTCCTCTACAACACATTGTGTTTTTATCTCCGAAATTTTGGTTTTTATCATATTTTATAGGCTATCTCAAACTCTTTAAAGTTTGTACCACTTAAAGAAAAAGGAAAATATATGCAGCTTCATAAAAGAATTTTTCAGTCAAAAATCAAGGCTTCTAGAATGGAGTGTTATAACGAAAGAAAAAAGCGATAATTTAAATATCGAGGATAACTTTTTTTATGTGACCCAATAGCTAATTTCTAAGCTTTTAAAAATAGCCAATAAAAATAGAGACCAAAGGCCATGCATTATTATTCTGAAGAATAGGCATGAATAGTAATCTAATATATAAAAATCTCGTGTCACTGTGTTTGTGTACGTACTCCTCCGAAACGGCTCGACCGATTTTTATGAAATTTTTTTATGTTCATTTGGTAGGTATGAGAATAGGTCGTAAAGTATATTTCATAACGCTAAGTAATTAGGGTGTCCCTATCCCGTCATTCCACGTTCAACGTACGCTGATGAGATCAACGCTTGCTTGAAATCTTCACCACTGTGGCAGAATGTTGAAAAAGTCCAGCTAAAAATAAACATGCGAGTCCAAATGCTACAAGATCCATCTGCTGACACATTCTCGTACCAACTGTTAGATATCGGCGATGGAAAAGTTGCTGTCTATGAAAATACTGGATGCATAAAATTGCCCACTCATTTCTGCACTGTCGTTGAGTTGCAAAGTGCTCTCATTGACAGGATATTTTTCTATGTACGCACAATGCATACATCATGCGTGGCTGGCAGAAAGAGCCATTTTGGCAGCAAAAAATGTCGATGTCGATGATTTAAACTTCAAGATACAGCAGTCGTTGCCAGACGACTTGGTATCATACAGTTTGCGATGCTAACGAAGCTGTAAATTATCCAACAGAGTTTTTGAACTCACTGGATTTGTCAGGCATGTCACCACACCTTCTAAGACTAAAGTTGGATATCTGGTTATTTTACTTCGGAATTTGAACCCACCACTGCTGAGTAATGGCACGCGATTTGTCATTAAAAAATTGACGAAAAACGTTATCGAAGCCTCCATTTTGAATGGCAAATTCCGAACCAAAAATGTTTTGCTGCCACGAATTCCAACGATTATCACAGACGTGCCAATTGAATTCAAACGCATTCAATTTCCTATTAGATTGGCATTCGCAATGACAATCAATAAGTCGCAAGGCCAAACGATGTCTGTTTGCTGCTTAGATTTGGGCGCACCACGTTTTTCACACGGACAATTATACGTGGCATGTTCTCGCTTTGCCAAAGCATCAAGCTTATTTGTGTTGGCTGAAGACGGACTGACAAAAAATATCGTACACTCAATTGCTCTTCGAAATGAATATTGATTTTCTTTGTTTCATTTTTATACTTCAGGATAAAAATAATATATTACTTTTTTCACTTTACGTTTAACTTTTAAAATATCAAACAATGTATATGTTCGTTACATTAATGAAATACATCGTATTGAGAAAATGAATGGTTAGTGTTTTGTTTTTATCGGCGATCATCGTCTACAGCGGTCCATTCCTCTTTCTGTCACAGATCCCATCCCCAAACACTTACAATACATTCGTTATTTTTTAATTAACAGCCAAAATATTCACTAGAAATAATTTATGTGTCAGAGCAACGCTTGCCGGGTCAGCCGGTATGCATGCAACAGTAAAAGCAAGAACATCCTTTTCCATAGCGATATACGAGATCAAAATTTTGATGCAAAGAAATCCTAAGAATCGCTACAAATTACTTGAAAAATTGATTTAAAATTAAACTGTCCTGAAGGCAGATTCATCCATATCCAATAGTACTAGCAAGGAAAATCTCGATTATAACCGCTCTTCGTATGAGGATTTGCAGAGTCCTTCCTTGCTAAGCACGAGATCGGCAACTGGTAGCTGAGGCGTTCATACCCGCTACTCTCGTAGCGGTAATCGCATCAACAAAATCTTTATTGATGGCCGGTGACGTGCTGTTAAGTGCAGCGATAATGCTCCGTTCTCTGGAATAAAATCAAGTTATTTCACTGGACAATCCACGTTCTTGATTCTAATATAGGCAATATGTAATGAAACCGCTTTGAAATGATGCTCGTGAGAAGGAGCTTCAGTACAAAAGTGGCTATCAGTAGCTAATATTCTTTCGAAAATTTGGAAGTCAATACAGCTAATAAAGCATAACTAACCTTCAAAAGATAATTTCTTTCCCTCGCGACCAGTGGTCATCATCCATGACATTAGAAAGACTTACTACCAAAATGATTATTTTGAGTTGCCCAAAATGAACCAGTGACCAAATCCTCATTTTTGAGCATATTTAAATGGCAATTATATTTCTAAGAGAATCGAGAAAATATACTGAATTAATTAAAAGAAAATCGGAACTTCCGATAGCTAGGAATGTATTACTGTTCTATTTATTAATTTAATTCATTAGTTTAGTTATATTAATGTCCCGTTTTGAAGCAACACTAGGGCTATTTTCGAACAGACCTTGTCATTTTAAAACGTGGCCAGATGAGAAAACAACAGCTGAATTGGCACCCCTCTCCAAATTTCCACACCACACCAGCGGGAGGACGCTTGGCCCCGACGGATTTAGCGAGCACCGGAACCTCTTTCACAATGGAATTGGGTCTCGAAGCTGAAGGCCCCCGGGTTCCGAAGACGAGACCTTACCACCAGGCTACTGCGGTCATCAATTAAACGTTGGAGAATTGGAATTTATAAATGTCAGTTTTTACTGAAGTACTTATTAATTATAAATCAGGAGTGACAAAACTCCTAGTTTCTATTTTCCCGTATACGAAGTATAAATACAGAAAAATTGTGTAATAATCGAACTCGAGATTTAGACGAATCTCCATGTTTCAGATTTCTCTTAGTCCTAAAAATAGATTTTTGGCATTATGCTTTTCTGTCGCAGTGCCTCTCTTATTCTAAATGCGGTAAATCGAAAATGGTTGATCGTATTATATGAAATTCGATGCAAGACCATTTCCAATAAACTTTGAACTGAATCTATTCAAAAAAGGTCTGTTTGTCCCGCTGTTCGACTACGCATTAACAGGATAACAATATATTATAATGACATAGATGGGTAAAATTTGATTCTCAGATTTAGCATCTGTAGATCTACATTAAATTTGGAACCAAATCAGTTAAAAGGTTGATCGTCTGTCTGTCTGCACTTTCGCAGGCTTCAGAAACGCAGCCATTTAGGGTTACGAAATTCGGCTTACCGCTTTAGCGTTTGAAATGCAGATCCTTTCCAAATTTTGAAACATGGCTATCAAAGAGATGACAGTCTTTTGATCTACGCTTTCATATACTTTCCAGCGCAATACCTCATGTACACAATCACGTCAATAAAGTTCAATATTTTACTATAAAAGTAGTGGAATGATAAATTTTGGTCTCGTTGTTTCGAATAACTTAAGTTCAATATTTTACTATAAAAGTAGTGGAATGATAAATTTTGGTCTCGTTGTTTCGAAT